>CM068990.1:38580948-39180948 GCA_035357415.1 Ophraella communa | reverse complement strand
AAATTGAATAATATTGTGGAAAAGGAGGAAAAAAAAGCCCACACAAAATTTCCGAACGAAAAATCAATTTTTTTAACGTAACCCAGTTTTTTTGAAAAAATATTTCAAGCAAGATGGCAAATTATCGCAGGATTTTCCAATTCAACCTTTCTTGGGACTCATTGAATAAAAATATTTATATAGTTTGAAAGCGGAAATCCGCGAAAGTCACAACTTTTTCTCTAAAGAAAAAACGAAAGCAAACTTTTTTTGGAAAATTCTGTAACTATATCAAACTAAAATTGCCGGTGTCTACACTACTGTACGTAGAATTATTCTATAAAGATTCTTAGAATTTATTTACCACTAGGAATAGGCTCTATTGCAGAATTTAAGATTTCCAGTAAAAACCACGTCAGAAACTTTATTTGAAAAGCACAGATTTTTGAGACAACTGATAACAACAAACTTCAACTTTGAACTGCAATATTTCTGAAAATAATCAGAATGAAACTTTTATTAGGGTAGGGTGTAATAGACAGGTAACTAGGTTATTAAGTGCTAATGAGTTTTTCCCGAAATTCTCAGGTTGGCATTTTTTGATTATTGGCCAAGATTTCCCCGAAATTCGCCCCTGTGGGACGCCTATGTTCAAAACTAGAAAGATTAAATGACAAAGAAGAATTCTCATATAATATCAGCGTTGAGTCAAAGGCCGTCCTCATATCTACAATTTCTGTTTTATAATATTTTTTGTTCTGCCAGGTTACTATCTGTAATCATGTATCTACTCTTGTAAAAACTAGATTGTGAAATGAAAATGAAAAAACCGTGTCAAGCAGAAGTTTTTGGTTCATATTTTTCAACAGGGGTTGTTTTTATCAACTGGGAGAACTACAAAATGATCCATTTCATGATAAGTGTGAGTTAGTGACATGGTAATTAAGATCGTCGGTTTAAATATTGATTAACAAAGCAGCGAATCTTGTACGGCATATTTTTAATGATCTGTGTGTTAAGCATGTTCATTGCAAGCTTTTAATGCACCACAGATGACAAAATGTTTGAGTTTACAAACTAATATCTGTCGAAAGCCTTGGAGAAACAGTCGTTTTATCGCTTTTGCATCTAGTTTAATTTTTGCTGATACTGAATTTTTGTTCGCACTAGTCCATGAATGAATAAATTAGTCAATTATTAACAAATTGTAATTATTTAAACCAATTCCCATTCATTTCCTTTTTTGTTTTTACCCCTTTTTTTATCAGATCATTAATAATTTGTAAAATTGGTATAGTATATTTTTTTTTTTTAAATCGTTCTTTAATTATTATGGCATCGCTTAATTAACTGATTTTTAATGAAAAAAACTTCTTGTTAGGATATACAATAGACATAATATACGAAATTTCGCATCATATTAATTTTTGTAATCCTATTGCTACGCCACTGATCACTCGGCCGTATCCAATTTTAACCAATCTATTTCAAAAATAGCCTAATCCCATTCATAACTAACACCGCTCTGTTTCTCGAATTTTTCGCAGGCCAGACAAGTCTGTCAACATCAATGTCCAATCTTTGCGCAATAAATTTTTACAATGTTTTACTTTTCGGCTAGATTGTAAATCAGAATCTCGACCATTCTCTCGCTATTAGCGGAATTCCACGGACGGCATCTCCGTAGACTGCATGCACCAAGGCCTAGTGCACCGGCTTTCGGGTGCATCACACTTTCATCGAGGCGTCGCTGGCATTTGAGACGCGTCAGTCTAGACGTCTCTGACCTTGCTTGAAATAGACGCTAGACGCCGGAAGACTACTCGCAGTACTCGCTCTCTATCTGATGTGCTATGTGGCATTCCCCGATAGATAGATTTTATCTAATTTTAATTCTAAAGGAACATTTATCTTTTTAATTATTTTATAACAAATCACCACTTCATTTTAAAAAGCACATGATCAAGTGACATAATAAGCCTTTAGTCTATAAAAGATTAGGTATTCTGAATTTGGTAACAAACATTATATTCTCCCAAATTAAACAAATAATTTAGCGAAATTTCCCCTTATATTTGCAAACACCACCCATCTCAGTAATCTACATTGCTGATTTTAAGTATCCTTATTGAACAAGAGATTGTAGTAGATCGAAGTGCAAGCCTAACTGGCTTAATACGACCTAAGACAATTTAATCTAAGCTAGGGGTCCTCATAAAAAGACACCCAAAGGCGAAAGATCCATTGGTCCTCCTACTAATCCAACGCCTTTAGTTCAATAACTGTCTTACGCGCATACCATACGGTCAAGGTGTCTTTTTCTGTTGTAATACAGTTCGGCATGTGAGAAAATATGTGTTTGTTTCTGATTTGTAAACGTCAGTTTCCAAAAACACAATACTAATCAAGAAAGTTTATTTTATCAAGTCACTAACTTGTAAAACTGACAGTTAACTTGCAAGTTAGTAGTATTATCTACATTAGAGTGATTGGGGTAACTGAAGATGTTTTGTTGGTCTACTTGAATCAACTATCTGCTAGATTCAGCCCTAATACTTTATAGGCAAAATGGTCTATGCTGAAAAGCTGCTTGGAAATGAAAGAAAATGACCCTGTTCGCAGGTTTGTTTTCCCTGAAAAATTTATTGAAAAATATGACGTTTAGTTGTCATTTGCAGATTTCAAAAGGTAATTATGGAGATTTTTTTGGAATTTATCTAACCTTTTTACAAGTGAGAAGCAAATAAAATATAAAACAATACACGCAACGTTACGGGTATCCTCCATTCGCCAGAAAAACTCTCTTACCTTGCTAGTAATTTTATATACTATATCATTTTCTGTTATGTCATTTAATAACGGATCAATGCCGTCTTCTAACAAAAAATAAGTTCTGAGATTTCCGACAATGAGTTCGTATATTTAATTTTAGAGGTATATGGGTATGTTTCCATGAATAAATGAAGATTACTGTCACTCCAATCGCCACATAAAGGTACACTATTATTTATGGTTTCACAAAATTGGAACTGGCGATCAGAGGCATATTCGTTTAATTCATGAAGTAATCTTATTTAATATAGGTAAACCTTATATGATTTTATAATTGAGGCCATAAGAACCATAGTGGCCTTGAGTACCACAGAAAATAGGAACAGTATTGTCATTTTTATGATATCAAATGGGTTCCTGTACGTAGCTGCCTTAATAACAGTAGTCCAGTTGAAAAACTTTTTCTTTTTCTCCACTAATCCAAAATCTTGGTCACATGCTAAGTATGAGTGCGCACTGACATAGAACTTATGGTCTATGTTATCTACTGTGTAATCTGGATGGGCAACAATATACTGGCAAAGAGTAGCCATTTTAATATTTCTGTTTTGACCACCGCACTGGTCTGAGTACATAATTAACTTTTTAGTCTTGACTTTATCTTTGATGAAAAGCAACAAGCAGGAACCAATCTCCTGAGGACCCCTAGAAGCTACAGTTTCATACCACACATACATGGTTACTTCATCATTATTAGCATTATGAATTCCTGTAGAAATAACAAAGTTTTCAGGGGATCAAATACCATAACTGTTAAATCAGAATCATCTGCAGCTCTATTCTTATCTTAAAATTATTTCTTGCAGATTCAGCCTTTAAGAGATGTAGTTTCCTTTGAGAATCAAATTCATCCTATTTGACAGATGATTCTTCAGCTATTTTTATTTTAAAATTATCACATTTTTTACAGGAATCAGTAATTGGTGCATGAAAAGATAGGTTGAATTGCTGATTAAAAACTCTTCTAAACATAGAATTTGACACTTGTTCAGAAAGTGGTGTTTCTTCTTTATATAAAAAAAATCAGTTTAGGCAAGCCCAAGCCCAAGTCAGGTGCTAAATACATTCGGTTTGTGCTCTTGTGTAGGGTATAATGTGACATATTTGGGAAATTTATTGATAAAGTTTTTAACAATTTGTATTTTGTTCTCTGGAGATTTATTTGAAGGCACATGGTTTCTTCTTTGATTTGTGGGAGGTGTGGGAATAACTAGTTTATCTTTTAAAACTCTAGACAATCTGCCATCACTGACACCAAAAAGCTTTTTAAAAATGTTTTGCATACAGTAACATACAAGCCATGACCATTAAGAACTTGATACACCCTTGAATTTGAACGCCTAGATTCAGCAGAAGCAGTGCATGTTTTTTTTGGCATCACCTTAATTAAAGAAAAAAGGTAAAATGTCTCCAAGTTATAATTTCCCAAAGCATAAAAGCTATTCAACAGAATTATTTGCTGGGCAGGCATAATCTTTTCATGACACTTATGTTGGCAATTACACTCGTGAGCAATATCAATTTGTTTTGGTTGCTCTGGAACACCTTTAACATTAATTTATTCCTCACCTCTTGAACGCTTTTCCTTTCTCACATTCTTCTTCCATTTGCTAGGTTGTCTGACTCTTTTTCTAGGTTTACATTGAACTGGAGTAATTTCAGAAGTTACATTATTTGGGGATTGGTTTCCGTCACCTAAAATCTCAATTAAATTAGTAGTAGATGCTGTCGAATTACGTCTAGATGGCTGGTATTCTGAACCAGAGTCTTGAAATGGATCTTCTTCTGCTTCAGATCCAAAGATTTCTGTAAACAATGAAAACTCTTAGAAGACTAATAACAAATAACACGTCATGTTTATTGCAATAATTTACTGAACTGTACAGCAAGCACGTCATCATGACAGTGAATTTAAAGAGGGCCTAAGCCATAGTAGCCTATCTTACTTAGGCCAGAATGGCACCTCAAATTTAGATCACAGACTAAAAACCATAACAATGATTATGCTGCCATCTAGTGAAAATTCGTTGTATCACTTTTAGGCCACTCTGGTTCTATCAAAATGATCAGTTTTAACTGGAAAAAATCATAAACTCAATGTTGTAAAAAAATGAGTTAGGCCACTTTGGTTCTCATGGCCTCAATTCTGATGCAGGCCTTAGTAGTCTGACGGATAATTTGTTCACTGTTTAATTTTCCATTTGCCGTTGACTCTACCGGCATTTCAGCTGGTTTCATACGTATCAGTGTTATCTGCTCGAATTATTTTCTTCAAGCAACTCAGTTTCGTTTAGATGTAAATCGACAGATTAATCGCGAAAATTCGATCACTAGGAGTATAACTATTGAAAATTTAACACCTCTACTTTTTAAATGCCTTGATTTTGTTTAGTTACTATGGCAACTAAAAAAATCTCCGGAAATTTTTTCGTGGCGCCTCGATATTTATAGGTGGAAATTTTTGACAGCTGAAACCATAGAGAATGCTAAAACAGCGTATTGAACGTATTAAATTGTATTGTATTTCTCTATGGTATGTATGGAATTAGGGGTGATAAATACACTGCGACCTTACTTGCCATGCTCTGATATTTTCTCAGACCTATAGCAGCTCTTCGAGTCCTATTTTCCTGAGGAAGTTTAGGACATCGTCAGGCTTCAAATCAGGTAGATCGCCTTCCTCTATTTCATGTGCTCCTAGGTATCTAGCACCAGAAATTTGCAAGGCAGGGCATTCTGAAAGTATATGTATTGAGGTTTCATCCTCTTCCTCACAGAATCTGCACCTTTCTTTATCTGCTAACCCTAGTTTCTTCATGTGGCTTCTTAACCGGCAATGCCCGGTTAATATTCCCGTTAGAATTCGGAGCCTTTTTTTACTGAGGTTGAGGCAGCTAGGAGATCTCTTCTGATCCCACAAGATGGTTCTGGTCCCAAATGTGGGGTTTCAGCTCCTTTTTTGCCAGCTTATCTGCTGTTTCGTTCCCATCTATTCCTATGTGTCCCGGGACCCATAGGAGGGTGACAGTGTTCTTCTGGCCCAGTTTATTTAGTTTGCCTAGGCATTCCCAAACCATCTTCGAGCTGATTATATTTGAACTCAGCGCTTTGATGGCTGATTGACTATCCGACATGATCACAATCTCTTGTCTGCGGTAGTTTCTTCCAATATTGAATTCCACACATCTTTGGATGGCGCGGACTTCTTCTTGAAAGATGCTCGGGTATGTGCCCAAGCTTTCTGCGTATTTGGCTCCCGGTCCAAAAACTCCTATCCCAGTTCCCTCGTCTAGCTTGGAACCGTCCGTATACCATTTTATGGTATTCTGGTTTAAATTCTGTATGGTGTCTTCATCCCATTCAGATTTATTACTCAACTTTGTGATGAATTTTCTCACAAAGTTGAATTTCTTTGGCATATCATCTTGGGGCATTTCCCAAGTTTGATCAAAATGAAGTGATCGAGGTTTTTCCCTGATAATTCCTTCTTTGATCATTCTATATATCGTTTTCTTCCCTACACTTTCTAACAGAATGTGCAGTGGGGTTAAGTTTAAAATCACCTCCATTGCAGCAGTGGGACAAGTTCCCATTGCTCCAGTGATACATGAACAGGCTAGTCTCTGAGTCACTGCCCCATATGTGATTAATGGTCTCACTATTGCTGTGTATATCCATTGCAGAATACGTGGGTTACATCCCCAGTTCTTCCCTGCAATGTTCCTGCACACCATGAGGGCCTTGGTTGCTTTGTGTATTACTTCGTCTTCGTGTTTACTCCAGAGTAACCTGCTATCTAGGATTAGCCCTAGATATTTGACCTCTGTTTTCCACTCGACGATGTTCTCCCCTATTCTTATGATTTTTAGATTGGGTTTCTTTTTCCTTGTAAAGGCTACTAGTGTGGTTTTGGTGGGGTTGATGCTGAGTCCCACCGAGATTTCTCTATGGTACAGGCGTTTAAACTAGTAATTATTAATCTTTGTGACAGATTGTAACAATTTTTTTTTCCCAAATTATTGTGTGAATATTTTAAGAAAATTATCAAAATAATCGTACCCTCAAAAAAATTTGCGAAAATCTTGTGATATCATAAATGATAATTATTTGCTACCATCATACTGTATCAAAACGATTTTTATCAACCAGATCACTCTTGTCAGATAATCAGCAAATAATTCTGACAGTCGAAAAGTGTTCTCACGTCATTTTAATCACTTTTTCGTTGTGGGCTCTGCTAGCTTAATAGCTATGTGAGCCCACTTTTTGTTCACAAACCTGCTGCACCAATTTCTAATAGCAAAAAAATACCATCTATAAATTTTTTTACTAACCGGGACAAACCAGACTACAGGTGAAAGTTCTCATAAAATTTTGCATCAACAAATATTTTTTCAGTGACAATCGAGACACTACGTATAGTGTCTGACGGTTCAAACTTTCTTATTGGCAATATTCCCGTTGAAGATTCACTTGCGTCTAGAATAACGTGGGAATTTGTGGGTGGTACGATACATTTAACTAGTCTTAAATAAGACGCGATAGACGAAAGCTAATTTTGAAGTGGTAATTATAATAACGCAGTATATTTAGTCACTAGAGTATGTAATGAGAAATTTTTATAAATAAAGGGTTCGTTGTTTGTTCTTATAGTTTTTAAAGATTTTACTTGTAAGGCGTTAAATTAACTAATTTCTTCTAGTTCCTTCGAATGTTTTTATTACTAACTTAATACTGAATAAGCAAAATTATGAAATTGTCTATATAGAAAGGACAAGGAGTAATAAATCATTCATTTAAGTAGATTTCATAGACGTACCAAAATATATTTTAAGAGGGTATACCTACCGTAAGGTACATTTTGTATTGAACGAATGAGTTGCAGCTATGCTAAAGAATATACGATTTAGGTCAGAGGTAACGGGATGTACAAATTTTAATAAAAAAAGTGATAAAGGTACATAAATTTTAGTAAGTTTGATAA
This sequence comes from Ophraella communa, assembly GCA_035357415.1. Classification (NCBI taxonomy): domain Eukaryota; kingdom Metazoa; phylum Arthropoda; class Insecta; order Coleoptera; family Chrysomelidae; genus Ophraella; species Ophraella communa. Next base: position 39,173,153 of record CM068990.1, on the reverse strand, counting down.
AGAAAGGCAACACAGTTTATTCATAATAGAAAACAAACCAATCTGTAACAATAATTATTTTATATATTTTTGTTCTTTTTTTAAGAAGATTAATTCAAACTTTGAACATTGTCACAAATAAATTACAATGAAATATATTTTTAAAAAATTAATTAAAGTCAAGATAGCAAGATATCGTTACAATTTTTATTACATTCAAAGAAGCAAAATGAATATTTTTTATTTGTATTACTCCTATATGTAGTGTTTGGGGAATTTTTCTCAGAAATTTTAAATGGCAAGTGGCCTACTGTAATCGGCTTAATATAATTACACCTATTTACAGATTGTTCGATTATTGAGAGGGATTTTCCAAACAACCCAGTTTTCTTAGAAACATTATCGGGAATATTATTTTAAAAGAAAGTAGGTACATTAAATCAGTACTTAATATTAGGTCTTTGAGTAAAGTTGTATGAAGTTGTATGGTTTTCATAATATTGTAAACAGTTGGAATATATTTAAAACATTTGTTGAATGTTAATTGTGCAAGTACCAAACAATATCGATAAGCCAAGGACCATCTAAACGACCAAAAACAGGTCCATTATCTTTAAATGAAAAAACTCTGATATTGAATTGTTATCATCAATATATATCATTGAAAAACAAGGATTCAAGTGCAAGTGTTGATGATATTGTGGAATTAACGGCTGCTATGTTGTGTGTTGCTAATCAACAATTTATAGATTACTAAAAGAAAGCAAGAATGGAACTCTTCAACCCCCTAAAACTCCTTCAGGCCGAAAACAAATTGAGATCGATGAGTCATTAAAACAAAGCATAAGGCGTAAAGTACATGGATTTTACTTACGAAAGGAAATTCCAACACTTGACAAAATTATGACATCAGTGCAAGAAGATACGGACTATACAAAATTCTCCAGAATGACATTATGCAAACTTTTGAAAGATGTGGGTTTCAGATATACAAAACATAATAGAAAATCTCTCTTGATAGATAAACCGGAAATAGTTTTTTGGAGAAGAGACTATTTAAGAAGCATTCGACATACCAGAGAACAAAATTTGAAAATCTTCTACTTAGACGAAACATGGATAAATGCTAGATAATATACAGTTTCCAAATCTTGGAAAGATGAAAACATTAAAAGCGGAAGGCAGGCATTCGTGGAAGGTTTGTCGTTAGGTTTGCAGCCACCATCTCGAAAAGGAAAAAGACTTATCATTGTCCATGTTGGAAGTTCTGAAGGTTTTGTTCATGGTGGATTATTAACTTTTATTTCAAAACGCACGGGAGACTATCACGAAGATATGAATGGGGATGTCTTCGAGGAATGGTTTGTTCAAATGTTGGATCTGATTCCAAAAGGGGCTGTTATTGTTATGGACAACGCAAGTTATCATTCACGGTTACGAGAAGCATTGCCCACAAGTCGTTGGCGTAAAGCAGAGCTTTTGGAGTGGCTTATTTCGAAAAATATTAAGTTTCCAAAAGATCCACTAAGGAAAGAACTTTACAGAATTGCAAAAATGAACAAGAATAAATACAAAACCTACATTTTAGAAGAAATGGCTTCTTCTCGTAGTATATCAGTTCTTCGACTTCTCCCTTATCATTGTGAACTTAATCCCATAGAATTAGCTCAGGTAAAGGGGGAAGTTGAAAAAAAAAATATTACTTTTAAAATAAACGATGTTGTGAAATTGTTTGAGAGTGCTGTAAGTCATGTTAGTAAGGAAAATTGGACAAACTGTATCGAGCATGTTATCAAAGTAGAGGCAAATATGTGGAAAATTGACAATATTTGTGATGATTTAATCTACCCTATTATTATTAACGTCAACAACGATTCTTCCTCTTCCGAGTCGGATATAGAATAAAATGTTAGTAATAAATATATTTATTAATAATTATTTCTTTTTATTTTTTATTATATTATAATTTAAAACGTATTTTTTCCCAAAATACACACCACTGCATTGCGTTATTGCTTATCTGCTAATCCTTTAACTATGAAGAAACCCTAAACTTTGCTACAACTGAAACAAATACGGGGTCGATCTACCTGGTTTTTAGATTTACGGAAGAAATGTAATTTAAAGTAAGAGATTTATCAAAAATTTCATGGTGCTCCCTGTAAAGGTTTTGCATACTTAATTAGGGTTTATTACTCCTCGTACTTTTTGTACATACTATAGGGAAATACTATTATTTGTGAACGGCTTCTACAAAGCTGGCTGATTTGAACCTTTAGCTAGGACCCACCTTAATTGCGACAACAAATTGGGAGCTCGTTATAGAGGCGGTTCACTTCAAAGCCTTGGATTCTCGCATTACCGATGATTTAGTGGAATTCGAAAATTGAAATATCAAAAAGGAGAAACTTAAATGATTGTTTGTTAAGGAAGAAAAAAAACTCGATTCAAACAAACATCGGCTTGTAGACCTCATAGATGTGATTAGTTTTCGTGAGATGTTCCCCTGTCATTTGTCGTGAAGCCTGCTTTATAATTATCAGCAAATTTCGGTCTATAATCGAGTGATTTTTACCGCGAGGTACCTTTTCTTGCTATAGGTGGTCCTGTCCTTAGTAGAAAGGAGAAGCTGTTGTATGGTTATTACAAATATATAGTTTATTTGTATTGTTAATTTATATACGATATAAAAACTTGATTGAATAATTTGCCAACTAAGAAGAAACACTGCTCGACGATTACAGCAAAAGAAACTTTATTAATAAATAACGTGTATATTTTTCTGTAGTTCTTTGACAAAAGTATTTCATAGTAAACATTGTTTAAATAATCCAAATCATGTTTGCTATATTTGCTGAGAATATATCGGAGTTGTTTTTAAAAATATCTGTATTCTGTGTTTTAAAAGTCCTTGGAGAAAAATGACAAGTCTTGGGCGCCTAATTGCGTTTGAAAATCGTGTGTTGAATATTTAAATGGAAAAGTGGTAAAAGGAGTGTCTTATAATTTGTACAACTATTTAACAAGAACCACTAAATTATTTCTTGCTTTCTTCAGGGGCAGAATTTGTGAAACTTGTTGAAGACAAAATATCTAATAACAAAAATTTAATACAAAACAAAAAAGGTATAGTGTGTTCAACAATATAGTACCTACAATAAAAGGGGACTGATGGTGATAATAAACTTCTTAGGTACTTTTATCTCAGGTATTGGCAAGTTTGGGTAAAGAATGCAGATCAGGATTAAATTTGCAAAAATAATTTTTTAATAGAAACGCATATTAAAGGATATTCACAATAAAATTTAATAAAAATTTAAATATGTTAATATATCAATTCAGTTTCACTATCACTATCGTCGTCTACATTAATTATAAGGGGTTCTATGTTAGTATGAAATGCCCTGTATGAATCCTCCACTTTTATAACATGGTTTATTGTTCTTTTTCAACAATCAGCGTCTGGGTCATCTATATTTTGCCGGATTAATGCAATTACAGAAGGACATAATGTAGGTATAGTATTTTGGGTCCGCACTTTGTTCTTTAGTTTTCTCCACATATGGAGGAAGACTAAGAACTGTATGTCCTTTGGATGCTGCAATTGTGTCACATACATATGTCTTCTGTATGCTAAAAGTCCTTAGAACCTCTAAAACCTGCGATTTTTTATATCCTTCTTCAAAGTACATGTTGTTTTGGAGCATAAATTTCCTGGATTTCTGCTTTTGTATTTGAAGGGCCTGGAACCTTCTTCAATTGGCAACTATGGTAACTGGCATTGTCCATAACTATGACACTAGGCGGAGGATAATTGGCAGTGTTTTCGAACCAATCTTCGAACAATTCGGCTGTATTATCTTGGTGGTAATCCAACGACGAATCTTGAATGTTCTTCGCCGAAAGTCCCAAACTGTATTGAAACCAACCATCTTCTGATCCAGCATGATTAATCGTAATCAGTTTTCCTTTGTTCGATGGAGCTTTTGATTGCCATATCACTGTTCCATCGGTCCATCCTTTTGCCGGCGTATCGTGGGTATCATATCAGGTCTCATCCAAATAGATTATTGGACCTGTAATCACTTATGGCAGTCAAATATTAAAAACGCCTTTGCCTAATCCGTTAAGATTCCATAATAACTTGCCTCTTGTCAATTTTGCAGGATTTGAAACCTAGTTTGGATAAACGTGTCCCTACAAATACAAGAACCGATCGTGTGTGCAAATTTTGACCATAAGCAATAAACCGTGACAGACGATCGCAATAAAAATGGTTTATTACCATCAGTCATCTTTTATTGTTGAAAACAGTATACATTTTTTAACTATTCTCTACAAATTGTATTATTCTGTAATTTTTTATATGAAAAATTATTTAAAAGTTAATCTGCATCAAAACAACTGTGCTTGACACTGCGTTTGTATGTATGTGTATCATCGACTTTATCTTATTTGTTGTCCTTAAGGAAAATAAAGTTTCAAATACAATGTCATATTAATGATTCGCCCAATTTAATTCCAAGAATAATTATACGAAATTAAAGGTAAAAGACTAATTTATTAATTTACAGAAACCTATTCCGACGTGCTAATTATAATTGTGATCAATTAGTTAAAATATGTAAATGTAAATTCAACTCTAACATCCAGATCGTATATAGCCAAAGTTTAAAAAATATTCAATTCAATTATTGAATCTGTTTTTTTCCCAATCTAATTTTATATTTCTATTTAAACCTATGTAGCTTTTAGTTCTATATGAACGGTTCACCCTGTACCTCATTTTTTTTAAAAGAATATATATTAGTAACATTTCTACAAAACGTAGATCTACCAGTAGTTTTGGTGTAATATGTTTTATTAATGTATACGTCACCTTTTAATAAATAATTAATGTTGCATTAAAAAACATAAACCGCAGTTTTAAACCTCATCGCTACCTTATACAAATATTTTGGAGTTAATTACCGACACCATTGGAATGGTAAATTGCGATAAATACACGGTATTCGGGACATTGTAATCCAATCGTGGTCTCGTCAGAGAGCATTTACAGGACTGGACTGTTTTCAAATAAAAAAAAGAATGCCACAGAATTAAATTAAAGAACCTTTATTTTTTTTATAAAAATCTAATGCTGTTCTACAAGTTATAGTATTGCTGGCATTTCTGGCTTCTTTGATGCTACTCTCAATTTCCGCTATTTACTAAACATCCAATACATTTGAATCTTTGATACTCCTCTATTCCTTTACTATCCTTACCGAAAGATTACTATCCTTAAGGAAAGTCGTAACTGCCACATTCTTTGATGTACTGATAACATTAAGTCTGCACAAATTTGGGAAAGTCTTTTTATTTAGTTATTCTTCTTGCAGGTAGTGTCCGTAAAACTATTTTCATTGTACACCCCAATGTTTCGACGGGGGATAAATCCGGAGTACTAGAAACCTATTCCAATAGTGATGTGTTGTCAAATATTGCTTTCCCAACACCATGACTGATTTTTTATTTAAACAGCCCGAATTATAGACCATTTTTTTAGAATATCTGTGTTTCTACTGTCCCCAACACTCGCCTTAAGTCTGTCTACATCGCTTTACTTTACTACGGGCTATTGCTATTAGATATCTATGTTCTTTGGTAAAGCTTGCATTATTTTCTATAATTCTTTGACAAGACGCCACATAAGGCAGTCAAAAGAGCACTGATTGAGAAAGGAGTAGATAGAACGACTTTCATCTGGATGTCGCAACTGCTGTCTACAAGAATCGCAGAAATGGAGGCAGGACAAGACACAATCTTCATTAATGTTACCAAAAGCTGTCCACAGGGGGGAGTTGCATCCCCACTTATGTGGAGTCTCACTGTGGACAGTCTACTCTGTCAATTGACTAGGGAAGGCATACCATATCAAGGGTATTCCGACGACATGGTCATCCTGGCAAAACGGAAGTGTGAAAATGTCCTCTGTGATATTGATCAAAGAGGACTGAACATTGCGAAATAATGGTGTGACTCGGTGGGACTCAGCATCAACCCCACCAAAACCACACTAGTAGCCTTTACAAGGAAAAAGGAACCTAATCTAAAAATCATAAAAATAGGGGAGAACATCGTCGAGTGGAAAATAGAGGTAAAATATCTAGGGCTAATCCTAGATAGCAGGTTACTCTGGAATAAACCGGAAGACGAAGGAATACACAAAGCAAACAAGGCCCTCATGGTGTGCAGGAACATTGCAGGGAAGAACTGGGGATGCAACCCACGTATTCTGCAATGGTTGTACACAGCAAAAGTGAGACCAGTAATCACATATGGGGCAGTGGCTTGGGGTGCAAGGGCTAATCTGAGTACGACGAGGAAAAATCTCTCGAAGATTCAGAGACTAGCCTGTTCATGTATCACTGGAGCAATGGGAACTTGCCCCACTGCTGCAAATGGGGGTGATTTTAAACTTGACCCCAATGCACATTATGTTAGAAAGTGTAAGGAAGAAAACGATATATAGAATGATCAAAGAAGGAAAAACCTCGATTATTTCAATTTGATCAAACTGGAGAAATGCCCCAAGATGATATGCCAAAGAAATTCAACTTAGTGAGAAAATTCATTACAAAGTTGAGTAATAAATCTGAATGGGATGAAGACACCATACAGAATTTAAACCAGAATGCCATAAAGTGGTATACGGACGGCTCCAAGCTCCCATTTTTACGATAAGAACCAACCTGAAACTCTATACATTATATTCCAACAGTCCCTGAGTACTTTGTGTTAGATTAAATTTACCGTTGATATAACATTTTGTTATACTTATCCAGTCAAATGGATCTTAAAAACTAATAAAAACATCCTATTTTGGATCGTTTTAAGTATTTTTTTATTTGATGATGTAAAAATGTATTCTATTCTAGAAAGTATCCGGAAAAAAGAATGCACAATTATAATCTTGAATTTGAATTATAAAATAACCACAAACAATTCATTTCATTTACTTATACAACCTCCATTTAATTCTAAACACTTAAGTAAACGTCCAGGTGCACCAGAAACTAGGTCACTGCCATACTGCTCGGTGATGGTTCTTGTTCCACTTCAATTTTCATTAATCCCCAGATGTTTTCAATGGGACTAAGATCTGGTGAAGCTGCTGGCCATGGAATTGTTGTCAGTTGGTGTTCTTGCATCCAAGCTTGAGTAAAGGCAGAAGTATGGCATCTTGCATTATCCTGCTGAAAACGCCACCCCTCTGGATATAAAGCATGAGCTGTTTCAAGAAGAAAACCATTTAAAATATCACAATACTTTGCACTATTAACAGTGCCATCAACTATACAGAGAGGCGTAGCACGACGTTGAGATATTGATCCCCAAACCATTATTTTAGTGGGAAATTTGGAAATTTGAACGGTAACATTTTCTCTTGAAAGGATTTTAAGATGGTTTGCACCAATCTGCAGGGATATTTTTTGGTTTCCTTGATATGTAGCCTTGTCTTTTCAGTGCCATGCGGACAGTTTCTGGACACACATTTATTCCTCGTTGATTTCTAAATCTGCTGGCCAGTTTTCGAAACCCTATGCGCGGATTTCGTCGTCCTAAATTCACTAAAGCGTTTAAATTGTTTCTGCGAATCTTACGAAACTATGGTCTATGTCTTATATCTGTACCAGTTTTTATCCTCTTAATTGGCTTCAGAAACAATTTGTTTACATAAATGTATTAACAATCTGAATAGTATTTCTTATCACAAATTTGCAATTATTATTATTTGTTTTGGGAGGTGTTACGATGGGTTCGGTTCTGTCTTTCGTACTGGGACAATTCTTTTGACACCTGCATTCATGCGAACGGGCGAACAAGACATCACGTACCAGTCCATTGATGGTAAAAATTTTATTTGTGTTTGACGAAAGAATGACTTACACACGGTATGCTCCAAAGCTCCAGCTACGGTATTTATCTATGCAGAAATATTCCTTAAGAAATGCCCACGTTTAATATGAACGGTAGAACCATAAGCACACATAACCTTTTTATTTATTTATTTCTTTTTTTTTGTGAATGTGATTTGAAAAATAAGAGTGGCTTATTCGGCGTCTTTTGTGTGTTCGTGTGTGATCTGTATACCGATATTAAAATAGTCTGTCAAGGTCATTCTTTAGTCAAACAGAGAAACACTATTTTTTTCGTATAAAGAATTTATACAGCGTGAATCACATTTAAACGTTCCTAAAATTACTACTGTTTACAATAAAAAATTAGTCTCCTTTATAAAAAAAAAATCTACCTGAACATTTTTGTTTATGTTGTGCATTGTTACCGAAAATTTGCGCTAAGATTCGCTCCGGTCGTTAGGAGAATGACACACGCTGACGTAGGTCTTCGTTGATGTCTTAACACGTACCTTTTTTACAGTCGGTACCACAGATCTATTGGTCTATAGTTTCTTCTAATTCTTTGCCGGCCTGCAATTATCGTCCACCGAAATGACAACACTGTGACGTTCTAATCGATCTTTGGATATCTGTAGACAGGATAATTTCATAGAGCCCGCCCTCGACACGTTATTATTACTTTTTTTCTCTATTTTATTGCCTTGATTGTTTTTTTTTTGTTCTGTTTGTTTAAAATTATCTTCGACCTCCAAAAGGTTATGACTTGCAATTAGTAATTCGAGAGGTTCGATTTCGATGATCAGTCCAATTGATTCAGAAAAAGTGTGTAATTTAGGATTTATGGTAGCAGAAAATGAAATTTTTTTGCATAAATGAAAATTGGAAATGTGTCTTTAGTTGAGGGTCAGCCAAATTCTTTATAAAAATGATAAATTTGTATAAATAAGGCTTTTGCTTGATTTATTGTCTCATTTGTCACATTAGGGAATTTCACAATTATGAAAACCTTTAGAATGTTACAGAAAACCTAATTTCGTAATAGACTAAGTAAAATATTTGGTTGAGCCAATACGGATTAGAATTAACATTGGAATATTAGAGAAATTTGTAAGCAGAGTAAAAAATCGTGTAAGAAGCTTGAACATTAATAAAGAAAGTATTGTATAGTGTGTTCAACAATATAGTGCCTACAATAAAAGGGGACTGATGGTAATAATAAACTTCTTAACAGGTCGGCTGAAAAGTCCCCGGTCTACCATAGTAAAACACAATATTTTGACAAAATTCATTTTTTTTATTCAACATAGTTGCCTTCAAGGGCGATACAGCGATTATAACGACCTTCCAACTTTTCGATACCATTTTTCTAGTACTCCTTCGGTTTGTCCTCAAAATAGGCTTCAGTTTCGGCGATTACCTCAGTATCAGAGCCAAATTTTTTTCCCGCGAGCATTCTCTTCAGGTCAGAGAAAAGGAAAAGGTCGCTGGGGGCTAGATCTGGAGAATACGGTGGGTGAGGAAGCAATTCGAAGCCCAATTCATGCAATTTTGCCATCGTTTTCGATGATTTGTGACACGGTGCATTGTCTTGATGAAACAACACTTTTTTCTTCTTCATATGGGGCCGTTTTTTCGCGATTTCGGTCTTCAATCGCTCCAATAATGCACAGTAATAGTCGCTGTTGATTGTTTTTCCCTTTTCTGAGGCCATAACTTTGCCAGCTGACTGTTGAGTCTTTCCACGCTTTGGTGGCGGTTCACCGGCCGCAGTCTACTCAGCTGACTGTCGATTGGACTCAGGAGTGTAGTGATGGAGCCAAGTTTCATCCATAGTCACATATCGACGCAAAAAATCGGGTTTATTACGACTTAACAGCTGCAAACACTGCTCAGAATCATCAATTCGTTGCTGTTTTTGGTCGATTGTGAGCACGCGCGGCACCCATTTCGCACAGAGCTTCCGCATACCCAAATATTCGTGAACGATATGTCCAACACGTTACTTAGATATCTTTAGAGTGTCAGCTATCTCGATCATATTCACTTTACGGTCACTCAAAATCATTTTGTGGATTTTTTTGATATTTTCGTCGGAAACCACCTCTGATCCAACATGAATAATCTTGATCCGTTTTCCTTTATTCGATGGAGCTTTTGATTGGCATCGGACTGGTTCATCGGTCCATCCTTTTGCCGGTGTATCGTGGGTATCATACCAGGTCTCATCCAAATAGATTATTGGTCTTTGTAAAGACCTGTAATCACTTATGGCAGACAAATATTCAAAACGCCATTGCCTAATCCGTTGGGATTCCATAATAACTTGCCTCTTGTCAATTTTGCAATTTTTGAAGTTTTAATAGCTGGAAAAAAGGAGTTGCAGAAAAATTTAAAACACTCATTTCGTTTGTTATACAACTAATATTTGAGAAGATGATAGTTTTAATAAAAACCGTAATGAACCAAATATTGTACCGTGTGGAACTGGAATTTTTTTATTTAAAACACTATTAACTCTTTGTTCTTTGTCAGATCTTTTTACTAAATGATGCGTATTGATTCTGCCCGAAATTTTGCATCTTTTGTCAGTATTTAATAAAACGAGAGCTTAATGTTAGTTACAGAATATAAAAATTCACAAAGATTACTCAAATTTCTCACTCAACACCTTTTAGTACGATACCGAAAACGTTTGACCGTTTTTCTGCAAAATTCCAAGATAATAATATTGTATCGGACGTGCCCACTCGGACAATTTACGGCGACATAAAATGCAATAAAAGTGTCGAATTTTCACACTGCATTAAGATATCGTGATAAAATTCCATTTGGATTACCAACCGTTGACCATTTTAACTTCTTTTAATTTGGTTAAATACCGCAAAAGACCTTGGTATCGCTGGTAGCAAGGTCTTTTTATACCATTAGTATGTGTGTGTGTCTCGTCTTTGTCACTTTGCTTGGATAAATTTAACATTGCGGTAATTTTTTTCACTATAACTCACAATAGAACCACATCGGTGTTGTGTTAAGACTGATGGCAGTAATATTGCCAGAGGTGGACCAACCAATAAGCAGTTTATAAGGAAAATATGAAAGAAACAATAATAAAGATAATTGGGTATAATTCAAATAATGGTTACATTCTATTGAGAGATACATCAGATCATTTAGAGCATGATTTTTCATTCCGCTTAGATGGTGTCCTGGCTGGTATCCTTCCTTCAGTTTTTTTGTTTTTCTAAATATTACCCTTGGTGGTACACTTTTATATTAGTTTAAACCATTTGAGACACCTTTAAAATATGGTTTTTGATCGGCGTTTGTTGACCACGCAGTTTACCTTTGATATTCAGGAACAAGAAATCACTGGGTACCAAATCGGAACTGTACGGAGGATGTTTTGACTCTTGAAGAAGCACATGTTTGTCGAGGTGCGATGTAACGAGATATGATAATCAATTTGTGAATTTTCCAAAGACTACTGAAGTGGAATATTGGCCATATGATCCATTCCCCCCAAAGAGGCTTGCGACCATTTGCTTCGCAGTGCTTTTTACGAGAATAACTTTTATTTGATTTGGCTATGTAGTGACTTCGTTTCCGTTATAAGTTTATATCTTTTATTTGATTTCTGTCATTCATTAAGTGTCAATTTTGATGGGTCAGAAATATTGCAATAATATGCCTGAATTTTTATGGCCTTGGCGGAGAAATGACGTGTATCACTTAGAACACAGAACCAATCGGCCTCAGTTTGTTTGAACACGTCAGCCAAGTTTTTAGGAATCACGTCTGCTATATTTTGTTTAGAGATGTTGGGCTCCCCGGAAGACGGTTGCCAGGAGAAATATATTTATAAAATATAATAAATTATACTTTTTGAAAATAGAAAAAAAATTATATATCTTTACGAGAATAAATGTTAATTTTGGACAGAAGTTCAAGTTATAAAATTATTTTTACATTTGGTGTTTCGGCATTTAATTGAAACAGCTCCACAGCTATTGTTTAAAGGTGCACAAGTTCTTTTGCAGTTTTGTTTCTTGTACATATTATTAGGCATATATCGATAATTCGACACTGACCACTGTCGAAATTTTTAAGCATTTCCTTGCACCAACCGGAGCAAGCTTTTTAACGATGATTGATAAATTATGGGGTATCCGATAGGCTAAATTGTTTGTATTGAATAGAACTAATATCTCAGAATCTCATTCGACGAACTTGCATTATCAGTTCACAAACAGAATCGATGTTTTTTTGCACATAAATCGATTTCGGACGACTTTCGCGAAATTCGTCTTAGACCGAAAAACGATTGAATTCAGATCTCAGATTTTATTGGCCCTAGTATTGTCAGTTCCCAAAATATTAGTACCACTTTAAATTAATTTCTTCAGTTATATCTTTAATTTAAATAATTTTGTTGCTATTCTCACAATAAACAATTTAATGTCCTGTAGGATAGTGTAGATGTCTAACTCTTTTAATGTAGTATTCTGCTAGGAAATAGGAATGTTATGGTAGTAATACTGATTTTTTTTCATCTGTCAAATTTGGCATTTCAACAATGTTCCGACTATTTTTTGATTTTTGGACATGCTATTAAACAATAATCTTGCACTAGTGCAAGATCATAAATATCATAAATAATTTGCGATCTTGCTTGAAATATTTTTTCAAAAAAACTGGGTTACGTTTAAAAAAAATCCGATTTTTTGTCCGGCAATTTTGTGTGGGCTAATATCTTCTCCTTTTCCACAATATTATTTAATTTTTGAAACAGAATCACAAGATATTTGTAAAGTAACAGAAACACTGAAAATGAGAGGTGCTCATTTGTGAGTTGTCATCTAAAGATTTTAATAATATCGATAAAGTCCTTAAAAAAATATAAGTGAGTCTAAGTATCAATTCGGATTATCATCCCTGCATGCATGGATTCTTTTTTTTTAATGTTTGTTGCATCTTTCTTATATCAAGCAGTGGCAAGCTAGGGGTACAGAGAACAAAGAAAAAGTGGCTCAAAATAAAAAGCGAATCCAGGATTTATTTTTAAAGGATTTAGGTTTGATAGTAGATAGACCAAAGCCTGGATTTGGTAGTACAAATGATGGCAATACAGCTAGGCGTTTTTTTGAAAATCCAGATATTTCTTCAAAAATAACAGGAATTGATGAGAATCTGATAACTAGATTTCGAACAATTTTGCAAACAATATCCAGTGGTTTTGAGGTAAATACAGATCTTTTCAAAAACTTCTGTCATGAAACTGCAAAAAAGTATGTCGAATTGTATCCCTGGTATAACATGCCAACAACAGTTCACAAAATTCTTTTTCATAGTTCAGAAATCATGTCGCATTTCATGATTCCAATTGGGCAACTTAGTGAAGAGGCACAGGAATCAAGAAATAAGGATATCAAGAGGTACAGAGAATTTAATGCTCGAAAATTTTCCAGGAAACAAAATATGGAGGACATTTTTAATAACCTTCTTGTCTCCTCCGATCCCTTGATTTCAAATATGAAAAAGAATTCGGCCAAAAAGTTAAAACAATATCCAGCAGAAGTTTTAGTTTTCCTTAAAGAACCACAGACAAAAAATAAAGGTGAAAGTGACAGCGATAATGATATTATTGAGAATGATGATTAATTTAAAATAGTTTTAGTTTTTATTTTGAAATTAATAGGTTAGTTACTTTTAGGTAAGCTTTTGTTGTATTAATAGATCTTTTATAAAAAATAAACTTCGATATAATCCTAATTTAAAATTGCTCTTTTTATTATAATTCAAAATATCCTCCATTAAGAGGATTTGGACACACCAATATTGGGTCAACTTTATGACATTTATTATATGGTGTGTAGGGGGGAATGGTATGCTCTATTTTTGAATTAGTTATGATATAAAAGGAGCAAGTTGTAACCACTTTTGACAATTTTGAATTGGTTTTTGGTTGTGGCTAAAAGAAAGTTCTCATGGTCTACTACAATATCAAGTGACCTAGAGGTGAAAAAGTGGACCAACTTGGAACAGAACTTTAAAAGTGTGTGCTAATCTCTTATATTCTACATTTTTCACATTTTGTTCACTTCTCTGACCCAAATTGATAGCGCAGCATTTTTGGCCGCGATTTCGTCCCTTTTCGCCTGCGTGTGGGCCGGTGCGAGCCTGTCCCCGTAGGTGTTAACTTCACCTCTTTAATATCCAATTATCATCCCATAAAGAAAAACGCCGAATTGAAATAACAAATCGTACTGTAGATATATCTTCGATGGTGGTTTTGAGGGACCGTAAGTGACGAGGCCGAATTCCATTGGCTTTTCTAACTACACAACAATAAACATTTCTCTCTTTCCGACACAAATTTCTCGATAAAAATAGCGCTTTAAATATATTATACCCACTACCTCAATAGACGATGCTTAACACCCACCGAAACCTTATTTTCGGTCACGTTTTACTTGTAAAAAAAAAACTCTATGAAGAAAAGACGACGGGGTAAACGTCATAATTTTTATTGTTTGTTTGGACACGCTAGAATTGGAATTTATCATGTTTCTGGAGGTTTTCCCACCCTCAATGTTAAAAGTTGGGCTAATCGTCACCTAAAGTCAATTAGCAATAATTATTGGTGCAAGGTAAAGAGTAAGATTAATACTGAGGAATAATAAAAAACTCTTCGTTTTAACAAAACTTTCAATATTTATTTAAAAAATTGCTTTTTTAACCTTAATGACAGCCGTTTTGTTAAAACGAAGAGTTTTTTTATTATTCTTAATAAGATGGACTTCCAAAAAGTAAGGGTTAGTACAATCAATTTAATTAATACTGAGATTAATTTAAAGATTTAGGCTTGAAATTTTATTTATCCCCGTGCAAAATGCCGATCCCTTTGGAAAAATCAGACTAAAATCAAGATTGTGTTGCTTTGGGTTAATGAATTCTATTCTGATATTGCTTTGTAATTTTAAAGAGCCTCTTCAGGTTACTGGAATCGTTTTCCATGCAAGAAAAGTGATAAAATTTCCTTTCAGAAGCATTACTCTGGTTTTTCTGGGTCCATAACATGTGTATGTGACTGGTGTGGGAAGGCTTGGTTGCAGATTTGCCACAGACTGTAGTAAACACATCCCTTTTTATCCATATAATACAATTCTCTGAGAAATTATTTAGTTTAGCTTCTAACTAAGTGTCTAAGTGTCTTAGCTTTTTAGTAAATATTCCAAAAAATATTTTATACCTAAATATAAAATATATATACATTCTTACAAAAAATCACATTTTAATAAAAAAAACATCACAATAAAAAACAACTATTCTAATAGATGTAGATTTCTCTAGAAGCAAAATCTTACTAATATCAACAATTTTATTGATAGAATTTTGATAAAAATTAGATTTTTCTAAAAAATCTAGCTTAAAAAACCTGTATCTGCCAGCCCTGCTAACTACTGCCTGGTACCAGTTGTATAATTTCTCTAATCCCCGAACTACCTATAAATTTGTTATTATTAAATCAACGCTATTTCAAGATATTTTAATCAAATTTTTGCAAAATAATAAAAAAAACTTTTCGATTGAACGTAACTTCCAAGTTTATTTGAAAAAAAAACATTTTTTCAGAGTTTTTTCTTATTCTTAATAAAATAGACTTCCAAAAAGTAAGGGTTGGTACAATAAATTTAAGTTGGTGCAGATTTATTTTAATCCTACTGAGAATTATTTTAATTAATATATTAATTGTAATGATAATGTAATGTATTTTAATGTAGCAGGAATTTTGTTGGCTAATTGGAATGGTGAATTGGTCAAAATAGATTATTATTATTATATGTTATTTGTAGATTGAATAGAATATGGATAAATAGTACCTAAATATGTATAGTCCGTCTAGAAAGTATCCGGAAAAAAGAATGCACAATTATAATTTTGCAGTATATAATTTTATTATTCGAATTATAAAATAACCACAAACATTTCATCTCATTTACTTATACAGCCTCCATTTAATTCTAAACACTTAAGTAAACGTCCAGGTGCACCATAAACTAGGTCACTGCCATACTGCTTGGTGATGGTGGTCCAGGCCTGTAAAACCAAACGAATCAAACCTTCTTCATTTCATGGGGCTGCTCGTTCCACTTCAATCTTCATTAATCCCCATATGTTTTCAATGGGACTAAGATCTGGTGAAGCTGCTAGCCATGGAATTGTTGTCAGTTGGTGTTCTTGCATCCAGGCTTGAGTAAAGGCAGAAGTGTGTGGCATCTTGCATTATCCTGCTGAAAACGCCACCCCTCTGGATATAAAGCATGAGCTTTCGTATACTTTCTAGACGGATTATACATATACTCAAATACTCTGAACAAATATTTTTTTTTATTTTGTTGATCCTACCTCCCAGACAGAGCGTTTAATTTTTTATAGCAAATAGTATGCCGTATAACTAGATGCAAAATCGTTTTCACCGTAGTTTCTGGGATTTAATACGTCTCTGCAATATCACTTCATGTTCTTTGTTTACTATGTTATATAAAAAATTATGATTAATGCATTTTTCTGCAAAATTTTGTGTGTTATGGATGTCTGATTTCATAATGCCACAGCGAGCTTTGTAAATAAATTTTTTTTCTATAACTATCTTCATAAAAATGTTTCGCTGTGTATTCAGTATTCAATACCTACCTACACCGTTAAGGCGCCATCAGTAAACCATAAAGAATGGTGCATGGTTTGCTGAACATTCTCGTTAACATTGATTTAATGAAATTATGAAATAATCAAATGGTCTGATGCTTGAGGATTGATGTGTAGTCGGTTGACGAAAAAAAATGCTGTATATAAAAAGGAGAATTTGTTTCTGTTTTAATTTACTCTAATGACTACAATGACGATTTTCGTAAAAAAAAACGGAAGCTAAGGGGTGTTCGTTGAAGGATTAATTTTACTGTGAGAAACAAATATAATACCCGAGTAAAACAAGGTTTTAAAAAAATCAGTAAAAGCCGTTAACTACTTAGATTATCAGTTGCAATTTAACTAGTGAAGATGATAACTTGGTTGCGAACTTACCAGGATGCGTTCACTGCCTGTCGGATACATAGGTTCTGCTGGACTTGTACCATGTTCCTGTTGGTTCTGCATGTTTGCCCCCAAGCTAGGGATGCGTATGTCAGGATCGGCATGATTACGGTCCGGATGAGCAGCAGTTTTGTGCGCAATTGAAGGTCGCTGTTGCGTCCTATCAGGCACTGTTGTGCAGATATTGCTGTTTTAGCTAGGGAGACTCTCAGGTACTTCGCCGTGGGACTCCATGAAACTCTCTGCTCGCTGAGTCTCACTTCTGGTGTTGGTTGTCTTCTCTTTTGACACAGTATGGCCTGCGTCTTGTCTGCGTTGATTTTTATTTTCCATTTTGTCCACCATCTTTCTACAAGGGTAGCTGCTTCTTGTAGATATCTGAATACCAGGCGGGAATGCGTGCTACGCGCTGATATTGCTGTGTCGTCAGCGTACAGGGATAACCTGGTGTTCATCGTTTTTGGTATATCCGCTGTGTAAATGGTGTACAGCAAGGGTGAAAGGACTGCTCCTTGTGGCACCCCAGCTTCCAATTTCGTGTATCTGGTGGTTGTGTTGTTGATCTTGACTCTGGAGAGCCTTCCATCAAGGAAGGATCCTAGTAGTTTTACTAGGGATCTCGGGATGCCAAACTCGTCCATTTTTGAAGAGTAGACCTTCATGCCACTATCGATAATCTGCACTAGTGCAAGATTATAGTTTAATCGCATACCCATTAGCTAAAACAGCAATAAAAAAATAGACGGAACATGATTGAAAGGTCAAATTTGACGAATTAAAAATTTTATGGTACCTAAAAAATTGAAAATGTGGTCAAAGTCTAGACTCTTTTTACGGAACCCTATTGAAAACAATTTAGTTTGATATTATAATTCCAAACGTGAATCTCTTTTTGGATTCAGACAGTGTAGGGAGTTCCAAAAATCCATTTGATGGTGATTCAAATCATCTGCAATCAATTAAATTACCTAAAGAAATACCCATTTCTTTTTGATTATTTATGATGAACTTATTATTATTTTGGCACATGTTTCTCTTGCATACAATGCTGGTTGTTAGTTTCAAGAAGACATTTTTATGTTCCTTGTATTTAAAGTGTTATTATCTATAAATATCCAGGTAAAAACCAACTTTTAAGCCGAAAGTTATGTATTTAGTCACGTTGAACTTATAAAAATAGGTAAAACCCGAATCCTAACAATTGATTCACCGATTAAAATATTATATTGTCGGTTTCCCATGATCCGACTAAAGGAATTGACTTTTGTCGAATAAAGGAGAGAGATAATTGTTTATTTTTAGAATTATTCAATTTCTTAAGGATTATTATTTAAATCGATTTCAAATTTTTTTTAAAGCTTTTGGATTAAATTCCTATGTTTTATACCCTTTTAAAAATTACTTTTATTAAGTGGTTAAGCTCTTAAATTAACGATCTTAAGACAACTGTTAATGTTGGTAATGTTTTAGGATCGATATAGCTTTCAACCTACTTTCTACTTGTTTCGTAAATTTCCTAGTTTGTACTTCAAAGAGTTATACACGCTAACTTGCAATATTTCTTGTCTTTGCTGTACATTTTCCTAATGTGTAAAACACTGCTTTTCTGTAGATATAAATCTATGTCTGCACAAAGCGTGCTTTTCTTGTAATAATGATATTTTTTACTTTAAAAGAATAACAGTTGGAACTGTTGAGTTTAATAATATCTATGGAGAATTAATATCATGCTTGATTTGTACTAAAAATGAGACTAGCCGTCCATAAAAAATTGTTTTCAGTGGGAATAATTTTATTTAAAATTGTTTGAATTTGATATTGACCAAAAAATAAGTTTAGTTCTAGTATATGTTATTATTACAAGTGCGTATGGTGTGGGAATACACATTTCTCTGCTAAAAATTGAAATCAGGAACAGAAATAATAAAATTTATTGTGCTAACCCTTACTTCTAGATTTAAAAATTGAAAAAGTTAATAATTTACTAAATTATTCAATATACAGAAAACCAACACAAACAGATGTAACCATACCGTATAATTCAAATCATCCTATAACACATAAATTAGCAGCTTATAATTCTATGATACATAGGGCATTTTCAAGAAATTAAAAGTTATAAAAATATTACATCATATTGTGGAAATATTTCCAATACAACTTCGGCAACATCAGCATTAATATCATTTAAAACACAAAATAATGTTGTACAAAATTGTTAAATGTAAAAACAAAATTACCCAAATTAAAAAAATCTGGTGTTTACGAAATTAATTGTTCAAAATGTAATGCTGTATTTATAGGTCAAACACAAAGAAATTTTGAAATAAGATTCAATGAACACAAGTCAAATTATGCAAAACACCTACTTGAACAGCCAACCTCACTCTTACTCACCAATGACATCCAAATACTACATACAAAATTTAGATTTCCTTGAAGAACTAGAAATAAAAAGACATCTAGCAGATCCATAGTTTAAAGTTGTTAATGAACAAATAAATCTTGGAAGTTCTCCACTATTAAACATTTTATACATAGATAAGAAGTAATTGTAAAACAAAAATATATTAAGTTATTGTAAAGATCAGCATGATATAGTTTTTTCTGATTTTTCTATATCATTGCACAGTTATACTGATCTTAGAGGGAAGTACATCCTCTTAGAGATATGAAGAAACATTTTTATAAATAATATTTTTAGATCGAGCATAAATATAAAGCGGAACTAAGGAGGAGCAAATAAGGAAAACACTTTCTTCAAAGTATAATTGTAAAACTTGTAAAAACATATGACTTTGTTCACGGTCGGAAGAAGAAATCAGTTTCTATGACATCAAAATTAAAACAGAAGCAGTCGATTATTCCCAAGGGAGTTTACATTATGGAGAACGTTTTTTATGATTAAAAAAAAGATAACATTGAAATTATTTATTGACATTTGAATGAAATGTTAAATGCTGTTCACATCATACTTGTAAAGCCGAGCTACTCACAATTGGAAGTGTAATAATCGTATTGTCCCAAAATTGTAACACGCTGTCACCAGATGTAATACCCTAAATACTTACTTTAATTACTTTGAAGGGCCTAAACTTCTATTTCAGCTTTAACCGAGCGGTACCTGAAGGCTGAAAGATACGTAAGATTCGGCCTTCGCAGTATTTGTTGGTGGAAGGTCTTATGTATCAGCAGTTAAAGGGCTCTGTAAAGGCTGAGAGTCTAAAGCACTACAACCAAACAACCTAACCTAACCTAACCTAACCTAACCTAACCTAACCTAACCTAACCTAACCTAACCTAACCTAACCTAACCTAACCTAACCTAACCTAACCTAACCTAACCTAACCTAACCTAACCTAGCCTAACCAAACTTTTTCCAGCTGATTTTAGCGTGTCAGAGGACAATGAAATTAGTTTTTGTTCTTCTCAGTGACAATCTTAACCTCTTCCAAATATTCATCGACAATCATAGCATCGTGGGGACACCCATTATCGTCTATAAAAATAAACTTTAAAGAGTTTTTCTTTAGTAATATTGCATTTCACCTTTCCCTTGTCTTCTGCAGATTTTTTTCATCCCAGAAAAAACCTTACTCCAATCTGAGTAATTTCAGTTTTCATGCGGTGTTTCACTGATAGCAGTGGCTATAGGTCTGATCTGTATATTAGCTTCATGAAGTTGTCCACTTACTTATACTGGCATTGTCACTCCCACTACCATCTTGTTTTAAAACTGTTATAGCTGGAAAAACTGTCATGATAAAATATACTTACCACAGATGAATTTAACTTTTCCTAGTGTCCCCAAATTCACATATAAAAATGATGCACCGTATCACATCTCTACCGCATTATCAAGTGGGTCTGTAACCTTGTCGCCTCTCAGTCCATCCGCCTTTGGTGAAATTTATTCAACAATTTCTGGTTTCCGAAAACAATTAACGTAGCGATTATATAAAATTTTGTCAATGAAATAACATTGCCTCATTGTGTTATTTTATACGCGCATTTACATAAATATGATCTAATTGATCGAACTGAAAGAAAAAGGATGATTATGATTATTAATGAAGGAAGTTGTAATCTTTCATTGATTTCGTTCATGTAGTCAACAACCTTATTATTGTAATGTTGCGGCTTTAACGTTGTTAAATAATTAATCACGTATTGCAGTGTGTGTGTTTCCTTTTTGAGAATTGTGGCATCGAAAATTATCGATGTTGTTATACTCTTCTACTTACCCAGAATAATTCTTATGTAGATTTTTTGCCAGTCGGCGAGTGTGAGAACTCTATACCGAACAATGCAAACTCGAAATTCTTCCGTAAGTTGAATGACAATTGACAATGTTGTTGACAAAAAAATAAGATATTACAGTTATTAGTGGACTAAGCAAAATAATGCGACTTCTTTAACGTCCAAATAAATCTTTAACACTGGATCTAATCCATACTCATTATATTTTTATTTTATTGCTTATTGCGTTTATTCTATTTATCCATTATTTCCTTTGTCTTGATTTTTACTTTCTGCTTTATTCAGTTTCATTTCAACCTGCTTTAGCTAATTGTATCCAGGTCTCTAAATTCAACAGCTTGCTCATCTTCTACTGTCTGAAGAATTCTTTTGATTACTTGTGATAATCCAAACAACAGTTTGGGTTCCTTCATTATACAGTAATTTGCTAACAACTTCAATTTCTTGTAACTTTGATAAAGCATTCAACTATGTTTGCTTTTGGACAATGGTGTAACTTAGGCCAAAATTTTAAATCCAATCCTTTAGGAACTAAAGATTAATGGCAAAATTACTGTATTTACAGGTGATACGAATATTTCCTGGAGTAATTCGGATAGGAAAACTTAGGATTCTACTATATGCAGAGTTCTTCTTACAATTAAATCCTGGCCCGATTCTAATAATTTTTTGTATTGTTATTTTTTGCAAATCAAATTTACAACCTATTGTATTAAATAACACACTAATACCAATTAACAAATTAGACTTCTGAGCTTGACATTGGCGACACCCTTGTTTGTAATTGTTCGCTGATTCATCATATTGACATGAGAAAATTAAAACACTGTTAAAAACTTGAAATGTGGACATTACTATTATATATCGTACATATATACGTTACGTAAATATTATAACATAGGGTACATTGTCTCTGAGTACTGAATAGATACTGACTCGATACTACCATAAGGGGTGGCGTGCTACTAAAAATAAACGAATTGTTTTTTGCAGTTTGCTGCGTTGCCACGTATTAAATGTTTTTACATAATAAGTAACATAAATTCTTAACAACCCTTAAGTGGTAAAAAAAATTATCTTCAGCGTGTTTTGCCAAGAACAACGTCTCTATAAAGAGCTTACTTCTTCTTTTGCATTAACAACCTACTTTTTTCTAGTCTTATCTAAGCCATGGGTTACCTTTTTAGGGGATTTTGAGCTGTACACTTTTGTATTCTGTTTATAAACTACAGGCAATATGTTTTTTATATTTTGCACTTATAAAAATCTTCATTATGAAACGCATTTGCGTATCGTAATGTAACTTTTACGCACGCAAATTTTTGTTTTAAATGGTTGGCGACATGAGTGAAGTTTCTAAAGGCAAGACTATTGACAATGACATTTGTGGCTAATAGCAATTTATTAATTTTATATTGTTCTTTAAGAAAGTATTTGTGAATATGAATATAATATTTTACTTATATAATATATTATTATTGGTATATTATTCATTTTAAAATATTAACATTTGATAATCTAAATGTCACAACTGTCAAATTTTATAAATTACACAGTGCTGCCGACATACTTTTTAAAATAAAAATTTTCGTAATTACATAAAAATAAAAAATTGATTTAAAAAATGGTAAAAAGGGCAAAATATAAAAAATATTATAAACAACTTATTTCATATGGCTGTTGTGACACTCGTTCTTTAAAAAACTCATCGCTTCGCGATTCGTTTTTTAAACTTGAACTCGTGTCATAACAGAATTCCATATGAAATGCGTTGTTTAATATACTATTACGTTATGTTTTTGGCCTACATAACAGCTCGTATTGGGAACCGTATTTTAAAAAATACAATATACTGGCCTTTCCGGCACTAATCATCTTCAAATGTTGATTTCACTGTGCCTACCTCTAGCCAAAAAATATCTATCATCTATAATTTGTCTAGTGTATATAATATACGAGGGTTGTCTGAAAAATTTCCAACCTAACAAAGATACTAGACATTTTTTCTTCAAATTAATTTTTATTTGTCTACATTCGACGAAAATCTCTGTCCTCCGAACGCAACTTTTAGCTTATGGAACAAAAAAAAAGTCGCTTGGGGCTAGATCTGGTGAGTAAGGAGGGTGGTCAAGCAGTTCAAACCGTAATTCGTGGATTTTCGCCATGGCAACCGCTGAGGTGTGAGACGGCGCATTGTCTTGGTGAAACAAAATTCTTTTTTTCTGCAAATGTGGCCGTTTTTCCGCAATTTCTGCCTTCAGCTTGTCAAGTAATGATGCGTAGTATGCTCCTGTAATGGTTTTTCTTTTTTGAAGATAATCGATTAATGACTATCCCAGAAAACAGTTGCCATCACTTTCCCACCCGAAGGAACAACCTTTGCTTTTTTTGGAGCCGATTCCCCATTCGCAGTCCATTGTTTTGACTGTGTTTTTGTTTCTGGAGTATAATGGTGTATCCAAGTTTCATCTACAGTAATTAATCGGCGCCAAAACTCTGATTTATTGCGCCTAAACTGCGCCAACAGAGAGTTGGAAATGTTTTGGTCCAAAGTGAGCAAACGCGGCCCCCAACGCGCGGACAGCTTTCTCATACGGCCACGTTTAAATTCAGCAGCCCAAAATTTCACGGTGGTAAATGATGGTGCAGGGTCCCCGTACACAGCGTCCAACTCGTCTTTGATTTCAAAAACAAATATTTAATGACAGCTCGATACTCGATTTTTTCCATTTTCATAAAAACACTCACATCGACTCACTCAAATGATTGTCAAACAACAACTGCGCGTCCAAAATGGCTGAAATTTTAGTGGGTACCTTTCAAAGCATGCGCAAACACATTCCCCAACTTTTGTTTACGAGTGCTGCCATCTTCATGTTGAGGTCGGAAACTTTTCAGACAACCCTCGAACTATTTAATATTTTTGTTTTTTGCTTAAATGAATCCTGATGAACAAATCTTTCATTCATATGTGAGAAACGGAATTTCTCAACGAAATGATTTCAATTATTTTATCCAAAGAGTACCTATAAGATAAAATTAAAGGCTATTATTAAAGGTAATTTTAAAAAAGAGTATATGATATTCAGAGCATTAATAGGCAATAAATAGCTAATACAAAAATTATTAGGTAAAACATTTGTGCATTTGCGTATCTGTCAGTTATCAAAATTTGTAGGAAAAATAAGTATTTTAGTTTTTATATATAAATAAAGACCAATTTTTGCTGTTATTTGAAATAATGAATCGTTTTTCGCCACCCACACGTGCCATATGGTCTCACACATATATATACATAGCTGTGACTTCGTATATCAAATACCATACAAGAGTCTCTCTTTCGGTGTTATTAAACTTCAGCCGGTTTTATTGTGTATATTCATTGTTATCGAAATAACCATTGGTCATCTGTGGTGCAGTAGTTCGCTATTGTGTTCCCCTTCGGCAGTTTCGTATTTATTAGGTTCGATAGAAAAGATTGAGCCCACCGCTAAGGGATTAATGGATCAAATAGGGCATATGACGTATCGGACACAGAACCGTATCAGAGACACAATCGGTTATACAAGAAAATAATGGGAAAAATGTTATTCAATGTTATTTTCTATTGGATATATACTTTATAAGTATGGATGTAGTGAATCAAAGGATTTTGTATCCTGTTCAGGCTTGATAAATTTAGAAAGTCCTGAGAATTGGGTTGGACCAGCTTTTACGACATATTTCCTCTCCTGAATCTTCGTTCTTCTCCTTTCCCCCAAACTACAAGTTTCTTTAAATTATCGACTTTCGTGTCATAAATGCTTAATATTCTTTGGTTCTTCTTTCAGTCCATAGTTCTCGTAGCATTCGCCTTTAACTCCACATTTCAAATGAGTATATTCTACGTAAATCAGAGTTCATAATTGTCCCCATACCAATGTCTGCACTAATCTTTCTTTTTCCTGTTAATTAGTCGATATTTCCATATCTGATTGAGATTACTCATGGCTCCTCGTACCATTACATCTCACCTCTTTAATTCTTCACAAAATCCTCCCTCATTATTTATTAAAACTCCTAATCTGCGAAGAAATCAGAACACAAAAATAGATGTGCTAGACTTATTGGTAAAAACCACTGTTTCTCCAAAAACTCATTTAAATTAATATTTTTATCCAACGTATAGCCTTATCTTAACACGCTTCTCTCGATATAAATAAATCAATTGGGCTACCATAATAAATAACCGGGTAAAATGGGTCTCCCGTTGGGTCAGTACAACCTTCGCCTTGGACTATTGTGTCACTTTTCACCAATTCCGAATGAATAGGCATGCCCATCATCAGTTGTAACCGACAACGTATTAGGACGAAGGCCATAAAAAGGGGCAGAGGTAAACTAGTTTATAATATATATTTTCACCTTATTTGTCGATTTATTTTATAACTCCTAGTGGTGATACTATCGGTTTTTTGGCAAAAATAATACGTTGTAAATTATACAGGTATAAAAAAGGTTTTATTGCAT
This sequence comes from Ophraella communa, assembly GCA_035357415.1. Lineage (NCBI taxonomy): Eukaryota > Metazoa > Arthropoda > Insecta > Coleoptera > Chrysomelidae > Ophraella > Ophraella communa. Next base: position 39,147,410 of record CM068990.1, on the reverse strand, counting down.
ACAAGGCGATAAGGTTAAAATTGAAATATTAATCTCAAAATTATGTCTACAATAGGAATACGATTTTATATGATACTTTAGTATTTTTAAATCGTTGTAACTACTAAAGAAGCTGTTTCATTTTTAATTGTATCTACCTGCATAGTGTTAAAACACCTGTACACAGTGGTGGCCTTTTCTGAGAGGATCCAGACTTTAATATTGTTTTGTTATTACAAAGCTCAAATATAGTTAGCCGTTATGAAATTTTATAAAGGATATCAAAAGTTATTACCCATTACGAATTTACTGACTCGCGAAAAGTTTTAACAGTCATGAGTGCTATTTTTGTTGATTGCTATGTACAAAAAAATGGAATTTTTTGATAGACTCCCTTTTTAAATGAGTAGAAGGGGTTAAAATCAATAATTGGCATATCTAAATCTTGAAGAAGCTTAAAATGGGTGCAGTTGCAATCTTGCCCAAAATTGGCTCTGCAGTACAATGTACAATGAATGTATTCTTATTTCCTTAGCTGGCGTAAAATTTAATAATGTTTTAATCAGGAATAACTAACTTTGCCAATTTTTATCTTAATAAGATAAATATCGATAAAACTTGATTTGAGCCAGGAATTTTTTGCAATTGTCAACTATGATAGCTTGAGTTGTCCATTACAATAACGCTGTTTGGCGGAATGTTTGATAAACCAATCTTCAAAAAGCTCTGCTGTTGTATCTTCGTGATAATCAACACAACAGCCCTTAATATTTTTGGCAGAAAGCCACATAGCGTTCGGGATCCAAGCATTTTCTGATCCTGCGTCTAATATTGTGATTCTCTTCCCTTTATTTGATGGTGCTTTTGTTTTACACTTATCAGAGGAATCAGACCATCCTTTGGAAGGGGTGTCATGCGTGTCAAACCACGTCTCGTCGAGGTAGAGTATTGCCGATTTTCAGACCGGTATTTTCTTATTGACGTTATATATTCAGAACGCCAGTTAATTACACGTGTTGTCTCTTGTCATTTTTGCGATATTTAAAGCCCATTGCAGGCAGAGCTCGCTAAAGAGTAGTGAGGCCACAGTTGATGTGAGTTTCGTCTTTGATGAGCCGCTGTTTCAGATTTTTGGTTGTAGGGACACGCTGCTCATCGTACATCGTGTAGATTTTTCGCCTTATTTATCAAATCTTTTTCCAAGTCGTCTAGACTTTTTGTGACACCGTAATCTTTACGCTTTTCTCTTGATTCCATGGAATTTTCAACAATTCGTCTAACTGAAGTAAGAGGCACCTTCGTGAAATTACTGGTTACTCTTGCTGCAACACCCGCGTTATATCCTTGCTGAAGTAAGGAACTATACGCATTTTTTATAATGATTTTTGCGTTCCAAAACAAGTGATTCTTCTTTAAAGAACCACTGGTAGAAGCACTATTACTTTTTATCCACGTACGCCACATACTGCCTATTCTGTACGTTGGGGTATAAAATGTCTGTAATAACAAATAAATGTTATAAAATTATTGCACGCCTTAACACGCCTAAAATGAACAAGAAGTGCGTAAGCTGTAATCCTCTACAATCCCTCTCTGAGAAACAAAATTACCTGAATCAGATCCTTTTACATTTATGATGTGCATCTCGGATTTTACAACTTAAGGGTCTAATTGTTTTTATTATAATCCTTCAGTCAATATCATTTATTGTGAAAACTACTATACACAGAACGAGGAAGGACACACCGGAATTAATGCATTTTTGATTTCGTCTAAAGTGGTTTTTTTGCTATATTTCAAATTCTGATAATCATCTTATTATACAATATTTTTCATTTGAATTTTTTTCTTGTTTAGTTAAAATTTAATTTAGTCTTATAGTAATAGTGTGTCATTTCGACAAACATAAGTATATCCAAGAATCTGGCTATGTGAGTAGCCATTAGTTTCAAAAATTTTTGTTTGGAAAATATAATACAATTCCAGGTTAAGCGTGAAATTAAAAAAAAATATCTATAATGCCTACGAGTGTTTTTGGGTATAGAGATAGAACCGGTCGGCAAAATTTGAGTTTCTGTTAACCACCATGTTGTTGTTTTTTTGTTTTGTTTTAAAGAATTCCAACGCGTAACAAGAATTCTTGCCGAATTTCTTGTTAACTTGTCTGCTCCATTTTACGAGATGTTTTGCATTTCATTTAATTAAACCGAAAATTGGGCAATCAACCGAAAATTTTTTATGATGCGAGGCGCTCTATCATTAAAGAGTGATTTGTTGGGCCACTCTATTAACTCACCGAAGCGCTGGCCGCCGCTGCTGCTGGTGCTGCTACCTGCCCCTCTTATGGTCCTCCTTCATTGTTTATACCCAGAGTCGGTCTCAAGATCACTACTATTCGAATTTTTAGTAACATTAAAAAAAAACTAGTACACATTCAATTAATATTAATATATCGGAACTATTTGAAGGAACTTTATACCCCAAAAATCTCATATCCGCATTCATGACAAATAGCCTTTTACTTATTCCCCAACTACCAGTACATCTAGCTCTTAATGCCGTAATCCTCTTTAGTGAAAGAGATTTGTTTATTTAACCAGGTTATATTATATCTACTAGAACACTATACAACACTATATTCTATTTTTCCTTCCGCTATAAATGTTCTTTATTACTTTTTGACATCAAAAATTTAAAATACCTATCATTTAACATCTAATTAGTCATTGCAGTATTTATTAGATATATAGAGAATTCAGGTCCAATCAGTCTCTTTGGCCGAAATCGACTATTGTCGATTTCTATGGAAATGCACTTAGAATATAATCTGTAATGAAAACAAAATAACGGAACTTAATTTGAGAGCCAGATTATCCTGACATCTTAAAAAAAGAAAAATCTTACCACTCGTCACACTCAATAAACTAGTCAACCAATTTCCAAAAAATATTTGTTGTCCAGAAGATTGCGTCACAAAAATGGGATAGACCAACGGTCCAATTTACTATATTTTGGTATTTTCTTTTTGGAATGTTTGTATGGGACTTGATATCGAATTGTTGAGATCCTGACCTGTTTGGAACTCGAAGAATGCGCTCAGAAAGGTTATTAACGCAGGAGGCCGACCCTGTTGATGTATTGGACAACAATTAATATGGAAATGACCATTTATTTGGTTCGATAAAAATAAAAGAGTAAATACTGTTCGAACGAAAAAATTCGAAGGGGTGGAGGACATGGAATTTTTCATTTCTTTTCGAAGATTTAGTGCTCAAGAAATTTTGAAAGTTCGTTATAAATAATAATAGATCAAAGTGAGTTTGACCGATTAAGTATTGGTGTGGATATGGGTGAATATGTAAGAAATTTGCTGAGATTTTTTCTTCTAACTTAAAAGAATTTAAAAAACCAATTTTCGTCTATTTCCTCAAAATTCGTGATGTTAAGTGTTTATGACATAATTTCTTCAAGAAAGTTTTTTATAAGTAACTTCTGCATATCACTATGTTTTTGGATGAAAGGAACTCCTAATTAAGTTTGTAAGTCAAATGTTTGAGATTATGGAAATGTGGTAAATCATCATCATCTTAATGACCACTTTTATAGCGAGGATGTACACGGCATAAACAAGAAAAATTGAGTAAAATGGCAATATTCAAGTACTACTCGTAGATATTAAATGTCCAGTGCAACATTCATCTGACAAAAGATTTGAAACTGTTCAAGTATTCTACAAGAATCAATTTTGTTGATGCAGTTTCCTCTATATCAAAACCTTCCATGTTTGTTCTATACAATAGTATAGGTAGTCCTTAAAGGCCAATTTAGTATAATTGTTAACCACCTTTTTGATGTTTGGGCCATAACATCTGTTAATATACTAAGTGACATAAAAATCCGACCACCCAGTTTAAATCTTGTATAAGTACTTACTGATAAACATTTCAAAATGATTGCATTGCTTTAAAGCCCTTTTAACTTTAATAATGTGTGGATGCACCCCGGTGTGTTAGGCATTCTCCAACACGCCTAGGCATGCTTCTGATCAGGTGGTCAATGTCCTCCTGTGGTATCTCATTCCAGGCAACCACCAACTCCGCTCGAAGCTCTTCTAGAGTCTGAGGAGGACGTTGCAATTGAGTGAAAGAAGTCCATTGTGACTCTTGCGACATGTGGTCAGGCGTTATCTTGTTGGAAAGTTGGATTTGCCAGGGTGTCAAGATAGGGTTCTAAAATTTCTTAAATATAACGTTGCGCGTTCATGTTACCTCTGATGAAGATTAAAGGTGATCTCGAATCATAAGCTATAGCACCCCAACAGTTTGATGAACATGCCTTTCAACCAAAAACGGTGGATTTCTCCTTTCACAACGTCGTCTTCTAACCCTCGCTCGACCATCGTGCATGCCTAAACAAAATCGAGACTCGTCACTAAAGACAATACTGTTCCATTCCTGATCCCAGAGTGACCGTTCTCTGCACCATTCAAGGCGATTACGTCGGTGTTCTGGGGTTAAAGGGAGGACCCAGTGTGGTCGGTCAAAACGTCAAAACGTCTTATTCGCATGCCAATAGGTGTTTCGTGTGCTGCAAACCATTATTTTGAAATGGACCTGGTGGTGAAGAAACGGTCCCCTAAGGCCAATAATCTTAGGCGGCGATCTTCACGGTCTGTTGTTCTACGGGGGCGTCCAGAACCCCTTGCTCTTTGCGTACAATCATACCTGACAACACCTAACCACGGTTTGCACTCTAACTGCAATTTCCCGAAAAGAAAATCCAGCTTCCCGAAACTAGTATACATTTAGTATAGTCTTGGTAATTTGAAAATACTAGTACATTTTTCCATGAATATAGAGTAAGTGGGTAAGTGGTTTCACAAGACTACAAGGCTAGATATCTTTTTCCCATTTTTTCTTTATTTGCATCTTCTTTTGTAAAGATAATTATATTGCGCAAAGCACCCCGGCTGCAGCAGTGGCTACATCTGCGTCCTTCTCGCTTGAAAGCGGGAACTACAGTGTGAAGTTTGCGAGTGTAGAGGGCATGCTTTTCGTGCGAAAATCGTGCGTTAATTCACAAATTTATAACAAAACATCTTTTATTTATATTTTATATCATCTGACGATAATAGTTTATCGAAACAATTGTCATTGAGTTAAAAAGCTAATTTTTGAAATAAAAGTGGAAGTTTTGTTTAAAAGTTTCATTAGTAAGATGGACTTACATGTGTGAGAAATGTGTGCAATTCAATATTGAAAAAATATATTAAAGACAGAGTAGGGATTAGTACAATAAATATGTTTTTAAATAAATAATAACATACAGTCACCGATATACTAAGTCGCAATTATTATTAAACATCTTTAAATGAAATATTCCTCTTTTCCAAAAATAGAATCATACGTTTAAAATTTCTATGATAAAAAACGAAGATTTTCGAGGAAATATAAATTAAACTCGAAATAAACCAGAAATAGGGGAAGTTTTTTTAAATAATATCCGAGATTAGAGGTAGATGTATATTGCGAAGCAGATGTTGGGATATCTAGTAGAATTTTAATAAGTGACTGCGCTATTATTAGATACTTTTATATTACGTAAAAATACGCCATTCATTATTCAAGAATAATATTTTAATTTAGGGGAATAATTTAGAAGTTGTGCTTGCGATGGAAATAAGGAAAATAATAAAATATTGGTGCCCGGCGCTTCCGCCAATATTTGAAATACATTTTTAGAATTTGTTTAAATTTTGTTGTTAAGTGATGAGGATTAATACGAACCAATTTTTATAGTTTTTTGTATATGTTTACTCTTAAAAAAAAACAATTTTTAGTTCAAGAGATGTAAATTGACCACACTTAAAATCCCTAATTGAATAATCGAATACAAACCAGGGCATAAAGCAGTCAATATTAATATATATATATGTCGTAGGCGTTTATGAAAACCAGGCTTTTTATAAAATGCCTAGGCTTTTCAAAATGACTTGGCATATTGTAAAACCATTATATTTCTACAATCTGACTACAATTTTAAGGCATATTATAAAACGCCGATGAGATTTTAGGCATATTGAAAAAATTAAAACATTTTACAATTCACCTAGTTTGAGTTAGGCGTTTCGTAATACACCTATGCCTTGCTTTGGCTTATTTAAAAATAGGTAGGGTACACATACTCAGTGACTATTCGCCAGTAAAATAATAATAATAGTAATTATTAACTCTTTTATTGCTGTTACAATATAACTTAGACATAAACTGTATTAAGGAACTTATAAAACTGAAGGATCAACGCCAGATAGTGATTATTTATTCCCGCAGGAGCCACTAAAGTGAAATTTGCTTGTACACTTCATGTGGGCCTTGAAACAAAAGCACTTATTTATTCTACATTGGTTTTTGTTGGGTTTGCATATACATTTTTTAAAACCTTGCTTTCCAAACTTGGAAAACATTCCCATTGCTTCTCTTAAAGAAATAGTTTTTTCACTTGGAACTTCAATTCGTTCGTTACTCTCTATTCCACTGATCTTAGCTCTGGAGAACCATCGATTTAACAGACCGTACTTCGTACCAATTTGATACACACTCCATTTTTAAAATCAGCAAGGCAGAGGTGTATTACGAAACGCCTAACTCAAACTAGGTGAATTGTAAAATGTTTTAATTTTTTCAACTTGCCTAAAATCTCATCGGCGTTTTATAATATGCCTTAAAATTGTAGTCAGATTGTAGAAATATAATGGTTTTACAATATGCCAAGTCATTTTGAAAAAGCCTAGGCATTTTATAAAAAGCCTGGTTTTCAAATACGCCTACGACATATATATTGCCTTCTGTACTCCACTCAACCACGTTGTTTTTGGCCTTCCTCTATTTCTCCTTTCAGTGGGGGTCCATTTTTGAATTATTTTTGGAAGGCGTTCATCATTCATTCTTTCCACGTGACCATACCAGATTAGTTGTCTTTGTTGGATGTCGTCGATAATTGTCTTTTCCACCTTCATAATTTCCCTTATCCGAGAATTTGTTATCTTCTCTTATCTTTGAATTATCTTTGACTTGCCGGCTGATCTTCACCAAAAATCCATTTCCAAGGCTAAAATACGTTGTTCGGTGGTTTTACTGATTTGCCAAGTTTCACATCCGTACAGTACTACACTTTTGAAGATGGTGTTGTACAGCAATCGTTTTCTTTCATTGGATATATTCCTTGACCACAGAATCGAGTTCAGGCATCCAATTATTTTTTTTTCCTTGTATAATTCTGTTCTTAATTTCGCTTTCAGTCTTATCGATTTGTGCTCCTAAATAGGTGTATTTATCACATATTTCTATGACCTCTTTATCTATTTGCAGATTTTGCGATTTCGTTCCAATACATAGATATTTGGTTTTTGTTCTGTTTAAAATCATCCCCCATTTTTCGTATTGTTTTATTAGTCAATATTAATAACTGTGGGTTACTTAATTAAGCAGTGTATCACAAATAATTTACAAAATAAATCTTATTTCACTTGTTTAATGTACTGTTGAATAAAACTGCTATAGATAAAAATTCCACACTTTTTTTAAAGATAAGGTACGCCTCTGTAATTAGATACTTTCTAACTGTTACTCACTAATATATTCTAGAAATCGTCCTATAAAAAGCAAAACAAAAAAATAGCATGTGTTTAGTCAGGATCCCAGGCACGTTCTCGTTAACAGCTCCTCCACCCCGAAGATGACGGTCTAGGAAGAGCATCTGTTCGTAAAAAACGAAATCAACCTTAATATTATATAAAAAAAATATACCTACAACATAAAAAACAGTCGGCTATATAGCGAAATTAACTTTCCTTGCTTATTAGGAAAGTCAATTTATTTTTTAGGAACATATGTGTGCCCGAATAACACCATAGCACCGGCGCGGACTGTTTTTACTTTTTTATTGTTTGTTATTTCACTATTAATGACACCTCAACGCACATATGGTGAATTTAAGACGATGGTGTTGGTACTACGACCACGTGTTATATATATATACACGTTTTTTTTTGTTTTGTTCAAGGTTAAGGCATTCGAGATTTTTATTAGAGATATCGATTTTTAATTAATAACAGTCAGTTAGCTGTTTTAATCATCGCTTTATTGTTACAACAAATACAAAATATGAGGATATCCATGATGGTTGTGGTTTTTTTAAAAAAAATACTCTAAGATTCGGACTACAATTTTTTTTAAAAACTATCTCTCAATGTTACTTATGACTGTCATAATTCTTTAATGATGAAATGCACAAAATTCACTCTCGCTGATTTAATTATTTTGTTGGATGGCTCGTCTTAAAACACTGGAAAAAATCGAGTATCGAGCTGTCATTAAATATTTGTTTTTGAAAGGCAATACGCCTACGCAAATCAAAGACGAGTTGGACGTTGTGTACGGGGACTCTGCACCATTACTTACCACCATGAAATTTTGGGCTGCTGAATTTAAATGTAAGCGTACCAGCTTGGTTGACGATGAACGTTCGGGACGTCCAAAAGCTGCAACCACTGACGATAATATCGCTCAAGTTCACCAAATGGTGCTAGACAACCGTCCAATTAAAATTAGAGAGATAGCAAAGGCTATAAACATGTCCAAAGAACGTGTTTGTCACATATTGTATCAATATTTAGGCATGAGAAAGCTGTCCGCGCGTTGGGTGCCGCGTTTGCTCACTTTGGACCAAAACATTTCCAACTCTCTGTTGGCGCAGTTTAGGCGCAATAAATCAGAGTTTTGGCGCCGATTAATTACTGTAGATGAAACTTGGATACACCATTATACTCCAGAAACAAAAACACAGTCAAAACAATGGACTGCGAAGGGGGAATCGGCTCCAAAAAAGCAAAGGTTGTTCCTTTGGCTGGGAAAGTGATGGCAACTGTTTTCTGGGATAGTCATGGAGTTATCTTAATTGATTATCTTCAAAAAGGAAAAACCATACTACCATACGCATCATTACTTGACAAGCTGAAGGCAGAAATTGCGGCAAAACGGCCACATTTGCAGAAAAAAAGAAATTTTGTTTCGCCAAGACAATGCGCCGTCTCACACCTCAGCGGTTGCCATGGCGAAAATCCACGAATTACGGTTTGAACTGCTTGACCACCCTCCTTACTCACCAGATCTAGCCCCAAGCGATTTTTTTTTGTTCCCTAAGCTAAAAGTAGCGTACGGAGGACAGAGATTTTCGTCGAATGAGGAGGTCATCATCTTCGTAAACAACTATTTTGCAGAGAAAGACGCCGAGTACTATTTGGACGGGTTGAAGAGATGGGAGCATCGCTGAGAGAAGTTTATAGACTTACAAGGAGGTACCTTTCAAAGCATGCGCAAACACATTCCCCAACTTTTGTTTACGTCTTCATGTTGAGGTCGGAAACTTTTCAGACAACCCTCGTATTATGTCTGATAGGAAGCAACAACTTAAGCGCTCAATTCGACCATAATAACATCTTAATTGGACACTGTACATTGAGAGAACACCTATACCTATAGATTAGAAATAGAGGCAGAATGTAGATGTTGATGGTCTAAAATTTCGCCCAATTTGTTTTTTTAAGCTCATAAACAAACCATTATGCGTACTTTTATGCTAAATAACGTCAAACTTTATTATGGTGTACCCCTCGTATCTCACTCTAAATATGTGAATATTCGATTTGAACGTTGTCCTTCAAATTTACTCGAAATAATTTGTTCTTTTATATGAATTTCCAAATATTGAAATAGTGGATATATATGAAAACGTACCTCAGAACCTTTTGTATACATTCAAATAACTTCAACAACTCGGTTTCGATTATCGGTAATGCGACAAATGAACTGTACACCACACAAAAATAACCATCCAGTCACATACATTATAAAGAATTTACCCAACAAACAAACATCGAGAGAGAATAATTGATGATTGACGACGAAATGTGGTCCACATTCTATTGTCGAAATTTCACGGGGTTCGAACCTACATAATGTGGCCCGATAGGAGGGAGGGGTTGTCAATAATTTTGGCATTTATTTGCATTCGCATAATACTTTTATACCTGTCATTCAAATATAGTTGAAAAGTGTCTACCGGATTATACATACCGAATCCCTAATCCGTTTTGACGACAAAACGTTTGTGCATTCACCGGCATAAAGTACCCTTTAATTAACCAAACTTTGTATAAATAATCCAATCATCTCTAATGCTATTTGCCGAAATCACTAGATCGAGAAAATTGACAAATACTTATGTCGAGAACGGTCAGTTATTTTCAATTTGTACAATGGACACTTTGGAAATTGCCGTGGGTGGTGTAGATAATTTTAATTTTTTGTTTCAGATGCGTGTTCTTCTCGCACAACACCGAAACCTAGGCCACCAGCGCCTACGCCGCGACCCAACATCACATTCCCCACGTACGCTTGTCCACCGGAATATGCGACGTGGTATTGTCTCAATGGGGCGACGTGTTTTACAGTCAGAATCCAAAATTCTCTCCTCTATAATTGCGAGTGAGTATACAATCTTTTAATTAATGAAAGCTTTGTATTTATCCGGATAACAACCTATAACAAACACAGCAGTCAACTTTTTAAGAAATAGGATTATCCATTGACTGCGCCACTTCACTTTAATGCCTGATTTCATCAAACTGAATTTAAGAATGTTCTAAGTAAAAAATTCCTAAGTTAGGAAGTACTTTCATTGGATACTTACCTACATCGAATTTTACCAACCTATAAAATTCCTTATTAAGAAATATTTAGAAATAATATATCTACGCCTATGGTTTTTTAAAAACTCTTGTTGATATTTATTTTAAAGCGTTCTTAAATCAAAATAATACTAAATTTGATTCGTTTTTGTATTAATTTGGTCATATTTAATTGATTTGGGTGCTTTCACATTATTCCAATTCTTGTTTAAATTTCATTTGAGCTGTTAAAAATGCCCAGAGACATGATATCATATTTTAATAGGTCTAGAGGAATTTCTTTGTTATAACAGGGCTTTGGTCAAAGTGATATCGCGAATATTGTTGGTGTTACTCAGGGTGCTGTATCAAAAATTAAAAAAAAAATCCAAGACACAAATGATGTGAAGGATTGTCCCAGAAGTGGCAGAAGTCGATGTACAACAGCAGCACAACAGCTGATAACATTGTGATCTCTCGAAGAAATCGACAGGAATCTACAAGTGGCATATCCAGAGAAATTGCTAGACTTGATGGACTGAATATCACAAGGCAAACAGTTACAAGAAGATTAAATGGGGTAAATTTGTATCGCAGAAGACCTCTACGTGTTCCCAAACTAACCTATCAACAAAAAATTGTAAGGTTGCAGTGGGCTCAAGAAATGTTACACCATGGTCCTAACTGGAATTACGTGATGTTCTCTGATGAATCATGAATTGGCTTGGTTTCTGATTCGCGAAGAACGCTAGTTTGGAGGGCCCCAGGACGACAAGCCCGATTAGAAACAGCCCAACCACGTATTCCATTTGAATGTGGGAGTATTATGGTTTGGGGTGGTATTATGAGGGGTACACGGACGCCTCTCCTGGTTTTGGAGAGAAGAATCACTGGTGCTGTGTACATCGAGGAAGTTTTAAATCCTGTTGTGCGTCTATTCCGGGGGGCGGTAGGTGATGGATTTGTGTTTATGCATGACAATGCACCTCCACATCGAACAGCTGCAGTACAAAATTTTTTGAAAGAAGAAAGAATATCCACATTAAGATGGCCATCAAATTCCCCTGACATGAACGTCATTGAACATGCCTGGGACATTCTTAAAACACGCATTAAGAAGCGAAACCCTCCCCCAATTACTCTACGAAAACTGAAAGATGCTGCTCGTGAAGAATGGGAGAGAATTCCGCAAGCCCAGAGGCCCATGGAGGAAATACTGATTATTAATTTTATTTAAAAACCTCTCCTGGTTTTGGAGAGAAGAATCACTGGTGCTGTGTACATCGAGGAAGTTTTAAATCCTGTTGTGCGTCTATTCCGTAAATGTAAATTGCATTTAGGAAATCCTATATCCAGTTTAAGTATTTCCTATTAAGAATTGATTGGTGAAATCGGGCATAAGTTTTCAGATCCTCCCCAAAGCACACATAAAAAGTACTGCTTCTTTTTGAACCACCTTTAATGATTGTCATTTTTTTAGGTGCCCAGAGAGTTATATGGGACCTAGATGTGAATATAAAGATTTAGATGGATCCTATTTGCGTAAGTATTTTATTTATTATATTATTATTATTATATTTGAGATCTCAAAAATACTAGAATGCCTATATCTTTTTCTTCGCTTTCCGATAGAGGCCCAATTTTTTGTATTTAATATCTCTAACTGTACAAAAAATTTCCATAATTAAACAAAGTTTATTTATTACGACATATAGGTTGTAGATACGAGGTTTGTTGTGTAACACCCAATCAACGTTGTTTTCTTGATGACACTCTTGTCTGAATGAATTTAAAAAATACCATCCTATATAATGAGAAAGTCCCCCATTTTTTTATATGATTCCTGTTAATAAACTAAGGTTTAATTCATGAAATTGCCAAATTATTTATAATTTTCAAAATATTTCTTCATAAAATATAGTGGCTTTTAAAGTTTTAATTGCTTTGTTCGCATTTTACGAAATGGCAACAGCGCACCACCAGTGAAGTATCCTGCATGGTTTTAATTGTTTACTTTTTTGGAGCTGTGTTTTGGAATTTTTGTATTTTTTGTGTTTTATCAACAATCACTAGTAAAATATAGAAAAAGCACAAAACTAACAACAAACGTAAACAAACAAATCGAATCTTCTTCGTTTTCTTCCTAATAATTTGAGGCCTGAGCTGTCAGGGCTATCCGGCCAAGTTTTTTTGTATATTTTGAAAAAATTACCATATTAATATTAAATGCGCTGTTTCATTTTTTGCAAAACGAACACAGCGCCTTAAAAATGATGACATAACTTATCTAACTTGATCCTGTCAAAGTTTGATGTCTCCGCCGGCAGCAGTTTTTTTCCCATTTCTTTACGGCGGAGGGAAAAATGTTGTCATGGCAACAATATGAAACTCATTTCGTTTAGGTTTTCCATTTTCGCACTAAATTTGCGCTTGCGGTTGCAACAACAATAAGCTGTCTTTAATAACATAAAATAACTATCAAACAACTGTAACCAGGGAGATGCAAATCCCACCGACGACTTAATTATTTTAATTTCTAACATCTAGACGACTTTGATGTTAATTTCGAGTAAAAATAGCGTGTGAATTGTAATGTTTATGGTTGAAAATTGCTACGTTTGAAGAAAAAATAGTATACTTTATTTGGCAAAGAAGCATGACTTCTTGACTTGCCCTCTATCTATATATATCGGGCGCGTCAAGAAAAGTCATGCTTCTCCGCCTCATAAAATAATATACTATTAATTTTGCCAATAAGTAGAGTAACTTTATATATCTCTGTAATTGTTTGTTGTTTTTGCAAATAGTTCTATTGACTGATTTATTTTTTGTTTTTGCAGCAACTCAACAAATGCTAGAAACGGCAAGTATAGCAGGGGGAGCAACAATAGCTGTGTTTTCTGTAGTGATATTGTGTGTCGTAGTGTATTTGCACTACAAACGTCGCGCTAAAGCGAATAGGACTGGTACGGACTGTGTTGATAGTAGAACGACAGCTGTAAATACACCAACGTTTGGTGCTAAATGGCGAACGAATCCACCTCCACCTTCGACGGATCTTCCTATTCGAGTGCAAGATAGGGGAGATATGAAGGAACGAGATAGTAAAATTGAGCTGCAGCAAGTAACGACATTACTACCTACTTCGAACGAACCCTAATGTGTTAGTGCATAGCTAGCAATAAAGGACAGCCATTTCAAGAGAATTTTAGTACACTTAAGATCATATAGCGTGGTTCTTAGGATGATAAATTTTATGTTTGATAAAACTATGAATATATTTTTGGAATTTCTGTCCTTTATTTTATTTAATTCAGATTGTCGCATTAAGAAATGGTTAAATTCAACTTCAGCAAATCAATAACTTGTTATTAAAATATTGTGGTTGAATGAAGTCCCGTTTTTAATGTTACAGCCTGTGCTGCTATTTAAAATTGATAGTGATATCGGCTTTATAGTGCATACCTAATTGTAATTAGTGAATTTAACAGTGAATAAACCAATTTTCTACCTTGTATAAAACTTTTTTTGTTAAAAAAGAAGAAGTGAGTAGCACTTTGTTATATGCAGCTTTGCTAAATAACTTATTTTATTTTTATATACACAGTGCAGCTTTATGTTCTGCAAAATGTCAATATTTTGACAAACCCCTCCCTTAAAAAAAATAATGTTTAATTATGTAACATTAATAAATTTTATTATTTCGGCTTATAGTGAAATTGCAATCTTCCAAAAAAAAAACCTAATATATTGGGTGGTTAATGCAATAATTTTTCTATCATGGCAGTATTTCTGATATAAAATTTAATAGCTGTAAGTTAATTTTATTGATTGCTTCGACAGGCTCTTGTAAAAATATGTTTAATTTATTTTCCCACAAGTTGTATCTTGCTTTTACCAAACGTAATCTATCTGGACCTATTTTTTTAGAGGATTGCAGCCTCACTATCCGATTGTACCTGTTAAAAATTTTTGTTTGGAAAACTTGATAAGGTACACAATATTTTAAGCGGTACAAAATTTTTTCCAATAGCAATAAATCACTCCTTGCTAGCTATGACGATAATTAGTTTCGTAGTAAGCAAAACACCGTTAGTCGAAACGGTGTAATAAATTTGTACAGCAAGTCTGATATATATAAGTCTGAACTAAGTTATGTAAGTTATTCAACTTTGTAAATACATACCTCTCGGGAGGTATTTTAATAAATGCAATTGTATAAATTCAGTTATGTATGTCTTGATCTGTGCGGATTGAATGATTTTAAATTATCATTTTTTTACTTGTATTGAAAAAAAATGTAAGTGACTAATTTTCCTAAAGCTTTGAAAAACTGTATCTTCAAATTTAAAGGCAATCGATTTTTTTATTCGGTCTGTTAATGTTGATAATCGTTTTCCATGAATATTCCATTTTTTCTCCTTTTATTGATAATCGATTAAAAATCAAATTTGTAATAGATGGGTTTTTTAAATATTCAATTTTAAATCAATCACATTACAACTACTGATTTTATTGCAATATTATAAAATCTAAGTTAGAAAGAAATTAGATTGTTTAATCGATTTTTCAGTAAAATTCTCTTTGTTAACATCCCTTCTCTTTTTGTTTTAATATTCAGTGATTCATACTAGAACTTGGACAAAAAACTGGAACATCACATGTATTTAATTAATTGGAAACTGACATTTTTTCATTTCTTTGTAGTTTCATTATCTTTCTCCACTATTCCTTTATATGACCTATCATTCCAATGTTATCTTTATATATATCGTGATACTTTTTTTTTATTCAATCGTTCAACCAACTCATTCTTATTATTGCTTATTTTTCATTTTCTATTAAATAAGTCTCTACACTTACCTATTTGGTCCTTATAACTTATTCTTCTCAAGCAAACATCTCATTCTCCACACTGTTTCATATGTATCAGCCTTATAGGTTGTTGAAATTCAAACAGGCAAATCTCCACATCTATTCACTTGCAACTTCTTAAACTTAAACAGCTCTACTCTGTAGGATAATTTCTTTATTTTCCTCATCTTCTTAAATTTTGATATCTCATTTCCCATCAAACTTTTTTGTTAACTAGTTTTGAGTAGGACATAATTAATATCTTAATTTTTTAAATAATAATTCTCTATACCTAAATAATTCATTTACCATGTTATTTTTGTGTTTCTGCTTTATGGGTTATTGGATAGGTACTAATGTTGTTTTTCTCATTTTTCTTTTCATATTTAACTTCCTGGACTTAATGCTTCTTACATTTGATAATTTTCCATATAGTTTCAATATTAGTATCCTCCTGTTGAGTATTTTCTTTTGTTGTTACTTTTATTTTGTTTCCTAGACTGAATTTGCTTGCTTACTTGATTATTGAATTTATTTATTATATAGGTTGTTGTGTATCAGCGTTTGTAAACATTACATTGAATTCAATCTTGAAATAAAATAGATTTAGTATGGTTGTTTAGCTTTGGGAAAGATGGTCACTTCTGAACAAAATATATACTACATTCCCGGATGTATCTGTTAATTCAAGCCTCGCTAACACTTTGTTATTGTTAACTTGTTATTACTTTCCAGATTCAGTCAGTCGGCAAGTGTCCTTAAGTAAAAAAAAACCAAAAAGTACAAAAGTTCTTATTTTATGATAACGTATAAAAGTAGAATTATTGTAAAATCGTTTTCGATCAATAATAAAAATAATTTTGTCGACCACTGCCTTCTGTTTGTATAAATGTAGATAATTGATAATTATATTCCAATAATAAATGTCCCTAACGAACATTTCGTTATTATTGGCAATAATTATGTAATTTAGTAATTTAATATTTATAAGCACTTGGTTCCTAATTTATTAAAGTAACAATTTTTTGTATTATTATTTTAGAATATTATTTTCTTGTGTACCAAAGTGGCAAACCTCTTTTATTTCCTTCTGGTACATTGATATTTATTAAAACGAGAAGTTTAGCTTTCAGCAGATTTTGTCTCAAAAAGTTTCTTTTTATTTGAAAATTATTTAATTCATTCATTATTGTTACAACTCAATATAACAGTTTTGAAATCTTGACAAAGGGACAACAAATAAAAGATAAACAATTACATTAAATCTAGAACTTTATTAGCTGTTTAAAATACCCAAAATATAACTAAATTTTTGACTCGTCCACAATTTTGTCTCATCCACAGTAAACTGACATTTCAGACATCCATTTTCGTTTCCAAGGGATGCACAAAATATGTTTTAAAGTAACTTTCTTGTTATATACCTACATAAAATTACCTTCGTTGAAATGTACTATAGTGTATTTTAAATTATTTGAGTATTCTAACATAGCTTATAAATAATTCTTAAATTTTTCGCTTGTTCTTTTTTTTAGGCGTTTGCTACTTTGGTATTTGGCCAATATTCGATTGCCAGTTACAAAATGTAAATCAATTATGCTCCAAACCAAAGCCTTAGTATCTTTTGTGCAACACAAATGGAATTTTGAAAAAAATTATCTATACAAAATATATTTTCTTTATTGCTATTTTTTAATGGAGTAAAATTATTTTTTAAATTCTATATTTCTATATGTCGAGTGTGATATATTGCTTATTATTAGTTTACTCTTTACACGTTGCTAAATTTAAATTAAAAATGCTTTGTTTTTATATGTGTAAATATGCCAGTTCTAAAAAGAAAATTTGACATACAGTTTCAATCGGAAAAGATCATTTAGATAAAAAAAAATTATATAAACGACATTGTACTAAAGGTACTGGCTTAAATAACCCTAGGGTTAAAATTTTAAACCGATAAATGTGATAAAAATCTCGAATAATGTTGTCGACTCTTTTTTTATTTTGCTCCATTAGACAACTCATAGGCGTTGCATAAAATATACATTATCAGACTTCAAGTATTAATATGAGTAATATATTAAGTTTCTCTCTCCTTTTTGTTGTATTTTTTTACGCTGTAGTAGCAGCGTAGATTTTTAAATTTCGGCGTCCTTTTTAATTTACGTCTAAAAAAAACGTGTACATAGTTTTCATGAACAAATGTTAGAATACTTATTTGTTTACTATTTTCACATAATATGTAATAAAATAAAAACAATAAAATATTACACTCGATTACATTTTTGTTTTTCCTGTTCTCTTTCACCTACCTTATTGAAATACAAGTGGTTCTATCTATTAGGCAGTAGACGAACTAAATAAATAAATTAAGAACAGTAAACAACTAAACGGTTGAACGAAACTTCCACTATTTATTAGAAAACTACGTTTTACATTCAATGACAGCTTTTTCGCTAAAACCTAGCATATTGAAGTTACATTTTGTAGCTACAAACAAACAAAATGCGAAACAGCTTTAATTGAAAAAGTAATAATATAAAGAAAGAAAGAAATAAAAAATTTCGTTCAACCGTTTAGTTGTTTATCGTTCTGAATAAGATGAACTTTCACAAAGTAAGGGTTACTACCTTAAATTTCATCTAATTTATTATTTATGAAATTTATCAATAAAGCTCGTTATTAACGTGCGTCTTTTTTATAATCAAATTTACTAAATCAAAACTAAACTATTCGGTTTCAGGAAAAAATATTTGAACTGACAACACTGTGCGGCAGTCCTACTGTCAATTTCGAATAATTTTGTACATGCGCAGAGAATTTTTCAAGCGGATGGTTAAACTGGAAGATAACCTTAAATAATTTAATATTTGCATACAGAACAAACAAAATTTGATTATATTATACAATGTAAGGAATATAGAAATCTAATTAAAGCACTCAGTAATAAAGTGTTACAAGTATTTCCTGTCCTTTACTAACCAGTAACCCAGCTAATCTATAAAAAATATAAAAAGTGTATCATTATTTACATACATAAAATCCGCAACAGTTCACAGTTTAACCCATTAACGCCCAGAACTATTTTTTGTTTAATTTTTGGTTGATTTTCCCCACATAACACTAATGGTACATTCACATTCTAAGAATATGCCCATGAATTACGTTTTCGAACATTCTGAAAGGTATGTGCTAAACAACTCCATTTCACGTTCCTTTTCTTGTAAATTTGTATGTTTTTTATGGTACATTCTTAACATGTTCGTATCATGTAATTTTTAAATACCCAACAATCATTCCACTGAAAGTGATATGATGATATGATAAGAATATGTTGTACAAACGATGAAAGGAATATTCTTTTGGGGACGTGAATATAATGTGCGATATTCATTCCTTTTGTTTGGATGAGTAAGTTACAAGATTAATTTTGATATTTGAATAATATAACTTGGTTATCGAAACTCGCGATAGTCAGGAAAAAAGGGTATGTAGTCTAAACTGTGTACAGTAAAAATATATGGTAATACTGAGAATATGCTATTTACGTACTACCAGAACATTTTTATCACATGAATATAATATACTTATCATGCACTGAGATCAAGACATATTCTAAGAACGTTCTTGTTTACACTAAAATAGAATATTACCATCTAATGCTGAGAATTTGATCTTTGCATACTTCAGAACATTCTTTGCATATACATATCAAGTAATTTGGTACGGCCTTTTGAGGTGACTATCCCATTCTGATCATGTACTGAACGGTATTTACGCATGTTAATAGAACATCCTTGTTCCAAAAATAATGTTCTTATTATGTGCAAAAAATGTAAAATTGTTATCTGGGTCATTTAATTGAACTAATGAGGTCCTAATTAGACGAAAAGAAGTCATTTTACAAAATTTTACGTTATCATTTGAGAAAAAAACACTGATACCGTATGGTATCACTGGGCGTATATACTACTAAAAAATATTAAATTTCAATATAGTGCATTTTTATTTTCCAAAGCAATGTTTACATCCTTAAACCATATTTGGTCAGTCATAATGTATGATAGCTAGCAAAACACGAAACACATAGCCAACTTCACAAAACTTTTGCATTCAGTTCCTCCACAACGACGTCTATTGCATGGAGCAACGTAATGGTGTGTTCCATCATATCTCATACTCATCAAAAGTTTACGGTTTACAGATGCTTTTGCAGGACCTGTCGATTTTGATGGCAAACCAAGACAAGCTAAATACACCTGTGCTATAGAGCGGGTCACAGTTATTATGCAGCGTGGCCAATGTAAATCTTATGGGCGAATATTCAACACTATTGCCGCTTTGGTCACCTTGGTTTCCTTTAAACGCGTAAAATTTATCTAAAAGCATAATTATAAATATTCTTAATTACTCACTAAACGATTTTCAATTGAATAATTTAGTCAACATTTAAATCATAATAGTAACACAATGGCAAGTTATATTCCAAGTTGGAACCAAATTCGAAGAACATGCCGATATGGCAACGCCGTCGTCCATAAACGCAATGCTGCTAATAACTGTGACCCGATCTGTAGCTCCCTCAGATAATATCTGACCCATTCATCTAATACTGGATTATTTGCAGTCGAATGAATAGAATTGCGCGATGTCGAAGCAACAGGAGCTGATCCACTTTCTATTTGATCATTAATCGCTGAAATTTTATTTGTAGGTGGCTCTTCAAATACGTCTTCATAAATGCTACTTGTAGGTCTATTATTTAAAAATTTTATTTCAGCATGGGCACGTAATTGGCGACCTGTAAGGTTATGAATCAAACCCCCTTCAAGTTCAATAAATATTGCATCTATTTCATCATCACCATCTTCATATACTAAATCTAACGCCTCAGACAATGAGAATCCACGTCTGAAAAAAAATATAAACATGATAGTGGTAACGTCCAGTGATACCACATGGTATCATCAGATTTTATGGCCTTATTGTAAGGCCATAATAATAATAAAAAATAAATAACTATATTATACACATGTATATACATCTAATTTTGATTCTATATTGAATAATATATTTCAAAAAAACTAAAAAGTACAATAAAAATAAATGAACTTACTCGAAGCGAATGTCCATATTTTTTATTTGTCTCAGACACGGCGCAGCAAAGCACGTAATAACTCTTTGTCAAAACAACAACCAGTTACCAAATCAGTTTATCTGCGACTAATATTGTTATAAATAGACTATGTAGCGGTCGAAACAATTCTTCCACCAATATTAGTAAAATGTCAAGCGTCTTCATAAAGGGTAATTTATTGATACCATATGGTATCACTGAGCGGTAATGGGTTAATGGCTCGTCCTTTAAAAAACTCGTCGCTTGTCGATTCGTTTTTTGAACTGGCACTCGTGTCACAACAGCCATATTATGAAAAGTTTAACAGGCCTATTCTGTATCTAAGTGGAAGTGAAGCAACTTTATAGCAACTGACTGACAAGCAACTGTAGATAGTAACTTTTTAACTACTTTTTTTGTCATTGTCATCTACCTCTATATTATCTTCATTGTCCTTCTGTTTTTTTCTTTAGTTTGCATTTGCTTATTTTTCTGACCTTGTTTTCCCTTTTTCGCATAAAAGGTCTTATAAATTCTTCCATTTTTCGTACTTCAGAGTCATGGGTGAACTATACAGTTGTCGAAGGCTAATCCTCTGAGGTGGTCTTCGATGCACCTTCTTCATACAGTTAACAGTTATAAAAGTAGTCTCTTCATTGACAGTGTACTTGGATTTCATAATAAATGGTTCTTTCTTCTCAAAATAAATCCATTTTATCTGCCTATACTCATCATCCTTGTTAATATTTTCCTGCACATACTTATTGAAGTTTTCAAGTGAAAGGAAGTGCTCCTTCGTTTCTTCACATTTAAACTTCTTAGAACTATTTCTCACATCTAGGAACAAAAATATCAGGTACTTCCTTTTTGTACTTTTCAATAACTCCGAAGTCTTCATCCCATTCCTCGAAGGTATGTCCTGGTTCAAGGAATTTGTGGTCTATTATTTCTAGCTGAGTTTCTCTAACCACGTACATAAAAAATTTCACAATGTTTTTGTTCTTACTCTGTCCCGAACAAGAATCACTAAAGGCAATTAGATGTAGGTATTGTGATTAAGACCAGCAATAAATTTCCAAAGACACTTGTACCACTTTTCCTCTAAGCCCTTCAATTTAAAAACGTTTATTTAAATAAAATACCTATATTAAATGAAAAATACAAACAGTTTTTACTTAATTTGTACAAATATCACATTTTCTTCAACTCATTACCATGATAGATCTCTTGAGTTTCTCTCGTTGCTTTCGTTTTTTATTGGACTTCGTTTTTTCTTGGGAAGCGTCTCTAAACAGCTGCACGCCTTCAGCTTCTTCGACTTCTTTTCGAATGAACTGCATACCATAGTAATTAAAACCTACCAAATCCTGAAATAAAAGAATACTAATCAGACTTTAAAATATTCGAAATACTAAGAAAAATGAAACCAACTATCTTCAAAACATTTAGTTTTCTGAAAAAACTCGAGCCAAAACTGCTGCTGGAACGCGTGCTGAGTAAACATCGTAGGGTTTCTTCAGGAGCCTCATTAGAGACTCAATTTTCTATCTGAGTGATTCCCACAACACTACAGAGGGCCTGCTGTAACCTGAATAGTACGGTACATTTTTAATATTGTACTATCGGCATCGCATATACATTTTCTAACTCAAATCGCTTGTATTGAATAAATTTTAAGGATGGCCTATTTATTGTGTATAACCAATCACGGTTTAAATAATAATAAATTTAAAATCAGTTAAACAGTTGTCCACGCCCACATCTTTAATGTTTGCAGCATAAGGTATTTTATTGACAAATTGCCTGTATATTTTACAGTACGGTTTTATTTGTTTTTTATTGCAACCTCTTTACTGATTCCATAGGCGCAACTAGAGTCGTTTTTTTGGGGGGGCTTAAGCCCCAAGGCTATATATGGAATAAAAATAGAACCCAAACAGCCCGCCATTTTTTCAGGTGGCAAATTTTTGTTTAGGTGCCACGCCCAAACTACCCCAAAATCACTAAAAAAATTAACCACATAGCTTTTCGTATAAAAAACATTGTCACCCACTACGTCTAACCAACCACCACACTAATATTAGATCTCAGTAGAGTTTAGAAAAAAAAATACCAATGACATGCATGTTACATTTTTAGTAAAGGATTACATAGTGTAATTATTATATTAAGTTAATTAATAAAAATAATAAGAGTCTAGACATGGCACTTTGTCCCGTTTCATTGCGAATCACCCCAATAAAATAATTAATATTTTAACAAAAATAAGACTAGTTATCAGTGCAAAATTGAACAAATTTTATTCAGGGGGACTCGAATACATGTATTTTTTTTTAATTTAAAGTTAACTTTAACTTTCTTTGTTTCTTTGAAAAGTCGTCTACAACTAAATCTAAACAAATGTCTTTTTCAATATACAACATAGCCAGATTGGAAAATCAAATTATTAAAACTGCGACACCGATATTCACATAGATTGAGCATTCGTGCCGGTGATAGTGTATGTAAGCGCCGCGCCGTGCCAGCGCTGAAGTCGCAGGATGGCCGGCTGATAGAAATGTCCAAATTTCAGTACATTGTGGCGCCAATATCTGGTAGCAATTTCGTAGTATCAGATATTGGCGGATGATACTGCTTGATTTCTATTCTAAAGTTTAATTTTATATTTTTAAAATGATTTAGCTGTACAATCTGGTCAAAAAATTTAAAATTTCAAGGGGGGGCTAATGGTGAGCCAAGGGGGGCTAAGCCCCCCCTAGTCCCCCCCTAGTTGCGCCTATGACTGATTCCTTTTTTACTTCACTTAGTTTGGAACCCTCGATAATAAATGTTTGTTTGGGATTAAAATGTAAAATAATTAATAGACTTGTTTTTTTTGATAAATATAATTTATTATGCTTAAAAATGTTTTTGGATTCGCTTTAGTTATACCAGAAAGCACACGTAAAAAAATATACCTAGGATTCTACCTCTAAGGTGTGAAAATGTGTAGATATTATTATTTTGTGTGAATTTGTAGATACACCTATTTATTCGGGACATGACCGACCCTTGTAAATAAACTTAATCCTCAAAAACCATTTAATGTAGGTGTTTTAAAAATTGCCACTCCTATGTTGTTGAAGCAGGGTGTTTTTATAACTTCGGTAGGTAAAGGAAATTCACATTTAACATGTATATGCTATTCTAAAGCCGACTGTACAAACTCTTTATAAGTATGGATTTTTTTGTAGGATTTTATTGTAGCCCGCGAGTAGTCAGATAGCTTTGTTTTCTAAACACCAACCTCTTTCCTATCGAGATCTTGTGGTTCCACCAGCATGCATTTCTTTTTATTTTTCCTTTTGGTTATAGGGCATACTTTCTGGTATGACTATATAACAGTGACTAGCTTTTACTCGCGACCTCGTCCGCAATGCAGTTGATAATGATGGTGCATCTGAATTTCGAAGGGATTTCATCTCAGAGTAATAAGTAAACATAAAGTAGGCATATTCCCTACTACTTGTCGTCGAGACAGATTTGTTTACCAGCAGAGCATTGCCAGACGTTGTGTTTTGTAAGTACAAAGTAGGAAACAAAAACGTAATAGTATAATTTACAACAATTTTATTTTACTTTTAAGAGGAGACTTTTAGTCAGAGAAAATATTCTTTTTATATTTTGCACTTATAAAAATCTTCATTATAAAACGCATTTGCGTATCGTAATGTAACTTTTACGCACGCAAATTTTTGTTTTAAATGGTTGGCGACATGAGTGAAGTATCTAATGACAAGACTATTGACAATGACATTTGTGGCTAATAGCAATTTATTAATTTTATATTGTTCTTTAAGAAAGTATTTGTGAATATGAATATCATTTTTTACTTATATAATATATTATTAGTGGTGTATTAGTGATTTTAAAAGATTTTAAAACATTAACATTTCATAATTAAAATGTCAAAACTGTCAAATGTTATAAATTACACAGTGCTACCGACATACTTTTTAAAATCAAAATTTTCGTAATTACATAAAAATAATAAATAAATTTAAACAATGATAAAATAGCAAAATATAAAAAATATTATAAACAACTTATTTCATATGGCTGTTGTGGCACTCGTTCTTTAAAAAACTCATCGCTTCGCGATTCGTTTTTTAAACTTGAACTCGTGTCATAACAGAATTCCATATGAAATGCGTTGTTTAATATACTATTAATACATTTTAATATTCACTTTCTTACGTTTCGATAATACTGATAAAAAAGCTCTGCACCAATTGTATCAAATAGCCACACCGAAAATTTGGAATCAGTGCCTTTGTTTGTTATTGTCTAGAGGTGATTAGCGCTTTGTTCGATTTTTCTTGAATTATTGTATATTTAAGTGATTTATAAAGTGTTTTTATTTATTTTCAATATTAAAAATGTAAAAACCCGAAAAGCGTGTATAATTTAGTACTTGGCAAAATTATAATCTAACCAATCACCGGTAAGTTATTCACTTCATTGGCGTAGAATTAGCAAATTCAATTAAAATTTATTACAAATAAAATCAAATTAATAATGAAATACATAATCTCTAAAAATATGTTAGAAGTATGGTGCCATGCCATAAGTGTAGATATAAATTCCTTACCAAAATATTAAATTTTTTAACCAACATTTATATATTACGGTGATACTCTAACCAATTACACTCCACTGTACAGCTGTGTTTACCTACACCTCTAGATGTCAATTTTATTTTCCATCTCTCTCAATTATAGGTTCATTGCTATTGACTACAAACTGTATGTTATTGTGGCACCTCTATGTTTGCTTATTACTCTGAAGATTTCATACAAACATGTATCCTCTAATTTGGAATGGAATGTCGAAAAATCATGTCTGAGTGCACACCTTATACCATGAAAGATATTTACTCCCAAAAATGATTGGCTCTAGTCGTATGCCACAGGCGAGTGCCCTAAATCACCAAGTGAATAGTAGCCATTGTACGCGAATAGAATACTATACTTTATCTATGACTACTACATATTTTTGTTGAAGTCTTATTTTAAAAATTTTGGGTACATTACATACATACTTTTAGAAACACGATTATTTTATTGTAAAAATAAATTTGTTGGTTTAAAAAACTACTTCTGTTTTTAAAATGTTTCGGGCAAGCACATATAAAGGTGATGATGGCTTAGTGTAAATGCTGGTAGCTTTTGACCGCGGGTCCCCGGGTTCAAATCGCGTAAAGAACCAGGTTCTCTATTTTTTTTAAATGTACATAACCATTAAAAATATTTATTGGTTTACACCATAAAATTTTAAAATCGGTGGTTTGTAGCAAAACAATGCAATATTAAAGCTAATTCGCTAAATAAGTGTTGTTCGGAAATTTCATTAGGTTTTGGACTTAGATGACTTTTTAGTGAACTAATGTATTTATTTTATTATTGTTTGAAACAATTTGGACACTTTTTTTGTCGTTCTCAGATGTATTGATTAATATAATATGTATTCTTAAATAATTCTAAAGATGTTGTAAATAGGAATCGAATGATTCATTCATTTCATCATAAGGTTATAACGACATATCTTTTGTATTAAATTTTATCTGTTCATTTGTGTCAAGTTCTTGAGTTATAATTTGTTCTTGTTGCGCTTGTAGACTTTGTAAGGTTTTGAACATTTTTGTCAATTTTGTGGTCAGTTCGAGATTCTCGTCGCCAACTTGCTGTGTTTTTAATATCTAAATATAAATTAATTCAGAAATAATAGCTAACGTAATTGAAGTTTTATTATTTATATTATTTATTTTATATATTTATTTATTATTTACTAACTGACTTGTGAAAACATGACATAACTGACATATATCAAACCATGACATATTATGTCGAAAGGTATCTACCCTTCAAATATGGCGTCTCTACCTTCGGCCGATTGGGCTCTAATCTAATGCAACAGTCAATTTAGGGGGTTATATGTATATATTAATAAAGTTACTTCAAAAACATCAGTCACGACCCAGTAGGCTAAATTCACCAAAAACTCAACACTAATACTTTTCACATTTAGTCCTATTTAAGTTGTAGAAAGAAATATCAAACTCCATTGTTGCAATCCAAGAATAGTCCTAAGAAAATTACATGAACTACAGAAATTTTGGTAAACGACACGGCGACAACTACTAAAATGTGTCCAACAGGATTTATTTATTTATTTATTTATTTATTTGGGATACAGACAGGACAGACCCATAAGAGTATCCACACATTACAGTTAAATTACAAATTTTTACAAGTTTAACAACTAGAAATATAATTAAAAATACAAAAAAGAAGAGACATCTAAGTTAATGGTATTAAAAAATGGTTCCTCAATAGTTTTTTAACCGCAGTTGCATTATGAAAGAATATATCTACTTCCACGATATTAGATAATTTGTTGTAAGTATTAGTTATTCTATGTACTGGAAAATTAAGAAAATAATTAGTAAATGCTTGGTCTGTAAAAAAGGTGTAATTATTTCTAGTAGCATAGGTGGGAGTATGGAGATTTATGGAATTCGTAATTTCGATACAATCAATATTATTGTTTAAAATTTTATGAGCAAACATGACATCCGCAATTTGCCTACTGTGCTCAAGGGTAATTATTCTTAAAAAGGAACAAATACGTTGTCTATCTGTTTCCGGATAAAACTTTCTTTTACAATATGAAATGAATTTATTTATTTTGAATAGATTCTAATTTTGAAATGTACACCAAGTAACGTGGATTCCAAATGACTGAACCGAACATTAAGATGCTATGGACATATGCCATATACAAAGTTCTAATGGTAAAAGGGTTTCGCAATTCGAAACAAGTTCTGTAAATGAAGCCTAATTGTCTATTTGCTTTTTGGGTAATATGATAAATGTGTTTGTCAAAAAGGAGTTTTGAGTCCAAAATTATTCCAAGATCTTTTATACTATCTACCGGATGGAATACACAATTAGAGATTTCATATGTGTTGTGATTTAATTCAGGACTGCTACGAGAAAATTGTATGTAGTTGCACTTTGAAACATTTAACAACAGCTTATTTTTTTCACAATAATCAAATAGATTATTTAAGTCTTGTTGAAATCTAAACCGGTCATTGGGACATGAAATGGAATGATACATTTTTAAATCATCTGCATACATAATAAAATATACAAATTTAAAACAGGTAGCAATATCACTAACATATAAATTAAATAGTAAAGGACCCAAATGGGACCCTTGAGGTACCCCTGACGTGCTGACTTCTACGTTAGATTTAAAGGTTCCTAAGATTACTTGTTGAGATCTATTTCTGACGTATGAGTCGAACCAACGCAATAAACTACCATGTATACCGACCTCAGCAAGTTTCGAAATAAGGATCGAATAATCGATTTTATCGAAAGCCTTACTAAAATCAGTATAAACAGAATCGACATTCTTTCTATCATTTAGACTTTTTAGTATGTATTCAATGTAAATAAATAAGTTTGTGTCAACTGAACGTTTTTTCATGAAACCGTGCTGTTCAATACTAAGTACGTTTTTGACATCGTAATAAAGAAAATCAAATATTATACTTTCAAACATTTTACTAAAAATGTTTAATTTCGAAATGGGTCTATAATTCTCGACTTTATTTTTATTTCCGGATTTATGAATTGGGATAATAAAAGCTGTTTTCCATTTATCAGGAAATAGACCGGCAGTAAGAGATTTATTAAATAGTAGAAATAGAGGCTCTACTAGAGATTCTTTACAGTTTTTAATAAAATCTGTTGATAGCTCATCTGGTCCAGGACCTTTGTTAGGTAAATTTACAATTTTTTGTGCAATTATCTCGCGGGTGATAGTATAATTCGAGATATTTAGTGGCGTGTTAATATTAGTGGTATTAAAGTTACTTGCATTACTATTCACAAAAACAGAAGCAAAATAATCAGAAAACATGTTAAACATTTTTTTCAAATCAGTAATTGGGCCGTCGGCCGTAAGCAAATTGTTTGGAAAATTATTGGCGTTTCTTTTATTTTTTACAAATTGCCAAAAGTATTTAGGACTTTGAGTGATATTAGTTTCGACATTTATCAAATAGTTTTTATAATCTTCATTTATCAAAAATTTAGATCTCCCTCGTAAGATTTTAAATGTTAAATAATCTAGATCATTGTTGTGTTTCTTCCATCGAGTGTGAAATTTAAGTTTTTCTTTAATTACTTTTATTGTAGAGGCAGAAAACCAAAGAGGATATTTTTTATAATAATTGGGAAATTTAGGCACATGCAAGTCAATGATTTTATCGATAATACTATAAAACAAGTTAACTGATTCATTTACGTCAATCAATTGAAATTATATATAATAAAATGAGATCTTTTATTTGGTAGCTACTTACTCGCAATTCGCCCACTCTTTCGGTTCCAAATTTCAGTAACTTCTCCAGTGTCGAAAGAAGAGAATGATTTGCCACTATTGGAGCATAATGCAACTTTAACAGAAACATTGATATCTTACATACAAGTTCGGTTTGGTCTCCTCTAGCTAGTAGACTTGGTAACGTTTGTAAAATTTCACATACCGAAGAAAAGGGCAGAATCAGTAGTGCTTCTTCTAGATCACTAAAACAAAAACAAAAATTAATAAAGATCGTTAAAAAATCAGATTTTTGTTTAACTATACAGGGTGATTCATTACTAATTGGAAATAATTTAATAATAGAATCCTGACTTCAAATTATGAAGATTTAACCCAAAACACCTAAATAAAATGTAGCTGCTTACTTAGTTACAGGGTGTTTTGTGTAAAAATTTAAAAACTATTTGGGTTCATTACTTTAAGACTGTTTTACGTATTCATTTCATATTTGGCAGAAAATGTAGACACTATACACCCTACAAAATTATATTAAAACAAACGTTACTAGCTACCACCAGAGGCGTACGACAGGGGCAAGTGCCAGGTTAATCGTTCCCAAATTCTACGCCACTGGCGGAATAGAAATTTTAACACAATTTTTCGATTCTCCAATACTTTTTGCGTAAAAAAGTACTCTTTTTTCATAACGATAAAGTCAATATTTCTCGAGATATTTTAAGTTAAACATGAAGCTGCCCAATTTTAATGTGTGATAACTGTCGATGTTTTCGACCAGTGAATTGCATTTAATACGCAAATGAAACTTTAATCCGTGTCAACAATAAAGAACACATTTGCTGCTTTAAATTTTACAACAATCACAATTTCAAGATGAAAGAATGTATTTATAGAATGAAAGAAAATTCTAAATATTTACAAAAAATGTGAATTAGAAAATGCCCTCTTTTTCGAAGACCTTCTCGGGAGCAATAAAACAGAAACTTTTGGGGGAGCTTGCTAGTTGCATTATGAAGGACAAACATCTGTTATTGACCATCACCCAATCAATGGGTAATGCCACCAGGAACCACCAAAGGGAGAAGAAAATATTAATAAAATGAAGATACAGTTCAGCCAGTCCATTTGGCCATCTAGCCATATACACATATTCTATTCAATTTGTTATTATGTTAATATTACTAAATAAATATAAAACGGAGTTTAAGAAAAAATAACAATTACCTAGGTCTAATCCTCTTTATGGTTTCCAAAAGAAAATCATGTGGTGTGGAGACTTGTAGAGCCAACATTAATGGTGGTGGAACTGGTACAGGTAAAGTTTGACTGGATGCTGCTTGAAGAGCTCCGTGCTCAGCTAACTGTTCTTTATATTTTTCACATATTTCCAAACATTCCAGAATGCTTTCTGCCTACAAAGTTGATTTTCCTTAATGTTTTATATAGTCATTTTTTTATTAAAAATCCAATGCTTCTTCGCGAATATAAAAGTTTTCCTTTACGCGACCTCGTGTTCTTAAAGAACATCCGGAATTGGTAATCAATAAGCAAACAACCAATTTTTTAATTCTATTACATCTTTATTATGGGAGGAGGTTGCTAAAAAGCTTAGTTATATTCTGGTTGCAATTAAATATCTTGGAAGGTATGGACAAAGGTATGTATGTGAGGAAGGAGAAAAGGATGTAGAGGCAGTTGAAAATCTCATGGGCTATGAGTCACCCTTGCGCAGTCTACACGATTCGGTTTCTAATAAGCCCTATTAACTATTGTGAAAACATCAGTAGATAATTTTAGTCTAAACGCATACATTTTCAAGGCCATAGCCCATGAGATTTTCAACTGCCTCTAGCAGCCCGTTTAAGTTTCCTACATCTTGCATTCAAAGGCTATTTAGGAACATTTTGGTCTGAAAACGGAAATGAATCATCTGGAAAAAATCGCTGCCTTTCAACTTCATCGTCATCATTTAGAATAATCCCTTCAATATATGGAAAAGCAATACTTATAAAAATTGTAGTAAAAGAAACAAAATAAAATAAAAGTAAACAAAAACCGCTCAATTCGACTCGACTTAAGTAAAACACAAACATTAAAATGACCACAAAATGACTAATAATGAAACCGACTTTAAAAGTTGTCAACATTTTAAAAGTCAAAGTGCAGAACATTACCAAATGGTAGGTGTTTTGAAAACGGTCACCGCATGCCATACTCAGTTGGACGACGCTAACTATTCAACAAACCTAAATACCATTTTTGTCACTTTCATTACTAGAATACCCGCCCAGTTCTCAAAAACTGTCATCGATTAAGTCAACCCCAAATCACAGAATCATATTGTAATCAACTTACCGCTTTTTCACTTCCCACAGTTTTCTTGGAAGGTAAATTGAGCCCCGGATGTCCAGGAACCACAGTCTGTTCCCCCGTGGCCAATTCTTCTTGTTCTCTTTCTTCTTCTTGCTCATCTTCCAAAACTAAAATTTGGTCGGACTTCTCATACATTCTTAGAACTCTATCGGTTCCACATGATACGACATACTGTCCATTTGAACTCACTGCCAAGCCTCTAGCTTCCCCGACGTGACCCTAAAATACTAAGGAACTTAACAAAATATAACATAACTTAACAATATGAGAGTTAATTGGACTTTATTTGGTTTGTTTCTGCTGTTAAAGATTAAGAATACAATTACCTGTAATGTCACAATTTTATTATATGTATCTCCATCCCATTCTTTGACTTTTCCATCTTTTCCACAAGTAAAGAAATAGTGCGTTTTTGGTACGAAACAAATTCCTGTAATCGAATCATCGTGAGCGAAAATACTCTTGTGACAATCGCCAAAGTCCATGCCCCAAAGTTTAACATTTCTGTCAGCTGAGCCAGTTACTATTAAGGTAGAATCAGAAGATATATCGAGGCACAGTACGGGTAACTTATGACCATAAAGAGATAGATAAAACTGAAAAGAATAAGATACATTAAACAACAAACATTATGTATTATCATAAGAGTCCAATAAAATGAACATTTAAACTATCATTCAAAACGAAAGCTTGTATTTTTGAATGTAGGTTCGTTTTGACATAAAATTGAAGGATACATATTTAAAAACTGTTGAATTCTATTTAGGGAGCGAAAAACAATTAAAAACTACCCCCAAAATCACATTTTTTAAAATATCTCGAAAATAAATAATGTAGGTATCAAAATTTTCTACAAAATCATTCTCAATCACCTTTGACGTATTTGCAATAGAAACCGAGATATTTGCCATAAACAAATCTAATTTATAGCTCTGTATGAGCGGACGAGTGCGGGGTATGCACAGGCCCGGGCTTAGTAGATGTATTGCCTCTGTAGGAAAATAATACAGTGTGGAAACCATTTACGGAATAAAATTATTTGTGGGGTTAGCTTAGAAGATTATAAAAAACGCTGGGACAGGTCGATTTTTATTTCGAGGGGAACACCTATTTGTTCTAATTGCAGCATCGGCACTTCAATCCTCGAGTGTCAAATGAAATCATCTCTATTTTGTACTGCAGTAACAGCTTTAAAATTGCAGTCTTTGCTCATCTGCTTCAAAATTTGCAAATTAATATTGGTCAATTGACTCACCTGCTAGTTGTTTTCTTGATGAGAGAGAATGTCGAGAGAATATTTCATTTTTGGGCTTTATCTAGAGACTTTCAAGGGTTTTTATGGCATCTTCATACGTTGTACTCTCACTAATGGACTCAAAAACGACTGGACTCACGTAGTTTATTAGTAGATTCAGCTTCTTTTTGTTGTCCTGTACATCTGCCGCTTCCAGAAAATTCAAGAATGATCGGTACCAATGATTCCAAAACTGAACTGCGTTTCCTAGTGCAATATCTATATCTAATCGATCGGGGCGAAGCAGCTTATCCATTTTAGAGAACAGCTGATTGAGCTGTGAGCCATGGAAGAGATATTCCAAATTTTAAGATACTCATTGAAATTTTGCAAGAATCCTGTTCTGGAATACATTTCTTTACTATTTCTGCTGATGATATTGAACGATTTTCAGTCCTTCTCAATGGTGGCACACCTTTAGCTTTTAGTGGTACAATGAAAGTTCATCAGGTGGTAAAGGAGAAAAGCAAACTCTTGCAAATATTTATGTAAACATTTTGACTTGGGAACAATTTCTTACAAGCCTTCAAAAGACAAAACGGACAGCTTTCAAACGGCACTTAAAGATTCTACTAACATTATCTCACATAAATTAAATGTTAGTGATGTGACAATGACCCCTACAAACCTAGTTGCTCAAAACCAAACAATCCTGTGAAAAATGGAGACTACGTTCTTGTTTCAGTTGTTTCACAACATGTTACCAAAAAACAGCATAACAAGAATTATCGATATGTAGCGGTGTGTCAGTCAGAATTTTCCGAAGATGAAATAAAAGTTGCATTCTTAAAGCTATGTGATCAAGATAAAGGGGAAACTTTCAAATTTTCAGATGAGAACGATGTAAGTTACATTAAAGAGGATCAAATTCTCGAGGTCTTTCCTGAGCCAAAACTTATAGTAAAAGGACATAGAGTATACTATAGATTTCCAGAGCCAGTTGATATTTTCGAATGTGCTTGTATACCTTTTTATTTTATTTTAATTGTTTTTTTTATCTGAGTAGCATATTTATTTGTTTTGTTTAAAAATATTTGCCACATTTTATTTTGTTTTGTTCAAATTGTTGAATAAATTGATTGTTTTTTAAAACCAACACTATTACTCATTTCCATGTCTCCAGTAATCATTCCTGTGCCATTGATGTCATTCCCATGTCAGAAATTTTCATATTTTCCGAAAAATCATAGAAAATAATGAATATTTAATTGGTTTAACACAAAGTTTCAATATAAATAATTATTTTGCCTCTCAAAAAATATGTTTTGTTAGTGTGTGGAAGAATTCTTACAAGGAACAGATTATATTAAATTATTACTCAGTATTTGTACAATCACCCACATATAAAGTACATTCACAGAAGCATTTGCAGATTCAAAAAAATACACTTAAGTGAACAGAGTATTTATCAATAATTTTGTCATTCACCTTATAGAATTTTGCAATTTTCTACAAACCTTTAATGTGTCTACAAAAAATATCTTAACTGTTGAATCCAATAGTCCAACTGCTATGAATTTTCCATTGGGTGAAATCTTCAAACAAAGAACAGTTTCTTCCAATTTCAAAGTTTTAGTGTGAAGTACAGATAATACTTTTGATTTGGACTCGCTCTTTTCATCTACTATAAGTTCAAACTGCCAAAATTTAACAGTACTATCTCCTCCCCCTGTTACACAACCTCTCTAAAAGAAAAATATAAGTTATCAGGATAAATTTATTTTGAATTAGGTTGAATTAAAATTGTATGAAACTTACTAAATCATGTGTTAAACCAACAGACCACAATTCAGTAGTATGTGCTGGGATTTCCTCTAATATATCACCAGATGCAATATCAATTATTAATAGACTACCAGTTTTTAATCCAGCCAGAAGATGTCTATCTCCTGGTACAAAGACAGTAGACAAAATGAACCTAAAAAAATTGTTTATTAAATTGGTCAACAAAATATTGAATTTTCAATTATTTACTCAACATAAATTTACTTACTGAGTATCAACAGTTCTTAGACAAGCTTGTGAAGGTCTATTCCACAATTTTATTGATTCAGCACTACCTGAAGCGATTGCCAAATTGTCACTGCTAAAACAAACCGATCGAACCTCAGTCCTGTGCCCTTGATTTAAAATCGATCTCAGCCGCTTGGGCTCTGATTCTTTACCTGACGATTGTATAGTGTAAAGTTCAACAATATTGTTGGCAAGATTGGTTGCAACACGTAATTCTCCACCATTACCGAGAACCAAATGGAAACTTTTAGGTTTGTCAGATAGTTTAATAGAGGACAATCTCTTGACTTCATCACGTAAGCTGAGTTGGGTTGTATCATTTAATGGATTTGATTCATCTGTCTCCATACTTTCATCAGATCTGAAATATCTATTTTAACAAACATTTCTTAACAATAAAAATATTTTAAGCTTACTTGGACTTTTTCTTTTCTTTTTTAAGTCTTTTCTTAAGTCTTAATTTAGCATCTTCTTCATATAAAAACTGAAATAATTCTATTTGTTTATCTGTACCATGACATCCTAAAATGTGTCCACTAATGTCACTGAACATTGATATAACTCTACCTCTACCTCCTCTTAAAAGTGTACCTACTTTATGGCATTGTAAAGGATGCTGAAATTAAAAAAGTTATTGTAACTGCATAAAAAAATTAAATATTTAAAACAACTCACTGTTAAATCATCTGAATCCTCAAATGATACAATTTCTAGTCTTGCTGATAATTGTTCCAAAACATTTTTATTTTCACTGTCAGGATCTCTGAAAGATAGTTTATAAACTCTTAGTTCAGCATCTCCACATCCAGTTACTAGATATTGGTCATCTTTCATCAGTGCTATAGACCACACCTAAAAATTTTAAATAAAAAGAGGAAATACTTGTAGTTGTAATAACTATTATCTATAAGAACAATTCTTAGGTTCAATAAATATACAAGTTGAATCAAACACGAGATCAAACACTTACTTCAGTTTGATGCCCTGTTAAAGTTTTAAAACAGTGCTGGGTGTCTAAATCCCAAAATTTTACAAAACTGTCTTTTGAACTTGAAACTAAAACAGGGTGATCTTTCATAAACTGCAGCTGAGTAATTGGTCCTTTATGCCCAGTGAGCCTGTTTAATCCAACTTCAGCAACAGTATCCCAAGTTATTATATCAGTATCCTAAAAAACTTATCTAGTGACAGTATATTTTAAATATCACAATAAATTTCTTACCTTAGACCCTGAAGCTAATTTATGACCAAAAGCATCATATATCAATGTGGTTACTTCTGATTTATGTCCAGAGAAAATACTGATAACATCTGCAGATTTTAGGTCATATATTTGAATGTTTCCATCAGAGTATCCTGCAGCTAGGTGACGTTTATTCGGACTAGCAGCTACTACAGTTACCACCGACTTTTCACCTGGTAAAACTTGAGCCTAATGCACATATATAATTAATGAAAAATTTTATGTTTTTTACTTAATTTCAAACTAAATTTTATTGCATGAAACTTACCTTTTCACCTAATCTCAAATCCCAAATAATTATATGTTCACAAGCTCCAACGGCAACAAATCTTCCTTCTTGTCCCTCTAAAGTAACGAAACATACATTGCAAGCTTGGCTAGCAATAATATTAAAATTTCCTGCAGGAATATACCTTAAATATTGCTTCGTCAAACCCATTATTAGTAAGAAATTTTAATTTAAAATTATATACTATATGTATTATGGTCTAAGGTATTATACTACACACGTGTTTACCCCGTTCTATTCAGCATGGCATAACAAAAATAAAACACCGCTTCTTTTTAGGTTTTATTGGCCTCTTCTAATTTCTAATACAGTCAGTTTATACTTAAGTAACTAATATCCTCCTCAGTTCAGACTACTTATTGCAGAAGAAAAAGTCATTTGTCAACACTTTTAAACTTATGTTTAAAAAATTTTAACGGTTTGTTATTGTTTACATACTAACATTAAAAGTAAGTAGGATTTAAAATGACAACAACATTAAAAACTTATGTTAAATATAATTGCAGAAACAGTCATCTTTCTATTAAACATTTTTAAAATGATTAAAACTTTAATTCAATGACAAATTTATCCGCTCAATAGTCCTTATTCTTATATTTTGATTATCTTTAAATAAAAGTTTTTAGACTATATCTAAATAATTTACAATTATCTACCCTCTAAATGGCTGACAAAAATAGTCATTATCTTTTGATTATCTTTAAATAAAAGCTTTTAGACTACATCTAAATAATTTACAAGTGTCTATCCCCTACATTGCTGAAGTTTAGTTTCAATATCTCGATTTGACTGATGTATGTAAGCATAATAATGACAAAATTACAAAAAGAAAGAGCATACCTTAAATATAAAAATAAATAAAATTGATCTTGTCAACTAATTCACTTAAACAACACTTGCAAGCATTGCTAAAGGAGACAATATACATAAATTAATTAAAAAGTATGGACACCAGACAAGAAATTTAAATTAACAAAAATATATATATATTATATATAATTATATATAAAGACAAAACATCAAAATTATTCTTGAATCTTAATTAAATAAAACTCTGTGATAGTGACTTTTTCTTTTGGTTTTTATAGTTTAGTTTATTGTTTATATAATATACAAAATTTAATGTAGTATATTGAAGTTTTCAAATAAAAAAATTCAATAATCAAATCAAATTTTTTTACAGATGAGTATTAACAACTATGAACTAATAAGCATCCTTGACAAAGAAAAAGGAACCAATTCAAAACGTTTTAAAGTAAAAAACAAAAATAATGGTGAACTTTATGTTTGGAACATAATTGACCCACAACATTTCACACATCAACAATTGGTTTTATTAGAAGAAATGTTTAAAATAAGAAAATCTCAAGAACATCCAAATTTGCTAGATTTTTATGAATTATTCCAAGATACTGAAACATGTTTGTATTATTTAGTTCTTAAATATTGCCGACATGGGTCACTTAAAGATCTTATGGATATTGCTGTAAGAGATACATCAAGAATATGTGAAGAGTTTCTATGTAAAATAATTTATCAAATAGCTCTGGTTGTTAAAACAATTCCAACTATAACTGACATTGATATAAAAAATATTTTATTTGATGAGAACTACAATGTTAAATTGGTTAATTTTAGTTACAATAGAACAAAAATTAAAAGTCAAAAAATAAGCTCTTTAGGACTATTAATGTATGAAGTAATTACACTTATAAAATTTAAGAAACACAATTTTGATAAAGAGTTAAAAAACTATACCAATTTTTACTCAAAAGAGTTTTTGTCTGTAATAATCAGTTTGATAAAAGACAATAGTAACTTAAAGAAAAACATTGACAAAATTTTGTGCAATTCTACACTTTTATTGAAATCATCACAGTGGAATAAATACAAATTGTTGATAAAAATTACTGATACAATTAGTGGACCTTTACCATTATCTGAAAAAACAGGAGAATCATATTTTTTCCAAATAGAAAAATTTAGGGAAAGAGAATTATTACTACTGAAAAAAGAAAAGCTTTTGCAAGAAAGAGAACGTAGAATATCAGCCAAAGAAAATAAATTGGCAATAATGGAACATAAATTAAAAGAGAACCTTAAATATGTAAATTGTTCAAAATGTAACTGTGGAAAAATGAGTTCCATAACTGAAGATAAAAATGATGTTAAAGAAAATTTAGATTCAACTTATGTAAGTTGTGGTGATTCTGTAGTAGCTCCTACAAGCAAAAAAATGAATGCTAATGAAATTGTTAAACCTCTTATGTTCACTAGAACATTTTCTGAAAAACGAATAAAATTTAAAGGTCACAGTCCTTTAAAAGATATTGATTTTAATAGAAGAAAAACTGTTAAATACCCTAAAAACCATAAAGGAGTCAACCTTAAAGTGACCGACAAAGAATGGATAACTTGTTCAGATGATACTGACAAGTCATCACTTACTTACCAGAAATCTACCAGCAAAAAAGGAAAACAACTTTTTCATTCCTATGAAAATAATGAAAAGATAGTTAATGGTGATACTGAGAAACCAATAAAATGGACAGAAGAAAATAAAAAACAAGCTTTTGAGCTACTTAGATTAATGAATGGTGATAAGGAAAATAAACCCCCTGATGTTAAGCATACTTATCTGTGAAATATTATCATATGATTGGAGATTGTTACAACAACATTTTTATATTTTTTGCTAACATATAAATAATTGTTTATGTAGTTCTTGGAGTTCAAGTTGTAGAACTTTTTAATTCTTATGTTAATGCATTATCTTTCAGTATTAATTGTGCAATTACTAAAGTGTAATAAGAAATTTTATATATTAAATTTAGTTTAAGGGATAACAGGTTATAAAAATATGTTTAAGTAAAATAAATTTATTGTACCAACCCTTACTTTTTGGAAGTCCATCTTATTAAGAATAATAAAAAACTCTTTGTTTGAATGTAACTTCCAAGTTTATTTGAAAAAAATTAAGTTTTAAACTACAATGACAGCCATTCAAATGAAGAGTTTTTTATTATTCTTGTTAAGTAAAATATTAAAAATCCCATTATAATTGACATTTAGGGTATACCTATTTGTTGTTTTAAATTTTTATATATCATAAAAATGTGCAATTAAGAGCAGATGTAGAACATTTGTTGTTTTATTTATTTAAAATATTTCCTAACCTTCCCAATTTTCAAACTAGTAAATATTATGCTGCACTATCTATAATTTATGTAGCATCTTGTTTTGTGGTACATTCCACAAAAATGTGTCTTACTGATGTAAAATATAAAGTTTAAGTAAAATTTAATATAGTAGCATGATTAAATTCAACTTATAAGGATTTAAATAATAAAGCACAAAGTTGTCAATAGAATATATTAACTACAAAACATTTGAACAATTACCAACTTGGCTTCTCACCTTCCTTGAGCTCTCTACCATACAATGCACTTTTATCACGGAATAACGAAAGTCGTTCCGTTTCTAATCTATCTACATACCAACCAAAAGCCATTCCAATAGCTGGGAAGATGCCCCAGGCGATACCTTTAGGAAGAATCGGATAAAACATTTTCTCTAAAGACTTTAGCTTTGTAAATCTGTGTACGACTGTAGTCGGCGTAAATTGAACTTACTACAAACAGTGGTAAAACTGTTACTATGCAGTATCTTTTTAATAGGCGACCAATTCCTAGGGCCATCTAAAAATTACATCACTTTGTTTGGTTATGTTTCACGAAAATGGAATTGTTATAAGATATAACGCATATTCACAAACTTACATAATGTGAAAAATTGTGTTGAGTTATATTGTGATGAAATGTGTCTCCTCAAGACCTTTCTAGGACACAGAGAGGGAGGATGGATGGATAAGCTTACTACAAAAAAAATTAGTACTTTAGTACATTTGATAATGACAGCTGATGGCTGAAGGATTAGTTAACCTAAGATTTGCTTGTCTACTTGTCTTATTTTGCCCTCTCTGATCTTGTAAAAGAATTAGGATAATAAATGTAGATTTTTTAAAAGAATCAACTTTAAATATTGGTGTAATAATAATGGAAGTTGTAAAAAGGTGAAAATCGGTTAAAACAATTTATTTTCTTCTATTC
The DNA here is from genome assembly GCA_035357415.1 of Ophraella communa. Lineage (NCBI taxonomy): Eukaryota > Metazoa > Arthropoda > Insecta > Coleoptera > Chrysomelidae > Ophraella > Ophraella communa. Next base: position 39,107,020 of record CM068990.1, on the reverse strand, counting down.
AAAATAGATGGCAAAAAGTGTAGTCTAGGTCTAGAATACAAATGAGATTTATGGAACACTCACAAAATCAGCTGATTTTTCAGTGGTTTTAGTAAGATGACGAGGTTATGTAGCAAGGAAAGGAAAGAGTATGGAAAATATTCATGTACGAAGTAAAGATGTTAGTTAGTGTAGAAAATGGCAGAATTAGGATCAACAAATTTTGACGTTTTAGAAATAAAAACTCGTAGTATAGAACAGACCCTGCTTCCTCTAGTTAAACAGGTAATGCTGCATTAGTTGCTTGTGAAAACATTAAACCCCACAATGAAATCTGCATGTGCAATAGTGAAGTGGGTGTGCAGTGTGCACTTGGCTTTGTGAGATTAATTAGTTGTAGCTGTGTTTTGTTTGTTAATGTTTAACTAAATAAAATCGACATAAAAGACACTCCATTCATGTTTGTGTACCTATATCTTGATGCTGGCTAGTTTATCACAATAAGCAGAAATGTTATTTTAATTTGTTACTGTTGTTCTCTATAGATATTTGTCAAATTTGTTTAAAAATAGTTATACCAAACTTTAATATTTATTATTGTTGCTTTCATAACAAAAATGTATTCAACTGATTACATGGCTATAAATTGGGTTGTTAAATTGTGGATACCTACACAAGACTGTTTTCTTCATCTAATTGAACTTTGACTTGACATTTCAATGTTGGTAGGTACTGGTTTTTAATGAGATACCTATTTTGATAATTTTTGTGATTTAATAAAATTTTAATAGTATTTTTTATAAAAGTTGACAAAAGCAATATTTTTAAGCAATTGGACTATTTATAACAAAAGCATTGCTTTTATAAGTTCATATATTAAGAGAATAAATCTGTTATATATTTCTTATACATTTCTAAAAATGTGCCCAGTAAAAGCACAATAAAATAAAATAAAGCACACCCTTGGAAATGCTTTAATACCTAAATAAAACTTCACATGACAAGTTACTGAATGTTATCTTTAAAATACGCGGTTGGTCTTTTAGCTCTCGTCGATATACTGTTTTCTGTTTTCATTATTTCATTCTAGGCCAAGCTATGAGTAAATATTTTTCTCAAACATTCTAGAGGGAAACGGATAATAACATCATATTAAAGTGATTATAATTCTTATGTTTCGACTCAAATATTATTTATTAATAGTTTTTGTCGGAAAAGAATACTTATGTAATAAGTATGTAAAGTAGCCTTTTAGAATGTGCAAAAAAACCTCTACACACTAATTGCATACAATTTTTTTTGTTCTACCTTTCATATTGTTCACTATTATTAATACAAAACTTACTTTACGCATTAGTGTTTTTTTAAAAAATACCAATTTTTCTGTTTTCAAGAATTTTCTCCACTCAACTCGCCTTTCAATTTGTTCACATTTTAATTTTCTTCAACTTTTCTGTACACCTACCCTGCCCAGCAAAAAATTGAGGTCAGTTTAAATTATTTAAAAAAAATCAAACGATTTCAAAAATTAAACTTATAATTGCAAATTAAACATTTATTTATTGCATTTTTTTCGCATTTAAACGTGGAATAACTCAACATAATTTATTGCTTTTAAGATCGACAAAAATTTATAATTATAACGATAATTAATAACGTGTATAAACCCTTCTTGCATTAATGACGAGGTACTCATCGGGGTGAAGAGCTCCTAGCTCCTACCGTAGAACTACGACAACCAACCCATTTGGCAACAGCGCATAAAAATCCACTGTGCATCAAACTCGACCACCAAGTTGTATGTGAAATTGAACGCTCGCACATGATAATACATTCAAATACGGGGGAACCATGATAATTAGTGGTTGATAAAAAACATTTTAAAGTTAATTTAAATGAAAACAAAAATCTCGACAAAAATATAAAATGTAATAAAATATTATTTAAATTCTAACATATATTTAATAAATGTTCCTAGTGTGTTAAAAATGAAGTATCAGTGAATTTTTAACGCAAAATTGGATATATCCATTGAAGCTGGTGGGTAAATGAAAATGTCCATGAATGAAATTTTGCACAAAGGTAAAAAAAACAATTCTCTTTCATCTGGTATATTCAAAAGTTACTTACGCCCGTCTGTACCATTGAGGCAGAAACGAGACTCTTTTGTAAAGAGTGCATTGCTCCAGTCGTCGTCCTTCCATACCAAATGACTTTGAGCAAAATTGAATCTTGCAATTCGATTATACTCGCGGTTTAATGTTGGCTGTGTAGCCATTCTTATGTCAGTCAATCCATTAGCACGAAGTCTTCTAACTATCCATTCTCTAATTTTCAATTTAAATCCGATTAATAGAAAAACTGCAGAAGTTCTGTTAGGCAAACTTCGTCGGATGTAACAACAGCAACAGCAAATAAATTGGAATAAAGTGCAAGATTATGCAATTGTATAGCGTATGGAATGGATTTTTAATCCGCCTACAGCTGCTTGGTGGGAAGGATTCTGGGAAAGATTCGTGGAATCCTGTAAGCCGCTGCTGCGCCGTACACTTGAAAAAAAGAAATGTGACAATTGGCTTCGGCTTCATACTCGCGAAGAACAGAACATTAAGAGGATAAAGCTCTTATATAATCTTTGTTATCTGTTGTGATTACTACTACGCTTACTACTTCTTTTGCTGTTTCTGTTAAAGTATCTCATTAACAAGTCGTCGACAGAAGAAAGCCTCAACATTTTCCTTTATAAAGTCTATTTGATCGGGCTTTCACAAAAGGGAATAGGAAAATTTAAATCTATGGAAGGTGTAGACGTTATAGTGGATAATAATCTTATCTGCTTAGAAATCAATTAAGAACAGTAAATAACTAAAAGGTTGAATTAATTTTCACTATTTATTCGTAAAATACTTTAAATGTAATGACGGCCGTTTCGCTATAGAAATAGCATCGTCAGATTGACATATTGAAGACATAACAATATTAAAGCCTAGAAGTTATTAGCCCTAAGGGATTATCCTGGATGTATTTCCCTCTAAGATCAGTATAACTGTGCAATGATATTGAAAAACCAGGAAAAAACTATATCATGCTGATCTTTACAATAACTTAATATAAATATTTGTGTTAGTTTGAGAATATTTTAAATTACACAACTATTTACTACATTATAATAAAATATTGTTTGGAATTATATCTGTTTTTATTTTAAATAAATACACCATATGTACGATAAAGACATCAATATTTTTATTGTGTAAACTAAAAAGTCCACCAGTTCGCAATTGCAAGAAAAAAAGTTAAAATTGTTTCTAAGACGCTTATTCAAACTTTGTATTACATTAAAACTTTTAAAAGTATATGCATAAGCCCAAAAAGCCTTTAAAAGTATTTAGAAACTTCTTTTCACTTTTATCCCAGCTATTCGGTAGGTCTCGTTAACTAAAGAGATCCCAAAATATGGATTTTAATCCCATCCTGTTTTAATATACAGTATGATGCAAATGTATGGAATACATTCATTATTTCAGAAACAGACGACTTGCCATCGTTTTCGATGATTTGTGACACGGTGCATTGTCTTGATAAAACAACACTTTTTTCTTCTTCATATGGGGCCGTTTTTTCGCGATTTCGATCTTCAATCGCTCCAATAATGCACAGTAATAGTCGCTGTTGATTGTTTTTCCCTTTTCCAAATAGTCGATGAACAATATACCGTGTGTATCCCAAAAAACTGAGGCCATAACTTTGCCAGCTGACTGTTGAGTCTTTCCACGCTTTGGTGGCGGTTCACCGGCCGCAGTCCACTCAGCTGACTGTCGATTGGACTCAGGCGTGTAGTGATGGAGTCAAGTCTCATCCATAGTCACATATCGACGCAAAAAATCGGGTTTATTACGACTTAACAGCTGCAAACACTGCTCAGAATCATCAATTCTTTGCTGTTTTTGGTCGATTGTGAGCACGCGCGGCACCCATTTCGCACAGAGCTTCCGCATACCCAAATATTCGTGAACGATATGTCCAACACGTTCCTTAGATATCTTTAGAGTGTCAGCTATCTCGATCATATTCATTTTACGGTCACTCAAAATCATTTTGTGGATTTTTTTGATATTTTCGTCGGTAACCACCTCTTTTGGGCGTCCACTGCGTTCACAGTCTTCGGTGCTCATTTCACCACGCTTGAATTTTGCGTACCAGTCAATGATTGTTGATTTTCCTGGCGCAGAGTCCGGAAACTCATTATCAAGCCAAGCTTTTGCTTCAACTGTATTTTTCCTTTCAAATAACAATATTTAATAAGCACACGAAATTCTTTTTTTTCCATCTTTTTGAAAATAACAAAAGTTGCTTCACTAAAAATGCAATATCTCACAAACTAATAGTCCGACAGCTGTTAAATTTTTACACGAATCTTTTGAAGGTTGATACTATCTAAAAATGAAATGGATTTAATTCTAGTGTCGTCATCTATAGGGCAGACAGGGGACTTTTCAGCCGACCTGTTATAAACAATCAAATTGTAGGGCCTTATTTTTTTGAGAAAAACCTAACTGCTGCTAGTTATCTGGAATTTCTTCAAAATTATCTGTTGTCACAGATAGATAGTTGTCCAAATAGAAATAATTTATGGTACCAACAGGATGGGGTTCCCCTACATTATGGCGTTGAGGTACGAAATTACTTTTATAACGTTTTCCCAGGAAGGTGGATAGGTAGAAGGGGACCTATCGAATGGCCACCAAGGTCTCCAGATTTGACTCCGTTAGACTTTTTTTGTGGGGATATTTAAAGAGCAGAGTATATCAAAATCGACCGAATAATGTAGAAGAGTTGAAGGAGCGAATCCGAACGGAAATTGCACAAATAACACCTGAAGTCCTCGAAAACGTTAGGAAAGAATTTACTGCTCGCCTTTCTCATTGTATCATTGCTATAGGATTTTTACGATAAGTTGACAATGACGTCAGAGCATAAAATTTTGCGGTGTTGTCACGCAGAGTTGTTTTTCCTTCATCTAGGTTAACTGGTAGTGCTGTGCTAATATTTAAGTTATCAAATGGGAATATTGTGGTTTCCAATAATAATGATAATAAAATTCATTTTTCTACGCCCGTACTATAATAATACACTTATATGCCCATAATCCGTTTCATAATGATATTCATTATAACACTAGTGTTATAATGGTTTTCATTATGATACTGAACAATTGACCGCATACGACCTATATTTTACATTTAAGTAGATATCAAGTAGGCGTCTCTCAAAAAGTGTTTGACAGTTCTAACCTATATTCCAAATTCATTAAATTTTCCTAAACAGAGCTCTAGTCTCCTTGAACTAAACTTCAAAAATTAATAATATTATCAAAATGTCCGATATCAGCGATATATAGAAGAATTATCATCGACTCCTCCACATAATATATCGGAGAAAGCAGAAAATGCAGTACAAAATATTTTGCCTCAAAAATCTAAGAAAGTGTACGACAAATTCTATCAACGGTTTTTGGACTGGAGGAGTACAAATAATGTTTCGACATTTTCCGAAAATGTTTTGATTGCTTATTTTCAAGAATTGATGGAAACTATGTATTTTCAATTGTATTGTATTGAACTCTATTGAGAGTAACAATAATGAAATAAATGTAGGTAAATATTCCTTCCACTTCCAGATCAGTGGGACCTGGAATAAACTTTTCAAACTGCACAATAAATAGTCTTAATATTTTCAAGAAATCAGATTCATTACAATTATTATTATGTTGAATATAAATAGAATGTTTATAGTTTTCCTACATCTATGGTAATACACCTTAGGTAATACCATTAATTACAATTTTGTAGAATTTTTTATAGAAATACGTATAATTACTGTTATCGTGTTCATTACAAATATAAATAGAATATTTTTAGTTTTTGATTATTTATATCGGTCGTAGAAAAAATAGCGTATGCAACTCTCATGTAATGGTTATTAATACACTCTCATTAACCATACGAAACTCGCCTTTGGCTCGTTTCGTATCCCAGTTAATGCTCGTGTATTAATAACCATCATTACATGATTGTTGCATAATATACTATTATGAATGAATGCAAAAAACATATCTCATATTTATAAAAAAATTTATGAATAAAAGAATAACTCAAATGGTAAGTCATTCTACAACATATTATAATTCAACGAAGGAAAAAAGTATTTGAACTCTCTATAATGAATCACCGATTTATCAGATTTCGGAAAAAACATCGAACGATTCCATAATCGAATTCGTGAAATAGAATCGGGCCTCTGATTAATTGTTGGAAAAAATCGGAATGTGAGAACTGAACGCAAAATCAATAAAACAATTATCTACAATCGAATGTCAAACGTGTCGTGGCAACAGCGCGAATTGTACACGTTTAATTTTCCTAGCTCTTACAAGTAAATCTCATCTATTGTCAGTTATTTTTAAGTTACTTTGTTGGCAATATAATTAACTAGGAATGACGTCATGGTCAACTTATCGTAAAAATCCTATATAGCAATTGATGGCCATATTCAAAAATTAAAATTGACGTGTTTTAATATTTTTTTAAAAGTCGTCTGTTTCTGAAATAATGAATTTATTCCATACATTTGCATCATACTGTAGTATACATAGATAATATAATTGATTATTATTTCTAATACGAGTATAAATTGCGGAAAACATATTTACATTTTTTTACTGCTTTAAGATTTTGTCTATATACAAATTTTTTGGGTCGGAAATGGCTTTGGGAGCTGACATAAATAGAGTGTGAATGGAAAATATTCAGAAAACGTCCAATTACCATTGCTATACTTCCAAACGTATTCACCGGCTTTGAAAAATAGAACTTCACGTTTGCATTCTATTTCGTTTCGCTCTTTAAGAATCTTATTCAGTATAGGATTTAGGTCGCTCGGAAAATAATTTTGTCGTAATTTACTGGATTAGCTCAGATGTTTTGTACCATATTTATTTCACATGAAACATTTTATCATAGGTGGGTATTGGTTTTTGGACTAATGACTAATGTCAATAAAAATTTTATCACTTATGGATTATTAATTAAGGGCCGGTTTTTCAATCGCTTGTTAAAAGCTTCTGTTACTTGACCAAAAGTTAACCGTGACCAACAGCTAAAGTTTCTGTTAAAGGTTATGGCGTTTTTCAATGCACTATCTAACTTTTAGCTACGAAACTGCCAGCTATCATTAAATTTGCTGGGTTGGTAAAATTGATTTTTTGGTTTGGTTTGTTAATTTCTTAGAACGGTAAATAAAGATATTGTTTTGTGTTCAATTTAGTTGAGTTAACCTAAGTTTTTATGGTTTTAAATAGAAAAAGAAGATCTTTGTTTTTATTAGTTTTATTTATTTTGTTGAGTATTATTTTAAAAATTTTATATTTTCAAATGGAAACACCAAAGAAAAACAGGATATCTAATTTTTCACTATCTGATAAATCCTTGTTATTAAAATTAACAAATCATTTTAAAACAACTATTGAATGAAAAAAAAAACGGATGCCGTTACTTGGAGAGAAAAATATTTTTAGTTTTAAAAGAGAATTGAAATAAAAGCTTACCTGTCTGTGGGTGTTTCAATTTGATTTTCGATTTGTTCTAATAATAACATAACAGTTTCCTTTGAAAGTCGAAATCTTACGCGAAAATCTAAATCATCAAACTCTTCAAAAGGGTTCGACCTTTCTTTAACAATATATGGTCTCCTTTCATATTCAAGGTATTCCAATATTTCTTCATCATCATCACTCATACAAAAATCAAATATCTCCATTTTTCCGTTAAACAACTAACTAACTACTAGTTACAAATCCAAACAGAGACTTTGAAGTGTTTGCTAATATAACAGAAACGTTAGCTTGTAGTCAACCTTAACAGTTAGTTGAAGAAACACTTTGACTCCTTGTTAAGGGTTAACTGATAGCTAAATTTGCTTAGCTGGAGATTGAAAAACCGGCCCTTAAAATTGCAGTTCTCAAAATTTTAGACTTTAGACAAAATGTGTTGCCTAACTATCTACTTACTTGCTTAACCATATTATAACTATAGAATTTTATGTATCTGCGATCCAGCTTTGTGTCTATGATGTGACGTATCCAAACATGAGCAGTTGTCACGTTAAAAATGTATTTTTCTACAACCCTATGTAAAATGACGTTATTTTGTAATAGTAAACGTTCAGCGAAAACGCGATTTCCGTTGCAAGTGAGAAAATATATTTTCGTCTCTAGTGACGAAAGTGACGTTTATATTTTTAACCATTTTTTTGCGCTTGCATAGGTATATAATGTTTTTACGATTTTAAACTATTAATAAACGCAATATATATAATTAGAATACAACTTTTTATTTAATAAATATATAAATTAAAGAATTCAATTGGATTTAAAAACCATTTTTATCTAGTGCACTGGTTTCATTATTTTGACGTTTCACCATTTTTATCTAGTGCACAGGTTAGTTTGACGTTTCTTGTGAATTGTCAGTTTGCTCTAGAAGTATTTATTTGAAATCATGAGCTCCCATTCTGAAAGTGAATTAGATTACAGTCATACACCCGAAGAAATAAAAAAATCAAGCAGAGGAAACTTCATTAGATTTACTACCAATAAAATCTAAAAAAAGGTATGAAAAAATATATACAAAATATATGGAATGGAGAATTGAAAATCACGTAAATTCATTTTCGAAGAATGTGCTGCTTGCATATTTTGGATTTTTGGCGAATAAATTTAATTCATCGACCCTATGGTCTATTTATTCTATGCTAAGAACCACATTATCAATTAAAAATGATATCGATATTAGTAAATATCTGAAGTTGCGATCGTTTTTGAAACGGAAATCTGATGGTTTTATAAGAGTCAAAAGTGAAAAATATTTTCATCCGATGAAATAAACACTTTCTTAAAAAACGTACCCGACTCTAAATACTTAATGAGTAAGGTAAGTTATAAACTTTTTTATTAAGACAAATTCTCATTATTAAACATTTGTAGGTAGTCTTAATTTTTGGAATTTCGGGAGCTTGCCCGTGCCACGAATTAAGAGATTTAAAAATAAGTGATGTTAAAGATACCAGCAATATACTCATAGTAACAATAGGTAATACAAAAACCAAAGTACCCCGATCCTTTCATATTTCTGGATTATTTTACGAGATCTCCAAAATGTACCTATATAAATCTTCGACCACAAGATATGAACGAAGTTAATTCCAGATTCTTTATAAACTACCAGAACGGAAAGTGTACCAAGCAGGTGGTGGGAATAAATAAATTCAGTAAAATTCCTATGCAAATTGCTCAATATCTAAAATTGTGTGATTCCCAAAAATATACTGGCCATTGTCTACGTCGAACTTCTGCAACGCTTTTAGTCGATGCAGGAGGTGATTTACTTCAATTAAAAAAGCATGGAGGCTGGAAATCTAGCACCGTTGCGGAAGCATATGTTGACCAGTCGGTTAACAGTAAAAACCAAATACAAATCAAAATTTTACAATCCGTAAATAACGCTATTCTCTCTAATAATGGCACATCTTCATCTAAAGTGACCTCAGTTAATAACATAACAGATGTAGGATCATCTTCTTTGATAAATAGAAATCTAGATTGTAATACCCCTATTATTTTAAATAACTGTTCAAACATAACCATAAATCAATATTTAAATCATAAGTAGATATAAGGATAGCATTTAAGAATTATGTTGCTATTTTTAATTGAAAATAAAATTTAGTTTCATTGTGATTTTTTATGATAATTATGATATACTCTGGGTTGTAGAAAAAGTATAGTGTTTTACTCGTAGAAAGTATTTTTTAAAGCTCAAGGACATTACTGTTCTTTCGCTTCAAAAAATGCTACTTTCGTCACTCGTTAAACAATATACTATTTACTAATTTAGATTTTAGTAAATGTCAAAAATTTTCTCATGTTCTTACGCTACTTTCACATTACACGATTTACCTCGTGCGTTAAAAAATCGCCCGGGCAATTCAGTGAAGTCGAATGCGCCTTTGTATTTTCCGACGCTGATACAGTATCCACAACACAATAATTTGTTCACGATCCATTGTTATAACTTAACAAGACCACATTTTCCAGTGAACTGATAAAAATGTACGATTGTAAATTGTTCAATGTAAAAAGGAGCAAACCACGATTAAAAACCGGGCGATTTTTTCCCGCACGAGGTAAATCGTGTAATGTGAAAGTAGCGTTACATTTTCCAGTTAAAGATTACTAAATATTCGGGCCTTTTAGACACACATAGTAGGTAGTATTAAAATTATCAGCAATCTATTTTATGCAAGTTTTTTGCCAGTCGAAGAGTTCTTTCTTGTATCAAATTCTTGCATTTTTTAAATAATCGTTAAATATCATTTAAAGTACCTAGGTTTTTTAATAATGGAAATTAATTTTAAGCCCATAACTTAAATTTAAAAGCAAATCTCCGATATTTTCTCTCAGATTTTAAAGTTGTTCCGGATTAACCCAAAACAGCCAATACATATGTTTTCCGAAAATCGATAAGAAATAATAACATTTTTGACAACATATTTGAAAGAAAAAGTCAATATTTCCTCCAACTTGATTGTTGCCTGGCAACCGAAAACAACAGTAAGGAAATATTCATTTTTCTACGACTGCTATGGAAAATAGTCCTTTTCCCACAATTTACGAAACAACAAAGTGTCACTTTTCCTAAGCCGTGGGAAAAGTTGCCCAAGCCGTTGGGCCACGGTACTATAGAGAAATAATCAACACAATTTTCGATTATAGAATGCTTTGGACTACTGTCATAAAACGTCAAACGTTAAAAAGTACAGAGTACCCAAATGTTAGTGTTATGAAAGTAGAGAGAAGGTTTAGTTTAATTCAATTAAATTTTGTGTTAAAATATAAAAAAATAAGTAGGTACCTAATTATGGACATCAGCGACAGTGAGTTTGAAAACACACCCCCAGAAATAACAGCAAAAGCTGAAAATGTCACCTTAGAGCTATTGCCAGAAATTTCAAGAAAGAAATATGAAATGGCTTATGCAAAATTTATGGATTGGAGAAGAGTTTCAAAAGTGAATTCGTTTTCTGAAAATATTTTGTTATCATAACAATTAGTTTATAAGTACCTACTTGAAATATATTACTTTGAAATTGTTAAATTATTTATTAATTTGCAGTCGTAGAAAATGTATAGTGTGCAACACGTGGGAAAAGCTCAATTTTTCTCACGAGTGTACGTTTGTGGCACGAGCCTGAAAGGCGAGTGCCGCAGCACAATATACTATTTTATACGGCTGCTATGGAATGTGGTGCTTTTGACACATTTGACAGAACTACAAAGTAACGTATTGCTATCAACTGTGGGAAAAAATCTACCTCACTACGTACATTTAAATGGGAATTCAGCCATAAGGTAAATTTTTTCCCACAGCTGATAGCTGCTGTTACGAAAAAATGAAACACCAGGAATCTCAATACAAATTGCAGTAATGTAACAATTAATTACAATATTAATTAAATTATTTTTTTTTGTATTAAGTATGTGCCGTTTATTTTAAAACCAATAAAATGTTATAAATTCACTTCTTAATTTTTATTATTAATATGCAGCCGTAGAAAAAGTATGGTGCGCAACACGGTGGAAAAGACACTTTCTTACTCGTGTGAGCCTTTCAGGCTCACCTTGTTGCACAATATACTATTACCATCTACTTACAAAAACATAAACCAACTTTTTTTAAAATACAATTTTATGTTTTAGATTTTAAAAGGATTCTTTAAAAATATGTTTGACTTATTTTTAATACTCCCGGCAAGGGGCCCAGTCCTGAACATCTTCATTTACATTTCATTTTGAGTACATCTCAGCTGCCGCGATAGCCATTTTCTCATCCTTGGGTATTGTGCACTTTGTCAACGGCAAATTATTTTGCGGTGATTGTAAAAAAAGTATATTGACAATAAAAATGGATATTCTGATTTATACGGAATTAAGGTTTTAGTAACTATAAAAGTGATACGGGTGAATGATATTAAGTTGAGAAATTTTATTTCTTCTTTAGGTACAAAACCGTAAAAAGATATTTTTTACTATTATTGCTAGGTAAATTTTAATTTTCTTTATTTTGCTGTCATATTGCTTTTCAGTATCAAGCCACATGTTACTTTTGTAAAATTAGACACATTTTTGAAATTTACACATAAAATACCTACCGACATGGGTACTAAGATCTATAACTACACATATGTCCAAAAGTTTGGAATATTTAGAAATAATATATCTACGCCTATGTTTTATTTTTAAAACTATTGTTGATATTTATTTGAAAGCTTTATTAAATTAAAATAATACTAAATTTGATTCGTTTTTGTATTAATTTGGTCATATTTAATTGATTTGGGTGCTTTCACATTATTCCAATTCTTGTTTAAATTTCATTTGAGCAGTTTAAAAATGCCCAGAGACATGATATCATATTTTAATAGGTCTAGAGTAATTGCTTTGTTACAAAAGGGCTTTAGTCAAAGTGATACAGCGAATATTGTTGGTGTTACTCAGGGTGGTATCAAAAATTAAAAAAAAATGATGTGAAGGATTGTCCCAGAAGTGGCAGAAGTCGATGTACAACAGCAGCACAAGATCGGCAGATAACATTGATAGCTCGAAGAAATCGACAGGAATCTACAAGTGGCATATCCAGAGAAATTGCTAGACTTGAAGGACTGAATATCTCAAGGCAAACAATTACACGAAGATTAAATGCGGTAAATTTGTATCGCAAAAGACCTCTACGTGTTCCCAAACTAACCTATCAACAAAAAATTGTAAGGTTGCAATGGGCTCAAGAAATTTTACACTATGGTCCTAACTGGAATGCTGTTTCTAATCGGGCATGTTGCCCTGGGGCCCTCCAAAATAGCGTTCTTCGCGAATCAGAAACCAAGCCAAACCGCTACCGATAGTCCCCCACATGAAATGTCAAGAAATCCATTGAAGAAAGAGGAATAGAACAAATGGTAACAAATTAGATATATATCACTTCTACTATCTACAAGGAAGGTGGAAATGGACACATGTCTTAACACTAACACCATTCTGCAAACAGAGGGTGCTTTCAAAAAATTGGGGTGCAAACCAAGTATACTTACCTACCTCTACCAGGTACATTTAGTCGTTGTTCGGTATGTAAAGCCGTCAATTGATTTGAACATTCGACGAAATTTCTCAACTGCTTGCATTATAACTTTACTGGGTTACACCTTGTATAAAATGTTGTTGATAGCTACCTGACACTCTATTTAAACATGGGCCAACTCCATATGAGCAGAGCAGAAATAATGTTCTACTAAAAATACTTTTTCTTTGGTAGAATGACATAATCTTAGAACATAAAATAGTAAGGAAGTATTGCTCGTTCAAGGACAGTTGGCCGGGATGGTTATCCAAGATGGCTACCGGAAGTTACTTTTTAACAGTGGCGTCCTATATTTTTATTTGTAGAAAAATAATGTCCTTATTGAAACATACCTATTATTATTCAGTATGGACACTAATCATTATATATTAAAATAACCATTTTAATAAGGAAAAGAGAGGAAAAAAATAGTATAACATTGCCTAAAAGGGTACTAGATTTAAGGAAATAAAACCAGTTATATATTACACAATTTTTATTAAAATTTTTCATTCTACCACTATTGGCCCTTAAATTGAATTTTCTGTAAACATGTCTAATTTTTTCTACATTATTTATTTTACTTTTACATAATATATAATAAATTCTTGTTTTTAAATATACTTCACAGATGCTTTTTATAAGTTGTTTCCTATGAGGACTTTCAGAAGTAGATGGTAGAGTTTCAGGAACAGGAACTGGTGAAATAGTTTTACTGCTAGTAGTTATTATCTCTTCAGCATAAGGGTCGTTAGTCCTTACCTGCATAGAAAAGGTATATATTAGTGAAATATATGTTTAAGTAAAATATCTGTAAATAGATTTGAGAAAAAATATAGATTTGGTCAATGTTATTAAAGCAATTTGTGGATGTAATAATTACTTACATATTTCATTCTTGCGATTTTAATTGTAGGTACCTATAGCATTTGGTAGTAGTAAAATAATTACTGAAGAAATTCTATCAAATGATTGTTCTGCAAAATGTTGTGAGCCTAAAAAGCTATTCTTGCCTGGACTCCAGTTATCTTTATCCACAATATTTAACCATTTCCGTCTATTTTCATCCCGTAGGAAACTGTGAATGTAATAATGTGTTAATTAATACACAAATACATTTAACGTACAACGTTGCTATAGAACACTCCATAGACATAAAAATAATTGACATATAGGTACAGTTATGAGATTAACCAAAAAATTGTAAATTAATGATAATTAAAATAAAATATCCTCTTTCCATTATTGATACGCCTATGTCACTTTAAGTAGATAGGTTAGGGATCAATACAAAGTATTAATTTAATTTAAACATAAAAATATAGTTTACGTATATATAATGTATATTTATTATAATAATAGCTACTTACCAATAAATAATTAATCCAAATTTTTAACAGAAAACTAAATTTTTATAACTTGTAAACAAAGTATGAGTCATAAATGGTTATCCAATATGGCCGACTTCCGTCGCCAGATTTTAACATTGTAGATATAACACAAACTCCTTCCTTACTATTTTATGTTCTAAGAACCTAATCTAAGTTAAGTTGACAACTAATGACAAGTTGATCTTGCAAGCGCAATTTCACAGCCCTTTTAATTTCGGTACCCTTTATTTCGGCGGATACCGTGCTGCATTTTTAGGCTATTGATTATGTCATATAGAAAGGAATTAAGACGTTCACGGTTTTTTATTGTAGGAATCGTTTGATAGGTTATCAAAGGAGAAAAAACCACGGATTTCTATTAAATTAGAGGGTGGAATTTGAAGATAGGGGTCCGGTGTAGAATAGGGAGAGTCAATGTGAACCAGATAGAGATATTGTAGTTATTTGTTATATACAGTATGTTGCAAATGTATGGAATAAATTCATTATTTCAGAAACAGACGGCTTTTAAAAAAATCTAAAACACGTCAAATTTAATTTTTGAATGGCGTAATGACGTCATCGACGATTTTTTTAAATACAAACCGAGGTCACGTGACAGCTCATTTGAAAGGTCTCCTTATTGCCTTTGCAACAATGTAATCATTAGAATATTTATTTCTGCAGGGCTTTGCATCATACTGTATGTATGATGCAATTTATTAGGCGAAAGATCTTTACTCTATTAAGGTTATCGAAGAACTGTTTTAAAAAATATTCTTGTTTTCCATTTCAACTTTTTGTTTGGTATTAAACAAAGAATGTTTGGTGGTTGGTCATCTGTACAACAGATGATATAATCCTTAATTCAAAGAGTGTTAATATCACTTAGTTTGGAACCCTCGATAATAAATGTTTGTTTGGGATTAAAATCCCTTTTCAAAACATCTTTATTTTTTATTTCCTTCTTTTAGGTAGATTGTTAAAAATAATAAATAACATTCCATAAAATGAAATGTAAAATATAAAAATATTTATTTTTGAATCTCCAACAGAAATACCTACAGTGAGTTTTAATGCTCAGTTTAGTGTATATTGTTAAAAATCTTGGATATGTAATTCGAAGAGGCCAAAATAGCCTGTTCTGGAAACTGACAGGTGAAGCTCTCTAAAGACTGAACTTAGCGCGTAACAGAAACTGCTTACTTTTCTTAATAATGCGTAAAAAGTTGTCAAGATACCATATATCACATAGTAGCTTTAAAATGCATACATCAAAGAGTTTTAAAACATTTTTTTAATAATTCAAGTTAAGTGCAATCTACAAGTGGGAAGGGTTAGGTTAGAAAAAATATACGAGGGGATGTTTATAAACCAATATTTTAATAGTAAAACACGAACGTCTTCACGCATTAATAATATAAGTCCACACAAAAAAAAGTATAGGAGACAAATAATATTTACTTCCTCTACTGCTGTCTTGAGATTTAATTTGAACATTGTTTTCGTTAAGTTGTACATTTCTCTCGATTTTATTATCGACATTTTCGCTCTTTCCACACAATCCTTTATATTGATTACTGCAAAAAGTTTTTGTGGGACACTTAGAGCAAGGCTTCCCTTTTTTGTACACTGGTTGACCCGGTATATTTCCAGTTGGTCCGTAGTTACAAACGAAGTGTTGCCTATAGGAAGTTTTTGCTCCATTGTACCGTAGAAATACAGCTCTTGCACATCCGATTTGATAGGTTTCGGCCCACACCAACTGAGTGTAATGACGCATTGAACCCATTAACCTAGAAAAATATTTAGCCTATTATAAACTTCATAAATATAAATGATTAATTTTAGGGTCAAAGTGATGTTGAGTTTTATCGAACTCCTGATACAGACAGCTGACAAATGTCGGCGTTCACAAAATACCATTTTTAGTTTATGTATCAATACATTGTTTATTGTTGAGGTCAGGGTCGGACTGGTACTCTAAAATCTACAGGGAAAGTAGAGCTTCTACCGGCCGTCAAGGGAAGAGATGTGATTTAGAGATTACAGTAGTTGAGCTAGGTAGACATTATAGTTGAATAAATATTTTTTTCTTCAAGCGGCCGAAAATAGTATATTGTGTCACAAGGGCGGAAAGCGTGTGACACACAACTGTTTTCCTCCTAACTTTATGACTATTAAAAAAAAATTAAAAAAATTATTGTGTTCGAGAATTGAACCCGAGCCGGCCGCTTGAGAGGTAAGCATGCTTATCACTGCGTCAGCAGGCGTTCTAGAAAACAATGCTCGTATTGTAGAATTTATACTATCACTTATTGTTAAATTCAATATCCTTATCTGAGCTTCTTATGACCTTTTTTACACTTGTTTAGATGTCAATGACAATTGACTGCCAGAAACCAAGAGTGCTATATTTAATTTTTTTTTATTTTTTTATTTAGACAATCGCATCCACATCAAGGTGATTAGCGATATATTACATTTTACTCTATATATTGTACAGTATATTAATATCTTTTAAATAGTATGTTAAAGCCGTAACGTTGCAGTTATCTCCTAGAAGTTCACTTAAATTCTGCGGCAAGTTGTGCTTATGTCTAAAACTATAATATTGGGGGCAGTCTAAAAGTATATGAGACACAGTAATTGTCGTATTGCAGTGGGAACACTGAGGGGGGTCAATATTTGAGAGGAGATATGAATGCGTGAGTTTCGTGTGACCTATTCTCAATCGGGTTAGAACAGATTGTTGATGCCTACTACCACGAGGGTGTGATCTCTTGGTAGTAATGTTACTTTTCACTTGCTTTAGTTTTTGATTCGACTGATGCCACTCACTGTTCCACGCACTAAAAACTTTGGATTTGAAGAACTGTTTGAGATCACTAACCACGCACTGATTTTCGAAGAGAGATTGTTCGCTGGTTGTTGCTAGTCGAGCGTTCTGGTCAGCCATCTCGTTGCCATCGATTCCAACGTGTGAAGGGATCCACATGAATTCTACGAGTCTATTATTGTTCTCAGCTAACTTCAGTTCTTTTTTAATAAGATATTCTATGGGATGTTTAGGGAACAGGTGTTGGATAGATTTTATTGAGCTCAAGGAGTCTGTAAGTATGAGACTTTTGTTTAGGTTAAATTCGTATATGAAGGCTAGTGCTTTATAAATTGCATATAATTCTGCCGTAAAAATGCTGGAAAATGGTGGTAATTTAAATAAACGATTTTGGCCTTCAATTATAACTGAACAACCTACATGACCGTTGAGTTTGGAAGCGTCCGTGAAAATTGTTGAATAATTGGAAAACTGGGTATATAGGATTTCATTTAGATTTGCTTTGATAACTGATGGGATTGAAGAGGATTTGTCGAATTTCGATAGTTCTGTATGGCAGTGAGGTATTTTAATTGTCCAAGGTGGTAAACTGTTTGGATTTTTTGGAAATGTTTTTGGAATGTGTAGGTTGAGATCTTGCCGAATTTTTCGAAGTCTAAAGTAATGTGGTTTTACTATAGAAGGTTTTGATCGGAAGTGTGCTTCGTATCTATTAGAAAATATAATGTTGTTCAGTGGTTTTTGTTTATTACCGGCAATAGAGGACGCATGAGACAAAGTAAGATATTGACGCCTTAGACGTAATGGAGGCTCGTTGGCTTCAACAAGAAGACTTTCAGTAGGAGATGTTCTAAATGCACCCAAGGCAATCCTGATCCCAGCGTTATGTATAATGTCTAGGTGTTTAAGCTGAGATTTTGAGGCACTTGCAAAAGCTATGGAGCCATAGTCGATTTTAGAGCGAATTAGAGACCTATAGAGTAGCAGTAAGGTTTGCTGATCTGAACCCCATGTTCTGTTTGATAAATTTTTTAATAAATTTAGTCTTTTGTTACATCTTATAACCAGTTGTCGTATATGTTCTTCCCAAGTGAGCTTTTTATCAAATATCATTCCTAGGAATTGCTATATTTAATTGATTTTTTTAAAATACATTACTTATATCCCAGCATATTATACGTTCAATTTTGATTTTCTTGAATTCATTGATAAAAATGCCCTACAAACGTTGCAGAAACGAGCACTATACGATTAACCATCACCGATTTATATTTTTTTGCCATAAAAAGCATTTCTTGGAACGGGGACTGTGGTGCCTTTGAATACTAGAAAAAATAAGAAAACTACCTACTACGAAAAACTATTTCGTAGGTTTTATAGAATTTTTTTACAACCCAACCAACCAACCAGGATTTTTCCCGGAAGTCTTAGTTCGACACTGGTTGAGGTCGCCAAAAAATGCATTTTATCAAATATATGAACGCGATTCATGACAAAACATTCAATCATTTGAAAAAATGTATACATTTATTAAACTAGAATTGGGTTTTAAAAATACAGAGCCTATTTTTAGAATGTTCATAACAAACAATTCAATACTAGCAATAAAATCCGCTCATAAATATACAGAGTTTGTAATTTGCAATAAATTTTATTAGCTCAAATATTAAAATTTATTTTGAAAAATGCTCGTAGGTACGTAGTATTTTCAATTGTGTTTGTATATATACAGGGTATCACAATCTAGAGATGTGACGTTATTGTTGATTTTTTATAAATATATACCTATGAAAAAAATACAAAATGTATCGAACGGGTGGGTGTTCCTTTATTAAGCTTAGAACAGATAACATGAAGTTTTCTGTTTTTCCGAATACATCTTTCTTTTTCAATAGTAAGAATTTCAGCTGAAAGAGAGAGTCCCAAATCGGACAATTTTTCACCAAGTTATGGCTATTTAAAAAAAAATCCTGAAATTTTCGAAAATTCATATCTCTTTATTGGCTAAATGAAAAAATTTGAAAAAATTCAAAAAAACCTTTTTCGAAGGGTACAAAATGTTGCCCAAATGTCAGGGAAATCGGAGATGCAAATCCAATCAGTAGGATGAGTTGGCATGGAATGTCCCATAGGTACATTTCAATTGATTTTAAATCTATATTCCTTGGTTATGTATCTATGAATTGATTTATCAGCTGAATGGGCTTTACCAAATAATCAATTACTCTCCAAAAACATAGATCAAAGCAAAAGTGAGATTCTTATAAACAGAAATACGATAATGCCGTTGAAAGTGAAAGTTTCTTCTAATCGTAAAATATGATAGGGTATCAATCAACATCAATAAACAAACAAAATGTAACTTCAATATGTCAATCTGACGATGCTATTTTAGCGACACAGCTGTAATTGCTTTTTAAAAACATAGTTTTTGAATAAAAAGGGAAAGTTTCGTTCAAACGTTACTTGTTCTTAGTGAGATGTACTTTCATAGATTAAGGGTTAGCACAATCAATTTAATTTATTTTAAATCTTCTTAGAGTGTATTTGAGAATTTAGGGAGACGTTGTTTACTAGAATTTTAAAAAATGTGACTTCTTTGGAGGGGCGCTAAGCAAAATTAAACAAAAAGATGCCGATTATTTACTAGGCGGCAAAAAATAGTGTCAAAAATGTATAATGGACTTAGTTTTAAATTATTGAAGGCTGAAGCCCATATTTTCAAAGTTTTTGCATACAGTGTTTACTCCTTTATAAAGAAGGAAATTGCACTAAGAAGAGATTTAGTAATGAAATATTTAATATTATTGATTTACATTATGCAATAATTTTTCGAAAAAATATTAAATAATGGTTATTTTTGTATCTAGTGCGCGAAATGCTACTTTGGTGATCGAGAACTGGTTTATAGTCGAGATCACCAAAGTATTTCGCGCATGAGATGCAAACAAAACTTTTTCTACAAACGCTTAGCTTAATATGAAAAAAAGTATTGAACTGTTTTGAACTGTTTTTCCAAATCAAGTAGTTAGGTACTGTAACTATGGAAATAAAATGGCATTTGTTGACAATTATTTCAAAGTGACAGTTCTTGATAATTATTTTCATGATTTTGGAGTGAATTCTTATTTGCGTCAATTTCGTGCGTGATATTTATAACTGTGAAATGATGGAAATGATTCGAGCGACGATGAAGTAAGCAGTAACCCACCTAACTTGACAGATGCGGCCAATTCAGTAGTTTCAAATCTCTTACCGGAGAAATCGAGGCGCCAGTATGAAAATGCATATCAGCAATTTAAAGAGTGGTGTGAAGCAAATAAATCCAGAAAAGTATCCGAAAATGTGCTGTTGGCATATTTTGCAGAGAAGTCTTCCACGTTATGGGCCATATATTCCATGTTGAAAGCAACACTCAATGTTAAAGAAAACGTGGATTTAAAGAAATTTACCAAGTGGGTTCCATATTTGAAAAAATTTTTAGTTGGAAACCATCCTAAGAAATCTAAGGTGTCGACTAGAGAGGAAGTTGAAGAATTTATAAAAGAGACAGATGATGAAACCTATTTGTTGGTTAAGGTACATTTTTGATGCCTGTTCGGCTAAAATGCAGTTTACAGGGCGGACCTTAAATTTTATTTTAAACTTCAAAAAAGGATATTTTTAGTGTTTCTAATTAATTCCCTTAAGGATTAAAGGCGCGGAACCTAACCAAACTTAAAATTCACTCAAACAGCATTTTTAAATGTAAGAGCATCCACAGTCGCCATTTTAGTTGTTTTTAACTCGCGTGTTTTTCTCTCCCCATTTTAGTTGTTTTTAACTCGCGTGTTTTTCTCTCGCCATTTTAGTTGTTTTTAACTCGCGTGTTTTTCTCTCGCCATTTTAGGTTGGTTAGGTTAGTTTTGGTTAGGTTAGTTTTGGTTAGGTTAGATTTGGTTAGGTTAGTTTTGATTAGGTTAGATTTGGTTAGGTTAGATTTGGTTAGGTTAGTTTTGGTTAGGTTAGGTTAGATTTGGTTAGGTTAGTTTTGGTTAGGTTAGATTTGGTTAGGTTAGTTTTGATTAGGTTAGATTTGGTTAGGTTAGGTTAGGTTAGGTTAGGTTAGGTTAGGTTAGGTTAGATTTGGTTAGGTTCCGCGCCTTTAATCCTTAAGGGAATTAATTAGAAACACTAAAAATATCCTTTTTTGAAGTTTAAAACAAAATTCAAGATCCGCCCTGTAAACTGCATTTTGGCCGATTGTTCTATGTGTTTTTTAAACTACTGATTTCCTTTTAGGTTGTTTTAATACTGGGTATTTCGGATGCTTGCCGCCGTGAGGAACTCATTAAAATGACGGTCGATGACATAGAAGATAAAAATTCCATTTTGATTGTTAAAGTAGCCGATACAAAAACGCATACACAACGAATTTTTACAGTTTCAAATTTAGATTATATTGACATTTACCGAAAGTATGCGGCTTTTCGTTCAAATTATGCTACCAGTCCCTGATTATTGTTTTTGAAGTATCAAAATAAGAGATGTTGTAACCAAACTGTCAGAATAAATAGTATTGGAAAGATGCCTACCTTACACCAAAACACCTAAAATTACCAAATCCTGATGCCTACACGGGCCATTGTTTTCGAAGAACATCAGCCACACTCCTTACTAATACGGGGGCCGATAAATGGCTGCTCCATTAATGTTAACATTGTAACTAATAAATAAAATTATGTAGTGTTAAATTTTCTCACAATTTGAAAGCCTTAATAATGATTGTTATACATTAATAAATAAATGATTTCTTGGATTTTTGCTTGATTGAGGAACATAAAGGTTAAAATATAAAAATCCCATATAGTTTACATGCAGTGTGCGAAGTAAGTATTTCGCACACTACTTCGCGCACGGTGTCATAGTAACCAAGAAAAATTAAAAAGGTCACTTCGCATATTCTTGCCAATGCTCGAACTTTGTCATTTTTTGACGTTTGTAGAAAAGTCGTTTTCTAAATTGACAATAATA
The DNA here is from genome assembly GCA_035357415.1 of Ophraella communa. NCBI lineage: Eukaryota > Metazoa > Arthropoda > Insecta > Coleoptera > Chrysomelidae > Ophraella > Ophraella communa. The sequence goes on along the minus strand of CM068990.1, from coordinate 39,084,590 downwards.
ATTTCTTAAAATCAGTGGCTTCATATATAAAAAGCAGATGTAAAGGAAGGATAATCTAGTTCTCAAGTATCAACCAAAAAATGTTTCCAATGCACTTTATTATAAATTAACAACCAAATACAATAGATACCAAAATTATACTAACTAATTCATATAAACTGTTCTTTTGACTACAATTTGTTTGATTTTTATCCATATTTTGCTGTTTTAAACAATTTTTTTCTTTCAACATATTATCCTCTTTATACTCCGGAATATCATACAGAAACTCGTTTTTGCACAATCCCGGATACATAATACTACAACCACTTCCTTCAGGGCAGTCCGTACAAGGAGTACCTATTTTGTACACCGACTGCTTTGGCAAATTTCCACTGGGCCCATAATTACAAATAAAATGTTCATTATAAGTAATGTTGACGGTATTATCCTGTTCGAATAAAACTCTTGCACAACCGATTTGATAACTATCGGCCCAAATGAGTTGAGTGTAGTAACGAAGTGGACTATTACACCTAAAAAAAGGTCAGAATTGTTATCAATGATCTTCTTTTCGGAACTAATCCCTTGTATTAATATGCAAATGGCAGTCTAAATATATTGCTTAAAGTAGAATAACCTAGGTAAGTCTTCTTTTCGCGTGAACAATTTAGTCGTTCGCACAGGGATGTTTATACGGAGCGTATTCATCCATTTTATTTTGTTCCTTTGTTTTTATCCTGATACTAACATCAAAGTAACCTTGTTTTTTTCTGTGTTTCTTAAGAAAGACTTTGATTCATCAGTAAAATCATTCTTTAAATCTGCAACAACTGATTCTTCCTGATTCCTAATATTTTTTTTAAAATGTTTCCAACCAATCTGAAAATGTAATTCTCACGAATTGAAGAACCGCACCCACGTAATGCCAAACATTAACAATCGGTGTTTAAATGAAACTATAAGTTCATGAAAGATGTTTAGCGAGTGTACTTTAAGGCGAGTGTAAATCAATAAAATACGGTATCCGCCAAAATAAACAGTACCGAAACAGAGAGTGCTGTGGAGTTGTTTATGTAATATGGATTTGTCATATTTGACTTAATTGTCATTAGTTGATATCACCGAATACGGAACTACGAATAGAATGGCAAGAACCTAGTTACTGTCTAGATCCGTATGCGACATCGAGTAGCAGCGGTTGTGTTAAAAAGTATTGTCGATAATACAGATTCCTTAAATTTATATCTAGTGCCATCCATCTGTCAATAAGAAGTACTCTGCGATAAAATAGACAGCTACATTTCAACGAAACTAAAGTAAATATATATGTTTACAATCAAAAAATGATCATTTATTTATTTATTTTGCTTAAAATACAAGTCATTTTTCAAAAGATTATTTCTCAAACACTTGAAAATATGAGGGACATCAACCCAGCTGACAGGGTCACGTCATATAAACGTCGATATTAGGTAATTATTGGTAAATGACGTCGACGACCTAACATCTACGTCTCTACAACGTGATAAGTTAGACCAACCATATACGTCATTTTTCCAACGTCGATACTTCGTCGACCTAAAGTGATGCAATAATATTTAACTATAAAACATGCACATTTGCATAGTGTAAATAAAAATTTTATTTCGTAGCTTTTTCTCATTTTCTGATACTTAGCAGCTAGGTAAATATGTCATTTCAATATATATGATACATGCAGTTGAAAATATTTCTAAGTGGTAATCATTATCAATAGTATTGTATTAGAGTGATTTATCAACTTAACTTGTGAAAAATGATAAATTTTAATATTCGCGCCAAACGCTCGTTACAACTCGGAGGCTTGTCGGGCAGATCGTGTTTGCCACGCCTTTCCTCTCATTGTTGTTGGCGTCTGTAATGTAAGCCAACAGCAAGCACTTTATGACCAAGGATTAAAATGAGAAGTGTTTTTGTGTATAATTTATAACAGTATTCTTTGCAGATAAATTTAGGTAAGTAAGAAAAATTTTGCTATTTCCTTACATTCAACTAAATAAATGGTTTATAATATTTTTATTTGCCAGTATTTTTAATTGGCGTAAATGGCTACCAATGATGTTTTAGAAAATGTAAATATATTATTATTAACTAGTTTAATATGTAATTTTGATAGGTAAATAGTTAGAGCATTGTATTTAAATAATGATTATTGTATAGTATTCGTATACTGATATTGTAATTTTTGTCTAAATATAGCGGCGTTACTTCGTATGCATCCAATTCTACCAAACTGGCTTAGCACCTATTCATTGTAAAGGGCTAACACTAGAGAAATCAGATTTTTTTTCGGCATCTACAAAGTACCAGAAAGCATTATAATTTGGCGTTTCTCAGAAAAAAGGCTGGACATCCTACAATGTAAGAAAAGTTTACTTCGAACAAGGTAAATTTAACAATAATTATTTAATTTTTTTGACTAAAATATAATAACTATTAGTGACATGCTGTGTGCTATGCATTAACTTGTAATATTTGTAGTTGTATCAATAATTTTTTTAATTGATGAATATCTCATTTTTTAAAGATACATTTTATGAATCAGAATTGATTTTAAATAGTTGCTTCACATTTAACTTATACTTCGCACACAGACTACGTTGTTAAATTCGATGTACCTAACTTTTACTATGTAATGTGCAACATTTTATATTATTTAAATAATATTGTTAAATATTTTATGTATTTAAAGTAACTTGTAATATTTGTATGTAAAATTGAAATTTAATGTACCTAATAGTTAATGCAAATAAAATTGTCTATCAATATTTTTGGTTTTTATTCTGTCCCAAAATCAATCCATACGTCATAAATAGATAGAAAAAACTACGTCGTGAAATAACGTAATCATACGTTACAATTTCGTCGATAAAACATGTCTATTGTACGTCATGCCGTGACGTAATTTAACGTGACTGGGTGACGTCTTTGGGCTGTGACATTTTCACGTCATATTTTAGTAGATTTGACGTCATCCAAGAAGTCTAAACGACGTAACGGGTGACTAAAAAATTACGTACAATGTACGTCATGCTGTCAGCTGGGAAATATGGGAATAATTTCTTGGTCATTGATCACAAAACCAAAATTTCTATTCTCTTCTTTTCTTTTTAAGTATTCCTCCTTCGTTTCACTCATTAGCAGTCTAATAGCTCCGACATTATTTTCACTTTGGTCACAAACTGTCGATACTACCTTCAAACCTATACTTTGACATTTGCAGATTAGAACCTTCAGCAAATTTTTTAATGCCTTGATTTATGAGGTCCTTCACTAAATGTAAAAGCTAATGGTTGCTTCCACTGTTTATACAGTCCTTTCAGCATAAAAACGTTTGCATGATCTGCTAGTACAGGTTTTCTTTCTTTATAAATTACAATTTGATTTATTCACTTACCAGGTAAATTTAAAGTTGGAACTGCTGTTCTTATAAGATCTCTTTTGGTACCTAAAACTTTACAGTTACTATAAAAATGTTCCTCACAAAATACATATTTTTTATAAATGTCTTCATCTGACAAGTCTTTATAATTTAAAGACTGTATCTTTAAAATCCACTCACTAAACACACTTGGTTCATTTTTTGGAAAACGATGCATTTTGCCTTCACGATTTGTACATGTAGGTACACAACATTTCCTTTTAGATAAGGGAGGTTGATAGTTTGAATCCATTTTAGGGACAGAATTATTTGGAAGCAAAAAACCAAAGATGATATACACCAACAAAACTAAAAAAGCTGAAGACAAAACTCCTGCTCTTTTCCTGATTCTCAGAACTACTGTCTCTTTTCTTAATTTTCTTAAAACTGTTTCTCACCAAATACAGATTGATACAGATCTATTAAATTAAAAAGTATTGTCATTAATAGTATTAGTAGAGAGACCTCTTCCGAAAAATAGAACAATTAAAATGAGTAGACGTAACGATCAGCGCCATCCTATGGTTGTGTTAAAAATATTAATAAGTTTTGGCGGGAGTATATTTGCTTTCATTTCTATTCGTAGTTCCGTATTCGGTGGTTGATATATTAATAGTACGCTGCAGTTAAATTTGATTTAAAAATGGTTCTAACAACGGAAGAAAAAGTGTTTTTGGTAGAGCATTATTTTCGTTCATACGGAAAAGGTCGTAATGATGGTCCAAGCTTAGAACAAGTGTCAATAATGTTGTGCGAGTACGCCCCTGGCGCTATGATCAGACGCGAAGGAAACAAATGATACGAGAGTCTTCGAGAATATACGGCGCCCGATGAGCGAAGCATCTAGACTCGATACGATCGAGAATAGACTGGAGTTCTGGAGTATGCGGGAACAATACTTACCTATATATTAAGGACCGATTTGAATATTTTGGTTAGTTAGTAACTAGTTGTTGTTAGATAAATGCGAATGTAAATATTGTCTTACATAAATTAAAGTATTGTAAATAAATTGTGTTATATAAATTAAACAGTGTTAGTGATTCAAATAATATAAAAATAAATTAAAAGACTAGTAAAAATAAATAAACGTTACATTGGTGTCAGAAGTGGGATATTGTAAATAAATAAGGTAAAAAAAAAAATAAATAAATATGTCGAAAAAACTTTGTGACTTGAAAGTGACAGAATTACGTCAAGAGCTGGAGGATCGTGAATTGGAAACAACAGGAAGGAAGACTGAGTTGTTGGAGCGACTTAAGCAAGCATTGGAAAATGATGGTTTAGATCCAGAAAATCATATTTTTGTAGACGACTCTTCTGCTACAATTATTTCTTCCTTAAATAAAGTTTCTTCCGATATGTCTTCTTTGAAGAGTGATATTTCTTCTTTGGAAAATAAAGTTTCTTCTAACATTTCTTCTTTGGAAAAAAAGGTTTCTACTGATATGTCTTCTTTAAAAAATGATATTTCGTCTTTGGAAAACAAAGTTTCTACTGATATGTCTTCTTTAAAAAATGATATTTCTTCTTTGGAAAATAAAGTTTCTTCTGATATTTCTTCTTTGGAAAATAAAGTTTCTTCTGATATTTCTTCTTTGGAAAATAAAGTTTCTTCTGACATTTCTTCTTTAGAAAATAAAGTTTCTTCTGACATTTCTTCTATGGAAAATAAAATGTCTTCATTTGAAAAAAAAATTGAAGAGAAAATAAGAGAAATGGAAAAACAAATGGAAGAGATGGAAAAAGGAGGTAAAGAAGATATGGAAGATTTAGGAGAGGAAAACAAGGACGAAATGAGAAGCTACAAAGTGGAGCGGAAACCGAAATTGGAAGGCAACGAAAGTTCTGTTCGTGTTAAGGCCCCAACCTTTGACGGAAAGATGTCTTGGGAAAATTATCTCAAACAGTTCGAAACAGCTGCGAGAGCGAACGGATGGTCCCAAAAAGAGAAGGCAATAAACCTCACCATCGCCCTGAGAGGAGACGCTTTGGATGTTCTTCAGACCATACCAGTGGAGGACACAGATGATTTTGAGCAACTGAAGAAAAGCTTGAACATGCGATATGGTCACGAACACTTGGAGAACTTGTACCGATCGCAGTTAAAGACTCGAAAACAGAAGCGAGAGGAGACACTTCAAGAGTACGAAGTAGATATTGCCAGACTGGTAAGATTTGCTTACCCTTCAGCTCCAGAACAAATGATGGAATGTTTAGCTGTTGAAGCATTTCTTGATGGACTTCGTGACCACGAAATGGCAAAGACACTCCGTTTAGCCCACCACAAAACATTAGTGGACATTTTGTCTGCCGCGCTTGAGTATGAAGCGGCTTCGAAAGCTTGTGGAGGATACAGTAAAGTAAGGTCCGTAACGGAAGAGGAAGATGAAAATAAGTTAGACCAATTAGTAAATATGATGAAGAACTTTACTGATAAGAAAAAGAAGAAGACCATCAGGCGCTGGAATTGTGGTGAAATAGGACATGCTCGCAATTCATGTAAACGTCCTGGGGTCACTACGAATCAAGAAACTACTTCACAGGAAAACTAAAACGGGCCGGCCTAGAGGGGGCAGCTTCGACCCAGAACGTTTCCAAAGACCCTCTCATATTAATAGCCTCTTTGAAATGCCGCGAAGACAGTGTATATGTAGATGGTGAGGTCAACGGTAAAAAGTACACACTATTGGTGGATACTGGAGCGACCAGAACGATTATACGGCCAACAACTATAAATAGCCGTAAGAAGCTTTTACCAACAAGGCTACGACTGCGAACTGCCACAGGTGACAGAGCTAACATCCTTGGAGAAGCCCAGGTTCAAATAGGAATTGGCTCAGAAAAGTTCACGCATACTGTTATTGTCGCTGATATTGAGGAAGATGTCATATTAGGAATGGATGTGATGAACTTACATGGTTTCCAACTGGATTTCAAGAACAGAGTTATCAAAGTCGGTTCTGAAGAAATATTCCTTCATCCATATGATGACAAAACCGTGCCAGCCGTTGTCCAGGAGGATACTGTGGTACCTGGTAGAAGCGAAACGATCATAGTGGCCAGACTGCAAGGAACTATTGACGAAGGAATACCTGTGATGATGGAACCATGGAACCATGATGAGGAGGTCGGTCGAGGAATTTTGATAGGAAAAGGATTGGTCACTTCTGCTAAAGAAATTCCAGTACGAGTTATAAACGTCAATGATCACCCAATTACGATCAAGAAAGAGACCAAAGTTGGAACCTCCGTACCAGTAACATCTATAATTCGACAGACAGCTATTCCTGATAATTCCAACGATAAGTTTGAACAAATGGTGGCGGTTGCTGGTACATCTTTAAACCGAGAAGAGAAAAAGAAAAATGAAAGATTTTCTTCATCGGTATCGCAACATTTTTGTACCAAAGGGAGGTAAGACAGGACGTACCTCTGCTGTAAAACATAAAATCGACACGGGTGATGCCAAGCCAATTCGTCAATCAGCTAGAAGACTACCACAGGCAAAGAGGCAAGAAGCTGAAAGGATTGTTCGAGAAATGGAAGAAGATGGAGTGATAGAACCTTCTACCAGTCCATGGGTCTCTCCGGTAGTCTTGGTCAAGAAAAAGGATGGAACTACGAGGTTCTGTGTAGACTACCGTCAGTTGAACAATGTTACCAAGAAGGACAGTTATCCTCTGCCTCGAATCGACGATACCCTGGACACTCTAGCTGGAAGCAAATTATTTTCTACCTTAGACTTGAAGTCTGGTTATTGGCAGGTAGAAATGGACCCAAGAGACAAAGAAAAGACAGCCTTTACCACCGGTTCTGGATTATTTCAGTTCAATGTCATGCCATTCGGACTATGTAATGCTCCTGCGACATTTGAAAGACTGATGGAGAACGTATTGAGAGGGTTGTCTTGGAAAACGTGCCTGGTCTACTTAGACGACATCATAGTCTTGGGGGAGACATTCGAGGAACATCTGAAAAACTTAGAAGATGTTTTTAAAAGACTTCAAGCTGCCCAACTGATGCTAAATCCAAAGAAATGCCAGTTATTCCAAGACAAAGTTAATTATCTGGGTCATATTGTCAGCAAGGAAGGCGTGTCTGTAGATAAGGACAAGGTTTCTTCTATCAAACAATGGCCACAACCAACTGATAAACATCAAATAAGAAGTTTTCTTGGTCTATGTACATACTATCGCAGATTTATCAGAAAGTTTTCAGACATTGCTAAGCCATTAACACGCCTTACAGAGGAAACGAGAGAGTTCTGCTGGGATGAAAACTGTCAAACGGCTTTTGAAACTCTGAAGAAGCATCTAACCGCAGCACCGATATTAGGCTACCCACAACCGGAAGGAGAATTTATTTTGGATACAGATGCCAGTAATGTCGGAATTGGAGGAGTCCTTTCACAGATTCAAGATGGACAAGAGAGAGTCCTGGGTTATTTTAGTAAAGTACTCTCCAAACCTGAGCGGAATTACTGCGTTACGAGAAGAGAACTTCTGGCAGTTGTGAAATCGGTGGAACACTTCTACCAAAATCTTTATGGAAGAAAATTCTTAATCCGGACGGACCATGCAGCCCTAAAATGGCTAATGCAGTTTAAGAACCCTGAAGGTCAAATTGCCAGGTGGATCGAACGACTCCAAGAGTACGACTTTAGGATTGAACATCGAGCTGGGATAAGTCACAGAAATGCAGACTCCCTTTCCAGAAGACCGTGCCCAGAAGAGTGTTCTCACTGCAGTAAGACAGAATTAAAAGAAACTGCAATACTACGAACAACTGTAGTTAACGACGACTGGGCACCTACTAAAATTAAAGAAGAACAAGATAATGATCCCGTCTTAAAGAAAATGAGAGAATGGAAGATAGAAGATCGTCGACCTACTTGGCAAGAAGTGTCAAAATTCTCTACAGTCCTTAAATCATATTGGGCTCAGTGGAAGTCTTTCATTTTGGAAGGCGATTTATTAAAGAGAATAATTGAAAACGATGACGGTTCCGTTAACAGAAAGCAATTGGTTATACCAAAGAGTAGAGTAGCCGAAGTACTACGACAGTTACACGACAGTCCATCAGGAGGTCATCTTGGTGTCAAGAAAACCTTGCAGAGAGTTCGGGAAAGGTTTTATTGGATGAATAGTTCCGATGATGTTAAGGACTGGTGTAAGAAGTGTACCATCTGTGCTGCTAGTAATGGACCTCAGAAAAGAGGAAAGGCTCCCATGAAACAATATAACGTTGGTAGCCCATTTGAGAGAATTGCTTTAGATATTGCTGGACCGTTCCCCACTACTGAGAATAAGAATAAATACATGTTGGTGGTAATGGATTATTTTACGAAGTGGGTTGAAGTCTACGCCATTCCAAATCAAGAGGCAGCAACTGTCGCAGACGTGCTAGTGAAGGAGTTTATTTGCCGATATGGAGTGCCCTTGGAGATTCACAGTGACCAAGGAAGGAACTTCGAAAGTCAACTCTTTCAAGGAATTTGCGACAATTTAGGAATGAAGAAAACAAGAACTACAGCATTGCACCCACAATCAGATGGAATGGTAGAACGCATGAATAAAACTATTGGCAAATATCTATCAAAAGTAGTATCCAATCACCAAAGGGACTGGGACCAGTATATTTCGCTCTTTGCAATGGCTTATCGATCCGCCGTCAATGAATCAACAGGTCAGACACCAGCAAAAGTCTTGTTTGGACGTGAGATGAGGTTACCATGCGACCTCGAGTTTGGATGCCGACCTGGAGAGGATATAGCTGGAGAAGACTATGTAATACAGTTACGAAGAAAATGGACGACATGCATGATTTGGTTCGCTCCCATCTCCAAGTTGCCAGTGACAGGATGAAGAAACGTTATGATACCCAAGCTATAGAGGGATGTTTCCAAGAAGGTGACAAAGTCTGGCTCCATAACCCAAAAAGACAGAAGGGGTACTCACCAAAGCTACAACAATCTTGGGAGGGTCCATACATCATCAAGAAAAGAATCAATGACGTCATATACCGTATAATAAAGACCCCGAATGGAAAACCTAAGGTAGTACACCGAAACCGACTGGCGAAATTTGACGGAGATCATGACCAGGAAGAAGAAGTCGTAAATCAAGTCCAAGATACACCCGACCTTGCTTTCGAAGAATTTATGGGTGCATATGGAGGTACTGGGAAAGCTAGATACGGCGTGACTATTGAGAAACAGCAAGACCTGTTCACACTTCCTAATGACTACTCATTGGCCCATAGCGTTTCCGCCACTATCAGCGACGGCCGAGGATTAGCGTCTGTCTTTCGAAGGAAGTTTGGTCGACTGTCAGAACTTCGAAATCAGTTACCAGCCACTGGGAAGGCTTTGATACTTCGAGATGACTCCCGTTGCCTCTTCTATCTGATTACCAAGAATACCTACCAAGACCAGCCCACTTATCGAAATATATGGGAATCATTACTTAACTTGAGAGAGCACGTATTAGAGTCCAACATACAGAAGCTAGCCATGCCGAAAATAGAGTGCAACTCATTGGATTGGAGGGTCATCCGAAATATGGTGGAAGTAATCTTTCAAGATACCGAAGTCCAAGTGTTGGTATGCAGCCATTCGCCCCGTGTCCAGCTGACATCAAAGACCATTCCATGTTATTTCCATGCAACTGGAAATTGTAGACGAGGATTCAGTTGCAAGTATCTCCATCCAGTCTCAATTCCGTAAAAGTTCCAGGAGGAACTATCTCTTAAGGAGGGGGCAATGTTGTGCGAGTACGCCCCTGGCGCTATGATCAGACGCGAAGGAAACAAATGATACGAGAGTCTTCGAGAATATACGGCGCCCGATGAGCGAAGCATCTAGACTCGATACGATCGAGAATAGACTGGAGTTCTGGAGTATGCGGGAACAATACTTACCTATATATTAAGGACCGATTTGAATATGTTAGTTAGTTAGTAACTAGTTGTTGTTAGATAAATGCGAATGTAAATATTGTCTTACATAAATTAAAGTATTGTAAATAAATTGTGTTATATAAATTAAACAGTGTTAGTGATTCAAATAATATAAAAATAAATTAAAAGACTAGTAAAAATAAATAAACGTTACAATAAAATATCAACAAAAATTTAATAAAGCAGCTCCTAGTAAAAGTGTGATGTTAGCTGTTGTTGAAAAATTTCGTCGCACTGGTAGTGTATTGTGTCAACGTAAAGGTTCTTCAGGTCGTCGAAAAACAGTATGCACTAACGAAAATGAAGGACGTGTTTTTACCAAGTTGTGCAATCACCTCAAAGAAGTCTTGTAAGAACTGCATGTAAACTCAACATTAGTGAAAAGTTTTTACTTCGCATGTTCAAATCAATTGGTGGTTATCCATACCGTATTCAAGTTGGACAACGACTAAATGCTGCGGACAAACGTGCAATAGAAATTTACTGTGGTCGCATGTTGAGTTTAATTTACGAAGGTCCCGAATTTTTGAAAAACATATGGTTTTCAGACGTTCATCTTAGCGGCTATATTAATCGAAAAACAACTAGATTCCTTGAATTTGAACGTCCTGATGTCATTGTAGAGAAACCACTCCACAGTCTTCGAGTTACCGTTTGGTGCGCGGTATCTGGTAATGGAATGATTGGTCCTTATTTCGTGGAAGATAATAATCAAAATCCACTTACTGTCAACCAAGAACGTTATAGAGAGAAAATTATTATACCTTTTGTGAGAGATCCAAATAACTTTTGCCGTACACGAAATCTACAGTTTCGCACACAATGGTTCCAACAAGATGGTGCAACGAGCCATACAGCTGTGCGCACCTTAGACTTACTCCGTCAGCATTTCGATAATAGAATAATTTCTCGGGGAACAGACTTTGAATATCCTTCTCATTCACCTGATCTGACGCCACCTGACGCATACATTTGGGGCATAATGAAGGAAAAAATATTTCATTCGGAAAATCCACCGGCGAATATTGCCGAACTACCGGAAAGAATACAAAATATTTTTCGGCAGTTCCATCAACCACTTTTTATAAATATGTTTATTGACTTACAAAATCGATATGAAGCTTGTTTGTGTCGAAATGGTGAACATTTTGAACATTAACATTACAGAAATTAAAAATTAATTTTTATTTTTATTTTCGGTACTGTTTATTTTGGCGGATACTGTACCTACAAATTGTACAAAAAATATTTATATGATGGTATAAACTAATAATTATTGTTTGTGATAACATTCACCTCCTTTTTTCAACAACGTTTTCTTCAAGAAAAGTTTATAATAAATAAATACACAAACTAAAAGTACCTACCTACACCTAACTGACGCACACCCGAATACAGGAATAAAATATCAAAAACACAACAAATAATTCACTGGGAATATTTTACTGAACGAACAAAATGCAATAAAATAATAACGACCACATGTGCATTAAAATTTTAACTCGAAGTGTACTACAGCACAGAACATACTACTACAGAATCTAGATGGATTCGCCGCTGAGGGCGCGTTTATCAGCCTTTTAAAATATTTCAAATAATTCAAATTTTAGGTACATTTTTCTCTCAAACTAAGTAAAATTTTTACCCCAAAATTTCAGTACTTATTGATATTATCATGCCCCACAAGCTATGCATAGTTTTACATTAATTTTTTTTAAATAAACCAAAATAAATGTATTTCAAAGAAGAAAAAAATTGATATAAAAAAATATGCATGGCCTTTCGAATATGATGAACTATTCTCACTCCAAAAATTTGGTTTAAATCGAACAATGAACACCGACGAAAAATGTTCCTAACTAAAAAATTTAAGGTTTTGTTAAGAAATCTGTATTTAGTTCTTATTTATATTTTTTCAAATTTGAACAGATTAATAGCAAAGGCGCCTTGAAAACGATGTCACGAAAACAGACCCAAAAATATAATTATTTTAAAAGTTATTACACTCCATCATTTTTTGGTGTACACACCAAGCATATTATAAAAGACGCATATACGCGTAATACAAAAAAAAAAGTTTCAAATAAAAAAAAACGACAAACATTATTATCTACAAAAGTGATTTCTACTGTATTTGAGGCACATAGAATAACAGTGGTCCAACTCCATTTTTTAAAATATCTGTTCTTTATTGTAAATTCTTTATCTAATGTGTATCTTTCAGTACAAAGGTGGGCTATCTCCATATCATCTTTTTGCAGAAAGTCAAAATATGGAGATAGCCCACCTTTATACTGAAAGATACACATTAGATAAAGTATTTACAATAAAGAACAGATATTTAAAAAAAATGGAGTTGGACCACTGTTATTCTATGTGCCTCATTTGTCGTATGATACGTGTTTCACCATTTTATTCGATATAAAGTAGTTTTCAAGATGGTGTCTGACACGGAAGTCCTTACGTCCCATCAACTGGGATTTACATTCATTCAGGAGGTACCCCTGAACATATTCGAACAAAAAAACCGTTTTGTAGAACTGTATTATGAACCTAGCTGTTTTGCTCTGCCACTTCGCCTATAAAGACAGAAAATTTACTTACGTAATTTGATACGCCCGAAGATCTAATTCGTTGATCCATTGCACTTGGTCGTACCAAGCGGCTATGAAGGATATGTCGTAATTTGTTGCAAATGTTCCTTTCGCTATATTTTGTCCCACGGGGTATCTTTCGAGGTCTCTGCAAAGATCATGCGCGTAAGTACATTGAGAAGCCCATCTTTGAGCAACCTCAGCCAGCTCGTTGTTCCATTCCATCTCCCTCATGTTAGAAGCTGGTGGTTGCGGTCCGGGGTTACCTCGATCTTCTAAGCCTAAAGCTATCCGGTTTCTTAGCTACCAACAATTAATGCTAGTTAAATAGTTTGAAATAACTATAACGTTGGTATAAATTAGATGTTATTGTAATATTTATGTGAGCTTTAAACACAACCTTATTTACAACTAGTTTACCAATAAAATTCGTTCAAATCAACGCAATTTTTATTAAAGAAGATCCACTTTTTATAATAAAAAATTTTGCTATTTATTTTGCAGCAAGAAATAAGCTTAACATGTAAGCTTTCTTATTTATAAAACATAAAAAAATATTACAAGAGACTCTTTTCGTTTGCATCGTTTTATTGTCCAAGACAATAAATTTTGGAATTTCGGAAATCTAATTTAACATTCAGATTAACTCCTCTTGTCTATCGCAAACTGTTGGCGATTTCTGCTGGTACTGTAGTTACTTCAAAACATTGATCTGCTTTTCCAAATCAAGAACAACTTAAAAATATAACAAAGAAATTCTCTAGCTTGAATTATATAGTTGTTTAAAAGAAGAAATGGCTCTTCTGACCCACATTAAAAACTCAATATTAATGCTATAAAACTTCACTTTATTGCCTCAAATAGTGATCACAATTAATTAAGACTAGGATTTAAACCTTATACAACATTTTTATGGAATCCAAAAAATATTCAAATGGTGACAAATTATTGATTTTGACATGCCTTCGCCATGGATATTCGCAAATTTGATCACCTATGTCACCTCTGGCATGATTGTTGACACTTGCCTTGAGATATTTCCAGTGATTTTCGATGATTTGAGTGTGCACACCTAGTTAGGTTAGGTTAGGTTAGGTTAGGTTAGGTTAGGTTAGGTTAGGTTAGGTTAGGTTAGGTTAGGTTAGGTTAGGTTAGGTTAGGTTAGGTTAGGTTAGGTTAGGTTAGGTTAGGTTAGGTTAGGTTAGGTTAGGTTAGGTTAGGTTAGGTTAGGTTAGGTTAGGTTAGGTTAGGTTAGGTTAGGTTAGGTTAGGTTAGGTTAGGTTAGGTTAGGTTAGGTTAGGTTAGGTTGGGTTAGGTTAGGTTAGGTTAGGTTAGGTTAGGTTAGGTTAGGTTAGGTTAGGTTAGGTTAGGTTAGGTTAGGTTAGGTTATGGTTGCGGAGGCTAGAAAACGGACCTTGTTAAAATGGCAAGCTCGTTGGGGGCGGGAAGTAGGGAAGGCAGGATGGACTAGGAAAATAATTCCAGATCTAGTTGCGTGGGTGAACTGTCCGCATAGGTGGACGAGATACTATTTTACCCAATTTTTAACAGCTCATGGGTCTTGTGACGTCGAGGACAGTCCAGAACACACGGTCTGGCACTGTCAAAGGTGGGAGGATATAAGGAATCGTATTAGAACTCCATTAGTGAGACCGGTGGATCTAATCGGGGAAATGGTTCGGGATAAGAAAGTATGGGATGTTTACTATGGTTTTATAGTCCAGATCATGGAGAGGAAGGAGAAGGAGGACAGGGAGTTATTGGGATAAGTAACGGAAGAGCGGCCTGATGGTGTTAAGCAAGAGCTTGGTTCCAGGCTGCTCTTTTTTGGATAGGAGGGCGTAGAGGTGGAATGTTTTTAGTGGGTCGGTTACTTCCAACCCCACATATCTTGTAAGTTACTTACAGGAATCTGAAGTAAGCTAAAACATCAGCTGAAAGCAGATTTTTGAACCACCTCAAAAAAAAAAGGTTAGATTAGGTTAGGTTAGGTTAGGTTAGATAATACCTGTGTTTGGATTCGCCAATTCTTGTGTGATTCACTGTGTGATGCTCATAACGATTTTCACTTAGCTTGTAATAGGCTTTCCATTCATCAGAGTGGATAATACTGTCAACTTTGACATGTTGATTAATGGCAGTAATGTATTTGCATCCCTCTTATTATTTGAACAAAGTTTAACCCTAAAACGGCCCCCTTTTTGTTTACCATCTTACAATATTCCGACCATTCCAAAAATCCAATGGCCTTCGACTAGTCTTCCTCTTTGGTACTTTATTCTGCCAACTTTTGATTCATCGATTTGTAGATACTATTATTCCTATTAAGTTTAGGTTAGGTTAGGTTAGGTTAGGTTAGGTTAGGTTACCTTGTCCTCCAATTTGTTCTTTTGATTCATTGACTTCGCACCAATTTATACAAACTTCGCGACAATAGCTAAGCCAATCCGAAATCGTTTCCATTGATGTTGTCTTGGTCTTATCACTCGTTTCTTGAATTAATCTTTCATATTTATTGTGTGTTCGGGGAGCACGCTTTCGAGCTATGTAGCGCCAAGATCCATATAACGCAAACGAGGAATAGTACTAGATAGCGCCAAATGGCGCAATTAGCGTGCTCCCCGAACACACCCTTAGTGTTACCGACGGAAAACATTTAAGTCATTATGAGAATCTTGTCCATCGGCCACTTTGCTTTCGAAAACCACTAGTCTTTTGTCAGAGGAATGGTCTCATCCTGTTCATTTCTTCCGCGTTTTCGGCACCGGTAACGCTTCGTTGGGTCATTCATGGCCAGATTCTGTGGGGTATTGTGTTTAGTTTTCAACTAGAAGTTTAATTAATCTAATTAAAAACACTTACCATTTCCTCGCCACATTTTGGGCAACTTGGAGCACTTTTGAGTAAGCCCATTACCAAACACCAGTTGAGCATAGCCTCTGGTGTGAGAAGAAATTCCGAAAAAAGTCTTTATCACAATTAAATATCACAATTAAAAATCACAATTAAAACGCTGAACTCAGCTGTACTCACTTCAACATAAATGACGTTAGGTACGGCTGCGGAAGTTTTTCCGAAGAAATACCATTACACCAGGGGCCTATTCCTCCATAGGACTCTGCAACTCTTCACTCTGCACTTTGCACTTTTCCGCAGAGTGTAGAGTCCAGCTGTTCCTCCAATAATTGTTGCTACTTTTCAAATCACTGTTGTTGTTTGCAGAGTTGCAGAGTGACACATAACCTTAAAGTTAAAGTTGCAATATAGAACAAACTTACACTTACAACTTACTTATTAGTTACAATAAAAATAATTATGAGTTGCAAGCGGAAAGAAACTTTATCCAAAAAGTTAGCTGTGCTAGAAGTAATTCGAAATGAAAAAAATGTATTGTTTGGAGCTTTTTCTGCTCATGTTTCGCACAAAATGAAGGAAGAAGGCTGGTAAAAAGTGTTGGAGGTGGCTAATGGGCTAGTTTCTGATAACCGAAATTGGACATTTGTGCGGGACAAGTTGTTAAGTGTATGGAAAAGTCGAACCTTGATACGTAAAATATAAGTATTTTACCTTATGTTAAATTTTGTATAGGCCTATGAAACTATGATTTTTTTAGAACTAGGCTACTTATTGTATTTTATATACGCCCTCAACTCCATAGCTTGGAAAAGTGGTATATTTCGAAATGTTCACTCGTTTAATAACAATTTTCCTGTATGAATAAAAATATGGCATTAGTTTATAACAATAAGTTGAGCCAAAGTCTTTTGAAGAGTGAAATCTTTCTTTTCATAACATTTGCAGATTCTGCAATATTTTTAACTCTTCATTATTTTCAAGATATATTGGTGGAACCACATTGGTGGTTTGTTTGAAAACTCTGCATTTTACACTCTGCACTTCACTCTGCCTCTACAAAAAATAAAAATAATGGTGGAACAGGAATTCATTTGAAGAGTGCAAAGTGCAGAGTGAAGAGTTGCAGAGTCATATGGAGGAATAGGCCCCTGCTGTTATGTTTCATATAGGTTAAATTTTGAAATAAACAGCCTGAACATATTTTTCTTATATCTTCCAATCTTTTTGAATTGCATATTATTACAGGATTATTACTTATTTAACATTATTAACCATAATCTGAATTGGCTTAGCCCAAGCTTATAGTATCTTTTTCTTTTTAAAACTTGATTACTTCTTTCTAATTTGGAATATTACTTACATATATCTGTTCTTAAATTAGTTCAACTTGCTTCGCGCCTCTATCTTTATTTGTTCACAATATTGATAAAAAGTGGTGTTGGTTACTTACCGTATTGTGAGTATCTACTATAACTTCTATTTCTTGTTGTTGAAACGGAATATCTAGCACTCCCTTACATCCAGCGCCATATTGGCCAGATTTATAAATGCACATAGTATGTTTACCGCAAATTTTCGTTAGATTGCTCTTGGTCGTATCCACACAACAGACAGAGCAATAAGGATTCGTTGAAGACATATTTCTGGTGAAATTTTTGTACCACGTTTTGATGTTTTCCTTCGATAAGTAATTTAAAGGTTGGTGCAAGAAACAATAAGAGGTTAGTAAATTTACTGAAAGTAATATACTGTAGAGTAAATACATGATTTTGACAAGTTTGTTATGATGGATAATTTTAACAGAATCAAAATTGACAGTTCTGGATGTTAACCTTACTTTTTACCTAATATACCTAAATATGTAAAATTATAGCAGAGATTAATAATAGAGAGTTTGCGGTCGGTCGTTTTACGTTACGTTAGACTCCTATTTTACGTTATACTGTAGTGTATCGTAAAATTTGTAAACATAGTTTGCGGTTATCGTACCTTAAAAATTAAGGTTACAGTATGACATACGATATTATGTCACTAGTGCAAGTTTAAAAAAGATCGCTAAAAATAATTAACAAAACTAAGAAACATAATAACCATAAGAATCATGAACAAAGCCTTGGTAAACCTGATTGTATATAATAATAATAATAATAATAATCTTTATTCAGCTGTATAAAGTAGGTACACGTATACACACAATATTATTAGCACAATATTAAACTTTAAATATGTAGGTAACTTGGTAGCCCATTGATGACCTAACGGTTGCGCATAGGCTGCTGAATTACTTACTGTTAATAAACATGTTTAAATTAAAATCTAGCCACTGTAACATTTCTAACTAATTTTAAAATTTTGTAAATAGAATGCATTATTTGTTTACGCATAGGTATAATTATTTTCGCACTTACTCAATTACAAAAATTAATATAATTAATACAATTAACATAATATAAAACAATGGCTATAGATATGAATAAATAAGTCTAACATCTACATTTTTCTTTTTTATAATAAAATATCAAGTAGGTATGCATATTTTCATCACATATTATCATTAAGTTTCTCACACGCTATTCAATCAATGTTCTTAAGATTATTCTGTTATTTATAACATAATTTTTCATTAATGTTTTAAAGAGGGAAAATGAGTTTATTGCATTTAAATATATCTTGTACATTTCTGGGAGGTGATTAAATATTTTCCCACTTATATATAAATAATATCTTTGTAATATTGATTTACTTGCTAATTTGGTATATACTGAGCCTGTTTTTTTAAGTCTTGTTTCATAGTTAAATGTCTTTCTTTGTAGGATATCTTTATGTTTGTAAGTGTACATTAAAACTGCATAAATATATAACTGTCTGATGTCCATAATTTTAATTTCATCATATAGTGAATCCGTTGAATATCTAATATTTTTACTGTATATAATTTTAAGTAATCTCTTTTGAAGAATTTCCAGTTTATGTAAATGGTTCTTAGTGGTAGCCCCCCAACAAATAACAGAGTATTGAAGTCTGCTACCTAGTAACATTGGTTATTAAAGATTTCCTTCTATTTACTGCTTAACAAAAAGCATTCAAAGAAAGAAAAATACTTGATTCTACAAATTAAATTTAATGTGCAGAGCAATAATTGTAGCTTCTTGTTTCGTTTTGAAAAACAAGACATTATTAAACTATCAATTTTTGCAAATACCTAACAGGATTAAAACTAATGATAAACAGTCATGATACAACAATTTACAATGTATATTTATTGTACCATAAAAATAAATTATAACCATTAAAATCTGATTGGTTAACGTTATTTTCAAAAATAGCGTTTAAATAAACTTTATACGGTATAATTTTTACTACATTTTTACGTTATACATTATACCGGAAATTTTTATAACGTAAAACACCTTACCGCAAACTCTCTAATTAGAACAGATACAAATATTCGCAAAACATCAAAGGGTTTTATAATAAAATTCATCATTAGTGGCCTTGGTCCTTTAATTTGGTATGGCCGCATTGTTGCCAATTTGAAATATTATCAGAACTTCTTACAAAATTGCAATGTTGACTTGGGGGCATAATAATTTCCAGAGCTGTATTTAGTTTTTTTGAAAATTAGAAATATTTCTAATACAATTTCAAAAATAATATCTTCGGCAACATCTGCATTAATTTCTCTCAAGGTCATTATGCATATACTCCTTCCTGTATCTTTTTGTTTTAAGGGTTCACATCACTAAAAAATACCAGATTAGTTACTATGGAGCATGTTCCGAAGAAGCCATGTTCAAGATCTATGAAAAATGCCTTTATTGATTTGTCGCGGACACTAGCCAATCACAGATAACGCTTATGTACTGAAAATGATTCTTTAGAAGTCGGATTTAGATGAGACATGATACAAATATACAAGGTATGATATCTAGCGGTTCAAAACTCGTCCGATCTGCGCATGTAACGTCATTGGTGGTATTCTATAGCGCGTTTCAATGTTAATATATAGGAGTTTGATATTTATTTGGTCAATTTATTGTTTAAAACTTTTATTTGTTGGTTATTTAACATAATTTATCAAAACAAAATTCAAATCATACATATATGGCTTAAAATTGAGAATTGTTAAATTATAATTATTTTTTTCGAGATTTAATTAAAGGGAACGATGGTAGACGTAGACTAGGTAAAATAATTAAGTAATTAGGCAAGATATATTTATATACAAAAATATAGGTCTATTGTTTTTTAGATTGATAGTAAATTCCAAATAAATTATAGGACTTATCAACGTAATCAACACCATCAGAAACATCCACTCTACAAAAACAAAATACCTATTTTATTTATCCATAATACAATCATTCTATCATACATACGGGCATTTTTTACGTTGAAATTGTTAACCCGCTTACATAAATTGTTCCATTTTGCACTTTCTTGTCTTTTGGAAAGCTGAAGAACTTTATATCACTCGAAAAATGTTTAGTGTTATTGTCAATACCACAACCGTATACAGCACAACGCATTTTAATTAATTTATTTTATATTTTCCGGGAGAAATTTAAAATTATAACCTATAAACAATGGCGTCTGATCACCAATGACGTCACTAACCACGGCCCAAACATGCGCGATATCTTATCTTGTATATTTGTATCATGTAGATGACATATAATGAAACAATTATAACAAATACAGTACATATTATGTCCTGCTATCTGACCATTCTACAGAATTGCCAACTTGAATTCAAATTATTTCTCCTAGTTTTTAAATAGAATATAATCTCATAAAGTGATTTTCGTTGACCATACTTTCTATAAATAGAGAAATGTTACTTTCCGATAGTACTAACACAGATAGTATGTTTGGTTGCTACACCTTACACCATTGGTTATTGCCAATCATAAAGTATAATATACATACGGACATTTTGTTGCATATAATAAACTCAACCATTGATTAGCAGACAATCATTTATTATAAGGGATCATTAATTAATTATTTTGAGGTCGACGAAAAAATTCCTTACATTAATTCGGAATATAAACATTTAATTTGCTATTTACTATCGGTAAGTAATGTTTTAACTAAACAAAAAGTCCCTCCTAAATCTTTAATTATACTTTTGTTAATTTAAATTAAAGCCTTCCACTCTTGTAAACCATTAAAACGATCCAGTTGTTTTAAATTTCAAAGCGAGTCCTTTAAATGAAATGTTGGTTGCGAAAGCCGCGTGTTGTGACCATTGCTCGGATAAAACAAAAAGAAAAGGCTTTTCATGCATTCCGTTATTATGAAACAATCAGATTTTCCCAACTCGCGTGCAGATAAGCGTCGAAAAGCTCGGCGTGTTCGACTTTTTTTTTTATAAAAACCACGGTTATTTCTGCGTGAAAAGATTTTATACCTTTTATGATCATGATTTGTCGCCATTAATTGTTTGTGGAACTTTTGAAGAGAGGCAATAACAATTGAAAATGTTAGTATTTATATTTTAATTAAACTTTTGAACAGAAACATTTAAATTAGATAGGTCATCCATCTCAAATGTGGTTGAATCCAATAGAAAAGATCCAATAAAACTCAAAGTCAAAACCACAGACTTTTATTCAAGTAATGTACAATTATTGCAACTAGTTTCGGTCTAGATCAGACCATCATCAGGCAGAGTCACAAGAGTAGAAATTGAGGGTATTAGAACAACGTAGGTAGGTGAAGACTGTAATATTACATTTCATTGATGCTAAGAGAAGTGGAGTTGAATATTTTAAAATTTTTTTAAGAAGTTAAGACTATGAAATATGGGGGATTTTTAAGGGGGAATTCTACTAGATGGAGTAAGAAACCAAAGTAGAGAGGAATTTAATATTTCCCTACTTGATGGAGTAAAAAACCATAAGTTGGGTGGGAGTTAAGGAATCGAAGGGAAGGAAGGAATATGTCCCACTAGATGGAATAAAAAACCAATAGTGGGAAAGGATTTAAGGATAAATGTTTAATGTTGGGGAGGGAATATTCATCAGGGTGTAGGGAAAGATGGTAGTCAAAAGAAAAGGAAACACAGTCAGAGTAGGAGAAATCAGTGGTCAAAGGTTTTTTAAAGTCCGTTGAAATCTCAGGACGAATAGTCCAGTAGTAAACATTTAATTGGAAACTTGATTTTTAAATAGTTGCAAAATGTACCCACTTAAAATCCATTTCGCACTTTTTTCTGCACTGTCCAATTTTCACTTATGCATTCATAATTGTATAAAAAAGGAAAATATCACTATTTACATAAATAACGCCCAATAATAAGTTCACAATCTAAGCGACCACCAGATGAAATAATAGTATAATATTCAATGAGCATATAATAACATTATACAGTGGACGGCTAATTTATGGAATATTATCAATATTTCGAGAACCGTCTAGTTTTGAGGGTAATCCCGAAACAGGTCGATTTTTGTTATAAAATACACATGTTATAACGTACATGGAGTAAGGATGACGTCACCGGTGTGGGTGTAGTGACGTAATAGTTAATTTTTGTAAATAGAAATCGGTATAATGCGACACCTCATTTGAAGGAGAATTTAATTCTCTATTTAACGACATTGCATTTGTAACTAAAATATTTTTTAAGGGTACAAAAACATTTCTTTTTTATTTAAATTCAACCAAATTACAACTAATGATTTAATTCATAACGTACCTTAAAGTAACCAAATTATGCATAATAAATATTTTAAATTAAATGTTCGAAATGCCCTCCATTGGTTTCTTGACAATATGCGAATCTACTAACACATTCATCAAGTACATTGCGGATGACTTCTGGAGTAATGAGACTCATTTCATGCCTAATTCTATCTTTTAAGTTCTGTAAATTTTGGGGTCTATTGACATAAACTTTTGATTTCATGTAACCCCACAGGAAAAAGTCTAGAGCTGATAGATCTGGCGCTCTTGCTGGCCACTCTATAAAACCTCGTCTTCCGATCCATCCAATGATTCTGTCATCGATGATCCCTGCCCATACATTCACTTTCTGAGGATATTGCGTGTGTGCCTCAGTCATCCAATGTGGGTTTTCTTGACTCCAATACCTGCAATTTTGACGATTCAAGGTACCATGTAAAAAAAATGTGGCTTCATCGGAAAAGAGGATTTGATTGATGAAACGTGGATTGCCGATACATAAATCCTGCATAATTTCAGAAAATTGAAGCCGGCGATCGGGATCGTCGTCGTTTAATTCCTGGTGTAGTTGAATTTTGTAGGGATGGTATTTTTCTTTTTTTAAAATACGTAATACCGATCGTTGGGAAACTCCAGCGTATTCACCCATTTGTGTTGAACTACTGTGATGCATGGACATTTAATAAAACATGAAGTTTCACATTGTCTTCAATTTTAGGACGCCCAGCGTTTGGAATATGTTTAACGTGCCCAGTTTCTCCAAATTTTCGGACTATTTTACTTACTGTTGATTGGCTGATGGGTCTGTCTGGATATTTTGCGTTGAATAAATTGCATACCTCGTTCTGTGTTTTTTTTTATCTCCACATCCCCTAAGAATTAATATTTCTATGCGTTGTGTTTAATTTAGGTGAGCCATAATTTAGTATTCAAAAGTAAAAATTACAATTGACAACTGATGACAATTCACAAAATCAAAAAATATTTACGACAATAAATATTACAGTAACTATGCCAATACCACTTGCTTGATTTAACATTTGCCAAAATGTTTCAGTGTTTATGAGATAACTTTTTGCCTCCATTATTATTTTTACTTATTTTTGCTTTTTTAAGTATTTATTTCAGAAAGTCATGGCAGGAACCGATGGATGGCATTTGGAACATTTAATTTAAAATAATTATTATGCATAATTTGGTTACTTTAAAGGACGTTATAAATTAAATCATTAGTTGTAATTTGGTTGAATTTAAATAAAAAAAATGTTTTTGTACCCTTAAAAAATATTTTAATTACAAATGTAATGTCGTTAAATAGAGAATTAAATTTTCCTTTAAATGAGCTGTCGCATTATACCGATTTCTATTTAAAAAAATTAGCGATTACGTCACTATACCCACACCGGTGACGTCATACTTACTCCATGTACGTTATAAGATGGGTATTTTATAACAAAAATCGACCTGTTTCGGAGTTTCCCTCAAAACTCGACGGTTCTCGAAATAATGATAATATTCCATAAATTAGCCGTCCACTGTATGAGAGTAGAATTTTGTACACAACATTCAAATAAAATTTACTAGTAATTATAATAAATCAGCATGATAGCACGTAAGAATAATCTTATGCGCACCAATACACACATATGTAATATATGTGTTGCCTATATTTTGGTGCGGACAGCTGTCACATACACGAAAGGTTAGTAGATTAGTTAGGTTAGGTTAGGTTTAGTTTTAGGTTAGCTTTAATAACCTTGACACACACGGATATAAGCACCTACGTATGTTTTTAAGGTTAAATTTTATTTTAGAACAGTTAATTTTCTTTTTATTAGATTTAATAATTTTGGCACTATAATAATAAAAAATATATTTGTGTCTAAGTTACATAAAAACTTAAAAATCAAACAATACTGTGTAAAGATATCCAATAAAACATTTTCCGTTTTCGTTGACAAACACTTATTCAAAGCTCATCTAAATTTACATTTTCCGTAACTCAGTAGGAAACTATCCAGTTCTAATGTAAACTTCTTATTATTTACATTGTAATAATTCACAGAAAAACGGGAGTGAACGTCTATTAAAATTGTAATCAAGACGTCTCTGAGCAATTTATCTTGCTAACAACCCTCCTAACAATTCAGAGCGAGAAATATGGATTCCGGCAGGAATCTAATTAAAGTCTGCAAAATGATTTTATATATTATACTTATCAGAAATTCTAAGGATATTCTTTTAAAATAAATTTATTTTGGCATCAATTAATGGAGTAATATTTATAATAATTCATTTTTCTTTTCCACCGTGTTGCACACTATACTTTTTCTTCGGCTGCATATTAATAATAAAAATAAAGAAGTGAATTCATAACATTTTATTATTATTATTGGTATAAAATAAACGGTACATACTTAATATACAAAAAAAACTAATTTAATTAATATTGTAATTAATTGTTACATTACTGCAATATTTTGTATTGAGATTCCTGGTGTTTCATTTTTTCGTAACAAATTTTTAGTAATATTAATATTTGCGGTTAAGGGTGACGGTTGATCAGTTATTTATACTATACTATCTTAATTTCCGCAGAACTTAACGACGTTTCGACGAATTTGGCAATTTTATTGATAATAGAGTAGTCTATGTAGTTCAGCTACAGAACTAGAGCGTCATCCACCGTGACGCTTTAGTGTCAGAAGGTCACCACCTGCATTTACTAATAGCGTTGCTGAAGGGCTCCTAAAGCAATGCCCTGTGTATAAATTGGGATTTGGCAAATTTAAAAATGTAGCTACGACTTTAGCACTTGCCGTTTTGGTAATTAATAAAAAACCGTTCTTCCGTCATATTTGCTGGTAGGAGCTCTGCATATTTTTTAAAGATCTTGTAAAATTCTTCCGTTACGGTAAAAGATCTTGGAATTTTATTTCTGGTTTTTTAATATTCACCAGTAATGCTGAATTTAAATCTTCTAAATCATCAATTCGTAATTTCTATAATTCTTCTCTACGACATGCCCCAGAGTTAGCCCAAAACCAAGTGCAACCTAGAAATAAAAATTCACTAATAATTTAAATTTTATAACAAAAAAAAATTAGTGATCATCCGGATTTGAAGCCGAGTTTCTCGCTTGAAAGGCGCTAATCATTCAGCTACGGAGATCGTCATAGACATTGAATTATACCCGATATAATGTCAGATTATTTTAGTTTTACCTTTGTAACATGACATTAATAATAGAATTTTTAATGCTGAGAATAAAGTAGTTAGATACCATAAAGATAATGAAAATGATTATTATTAAAAAATTTAAGTGTTAGTATGAACTCAAACATACCTTTATCAGTAGATATTTTTCATCTGGCGCTTCTCTCCTCCGCTGTTAAAATTTTTTATTTCATTGGAGTATAATCCGCACGGACTTACTTTTCATAGAAGACCTTAATTTTGCATATGTGGAAATATCAACATTATTTTTTATGCTGAGCGTAATTCTCAGCCTTGAGTATTGCGACCATATTGTATAGTCTATATAGAAAGGACAAGGAGTAATAAATTATTCATTTAACTAGATTTCATAGACGTACCAAAATATATTTTAAAAGGGTATACCGTAAGGTACATTTTGTATTGAACGAATGAGTTGCAGCTATTCTAAAGAATATACGATTTAGGTCAGAGGTGACGGGATGTACTAATTTTAATAAAAAAAAGTGATAGAGGTACATAAATTTTAGTAAGTTTGATAAAGAAAGGCAACACAATTTATTCATAATAGAAAACAAACCAATCTGCAACAATAATTATTTTATATATTTTTGCTCTTTTTGTAAGAAGATTAATTCAAACTTTGAATATTGTCACAAATAAATTACAATGAAAAATATTTTTAAAAAATTTAATTCAAGTCAAGATAGCAAGATATCGTTACAATTTTTATTAAATTCAAAGAAGCAAAATGAATATTTTTTATTTGTATTACTCCTATATGTAGTGTTTGGGAAATTTTTCTTAGAAATTTTAAATGGCAAGTGGCCTACTGTAATCGGCTTAATACGATTACACCTATTTACAGATTATTCGATTATTGAGAGGGATTTTCCAAACAACCCAGTTTTCTTAGAAACATTATCGGGAATATTATTTTAAAAGAAAGTAGGTACATTAAATCAGTACTTACTTTTAGTAAAGTTGTATGAAGTTGTATGGTTTTCATAATATTGTAAACAGTTGGAATATACCTATTTAAAACATTTGTTGAATGTTAATTGTGCAAGTACCAAACAATGTCGATAAGCCAAGGACCATCTAAACGACCCAAAAAAAGATCCATCATCTTTAAATGAAAAAACTCTGATATTGAATTGTTATATATCATTAAAAAGAAGGATCCAAGTGCAAGTGTTGATGATATTGTGGAATTAACGGCTGCTATATTGTGTGTTGCTAAATCAACAATTTATAGATTAATAAAAGAAAGCAAGAATGGAACTCTTCAACCCCCTAAAACTCCTTCAGGCCGAAAACCAATTGAGATCGATGAGTCATTAAAACAAAGACTAAGGCGTAAAGTTCATGGATTTTACTTACGAAAGGAAATTCCAACACTTGACAAAATTCTCCAGAATGACATTATGCAAATTTTGAAAGATGTGGGTTTCAGATATACAAAACATAATAGAAAATTTCTCTTGATAGATAAACCGGAAATAGTTGTTTGGAGAAGATACTATTTAAGAAGCATTCGACATGCCAGAGAACAAAATTTGAAAATATTCTACTTAGACGAAACATGGATAAATGCTGGATATACAGTTTCCAAATCTTGGCAAGATGAAAACATTAAAAGCGGAAGGCAGGCATTCGTGAAAGGTTTGTCGTTAGGTTTGCAGCCACCATCTGGAAAAGGAAAAAGACATAATTGTCCATGTTGGAAGTTCTGAAGGTTTTGTTGATGGTGGATTATTAACTTTTATTTCAAAATGCACGGGGGGATATCACGAAGATATGAATGGGGATGTCTTCGAGGAATGGTTTGTTCAAATGTTGGATCTGATTCCAAAAGGGGCTGTTATTGTTATGGACAACACAAGTTACTATTCACGGTTACAAGAAGCATTGCCCACAAGTCGTTGGTCGTTGGCGTAAAGAAGAGCTTTTGTAGTGGCTTATTTCGAAAAATATTGTTTCCAAAAGATCCACTAAGGAAAGAACTTTACAGAATTGCAAAAATAAACAAGAATAAATACAAAACCTACATTGTAGAAGAAATGGCTTCTTCTCGTGGTATATCAGTTCTTCGACTTCCCCCTTATCATTGTGAACTTAATCCCATTTCATACTTCTTTCTTGAGAGTTTTGCAGTAAGTCTAACGTCACAGCTGCAGCTTTTTTAGCGATTTCGGGCGGTGTATTTTCAAATTGATCACTGTCGTCGGTATCCATAATAAGAAAATCTTAGACATTTTGAATTTAACAAATTACACAGATTATACCAAAGGTTAAGAGAAACGATTACTTTTGATAAAAACACTTTAGTTATTCTGTCAACTTTTATGAAATATAAACTTTTGACATCTATAACAGTAAACAAACAAGCAGCCAACTACGTTAATTTTCAATTTTGCTGAATTCCCATTTAAATGTACGTGGTGTGGGAAAAGACCCGTGAGGTAGATTTTTTCCCACAGTTGATAGCAATACATTACTTTGTAGTTCTGTCAAATGTGTCAAAAGCACCACATTCCATAGCAGCCGTAGAAAAATATAATTTAAATTCTATAATTGCATGTATTTAATTTCTGATGCATGCAGGAAGCACGTTCGGCAATCTATAACTCCTTCTACACAACTAATAGTCTGGAATCCTCTATCCATTTTTAATGAAATATTGACATTCAATACAAAACCGGATATATGTACGTAATGCATTCCACATGTTGATTCTCCTTTGGCATAATTCCAATACATAAAGAGGTCGCAGTTCGTTTCAATTTACACAAGTAGAACTTCCGTAGAATACTCAAAACTTGACTGACGCGAATGCCGATATTAAAGTTTCAAATTCAGAAGGTAAATTGAAATTTTTCAGTAAATCTCTCTCAGGAATTTTTTTCCTGAGAAAAGTAAAAATCTCTCTTAACCAAAAACGTTTTTATAGTCAATCTGATGAATTTTATTAGCAAAGCAACAGCCACAATTGTCACTGTTAAAGTTAATTTTACTGAAAAGTCAATTTAAATGATAACTGAAATAAACAGTACCGAAACAGAGAGTGCTGTGGAGTTGTTTATGTAATATGGATTTGTCATATTTGACTTAATTGTCATTAGTTGATATATTAATAGTACGCTGCAGTTAAATTTGATTTAAAAATGGTTCTAACAACGGAAGAAAAAGTGTTTTTGGTAGAGCATTATTTTCGTTCATACGGAAAAGGTCGTAATGATGGTCCAAGCTTAGAACAGGTGTCAATAAAATATCAACAAAAATTTAATAAAGCAGCTCCTATTAAAAGTATGATGTTAGCTGTTGTTGAAAAATTTCGTCGCACTGGTAGTGTATTGTGTCAACGTAAAGGTTCTTCAGGTCGTCGAAAAACAGTATGCACTAACGAAAATGATGGACGTGTTTTTAACCAAGTTGTGCAATCACCACAAAGAAGTCTTGTAAGAACTACATGTAAACTCAACATTAGTGAAACGTCTTTACGTTGTATGTTCAAATCAATTGGTGGTTATCCATACCGTATTCAAGTTGGACAACTACTAAATGCTGCGGACAAATGTGCAAGAGAAATTTACTGTGGTCGCATGTTGAGTTTAATTTACGAAGATCCCGAATTTTTGAACAACATATGGTTTTCAGACGAGAGTCACGTTCATCTTAGCGGCTATATTAATCGACAAACAACCAGATTCCTTGGATTTGAACGTCCTGATGTCATTGTAGAGAAACCACTCCACAGTCTTCGAGTTACCGTTTGGTGCGCGGTATCTGGTAATGGAATGATTAGTCCTTATTTTGTTGAAGATGATAATCAGAATCCGGTTACTGTCAACCAAGAACGTTATAGAGAGAAAATTATTGTATTGTTGAAAAAATATTTCATTCGGAAAATCCGCCGGCGAATGTTGCCGAACTACTGGAAAGAATACAAAATATTTTTCGGCAGTTTCATCAACCACTTTTTATAAATATGTTTATTGACTTACAAAATCGATATGAAGTTTGTTTGCGTCGAAATGGTGAACATTTTGAACACTTACGTTACAGAAATTAAAAAATTAAAAATCTCTATTTTTATTTTCGGTACTGTTTATTTTGGCGGATACTGTACTTTGCCATTTTGGGAAGTAA
Source organism: Ophraella communa (assembly GCA_035357415.1). Classification (NCBI taxonomy): domain Eukaryota; kingdom Metazoa; phylum Arthropoda; class Insecta; order Coleoptera; family Chrysomelidae; genus Ophraella; species Ophraella communa. The sequence continues at coordinate 39,054,680 of CM068990.1, read as the reverse complement.
ATTGATTTGCAATATGAGTACCTATTTAAATTTGTTTAAAAATAATCAATATTAAGGTTAGCAGTTTTTGGAAATGTGTTTAATCTTCAATTTGGACTCATCTATTTCAACATGATTTCTTAAAATTAGTGGTTTTGGAAACTTCTTTGATTTGCAATTTGAGTATATCGTGTAAGTAAAATTTCGTAAAATAGTATATTACATAATGAATGTGGAAAGTGAAGTATTACGCACGAGTGAAGTTTAAACGGAAACGTAACGAGTGCAAGAAATACACTTTACAACGCGTTGTGTACACGGTTTTTCCTACGACCCCAATATTTCTTATTATAATAAATATTTTAAATTTATTTATAAAATTTATTTTAATTGCTAGTCATGTTAAAAATTAGGATTTAAACGAGTTTATATATATTGCATGGAAATATAATTAATTAAAATCAAATAACCACCTTTCTCAGGAATTCACATCAAAATTCTTTATTAGCTAAATGACATTTTAATTTTTTTGTGGGCTCTATAAAAATTAAAAGTAAAATGGTCAGTTGGTGAAATTAATTGAAAAGTAATGTAATAATAATAGACACAAAGATAATTTTAAACAGAAACACAAACATGCAGGGAACATAAAGACAATATAAAAAAGAAGAATAAACTGTTCTTCTTTCTAAAAGTGTTTTTATAAAAATAATAATACTGAATAAAAATATGTTTATTTTTTAAAAATTTAAAAACCTATAAGAAACTTTTTCTTTATTCTTACTTTATACAGAAAAATTTGTATTGGCAATTACAATACAATATTTGACACAAGGAAGATTTAAAAAAAATTAAATGGTCCTTGCTTTGACATTTATGTGTTTTTACTATTGATAAATTTGACGTAAATGTCACAGATCATAGAACTATATTTTTTTACTTTTCAATACGTGTATTGATATTAGCTACTTTCTTAAGTACAAATAAGTGTGCAAACTAGCACTTTCATATGTGGTCGTAGGAAATAGTATATTACATAACGAGTGTGGAAAGTGAAGTATTACGCACGAGTGAAGTTTAGCACGAGCCGCGTAGTGGCGAGTGCGGAAACGTAACGAGTGCAAGAAATACACTTTCCAACGCGTTGTGTACACGATTTTTCCTACGACCCCAATATTTCTTATTATAATAAATATTTTAAAATTATTTATAAAATTTATTTTAATTGTTAGTCATGTTAAAAATTAGGATTTAAACGAGTTTATATATTGCATGGAAATATAATTAATTAAAATCAAATTAATTTTTTTTGTGGGCTCTATAAAAATTAAAAGTAAAATGGTCAGTCGGTGAAATTAATTGAAAAGTAATGTAATAATAATAGACACAAAGATAATTGTGAACAGAAACACAACCATAACATTCGACACATGCACGGAACATAAGCACAATATAAAAAAGAAGAATAAACTGTATTGGCAATTACAATACAATATTTGACACAAGGAAGATTTAAAAAAAATTAAATGGTCCTTGCTTTGACATTTATGTGTTTTTACTATTGATAAATTTGACGTAAATGTCAAAGATCATAGAACTATATTTTTTTACTTTTCAATACGTGTATTGATATTAGCTACTTTCTTAAGTACAAATAAGTGTGCAATCTAGCACTTTCATATGTGGTCGTAGGAAAAATAATTAACAGTACATCACCTAAAAATGCACCAACAAAATGTGGCTAAAAGCGCGTAACAAACGGGGTGTATTCGAAAATTTGATTTTAAATCAAGAGTAAAGTGCCCTTATTTCAGTAAATATCAAAGAATTTTATCTGAAAAAGTTGTGCATCAAGTTGTTTATTTTAGGAGAAATTTTAATTTTTTCCAATTTTTTGTATACAACAGTTTATTTACAGATTGCCCAATTATTGTGCTAATGGTAATTTTTTTTATTTATTAGAAAAAACTTTTGATTTCTTGTTGACACTAAAAATGGCCCAAAACAAGTTAGTATCTTAACAAGAATATCATTTTGAATAATATTGAGATACCAAACATCAAAATTAAATTACATCTGAGTATCAAAAAAGAACTTTGCACCACAAATTTTGAAGTCTCTGCTAATGAAAAAAAAAACGGATCACAATGAGGACAATTATTGGACAATTTGTAAATTGCAAGCTTTTTTAAATAAACTGTTGTATACTAGATGTCGTTTAATTATCAGCTAAAGTAAATCTTTTTTTTGATGCATTTTAAGTTTTAGGAGTTGCACAAACATTTATGAAGAATAACTTTTTATCGAAAACAATAATAATAATAAGTTTCTATTAGATATTTACTAGTTGTCCTGTTAGGTTTAGTTGTTATAGTTATATATCGAATGATGGATGTCACTTTTGACAATCGTATTTTTGAGACGTCTTTAATTTCTGAAGAATAAAAATATCTACCGAAATCGAGATATCTATTAGTTTCCCATATGCTGCGGACTTTGTGAATGACGCTATATATTTTTATTTAAAAAATTAACCATTACATCACTACACCAAAAACGGTGAATGTCATTTTTAATAAAACTATAATTCAATTCAGACTATTATAAACCTCAATCATCGTTGCCAAATAATCATTGACAAATGAGAATTGTAATAGTTAGATCGTGTCAGGCGAGATAATTCACATCTCTCAGTTTGACATAATATGGACATAACCGACGTTATTAGTTTAAACTGCAAATTGGTTTGAGATTTGCGGTAAAACTTGTTCCTTAACAGGGTAAATGGAACAGTAATAAATGCGTTGTTTTAGAGAGTTTGAGGAAATTGGACTGAGAAGCACAGATGATTAATTTTAAAGGCTACAGTTTTAATATAATAATTGCAGTGCTCTTTAAATTTAATTGTTTAGGATAATATTTATGCTTTGTAACGGCACTAACAATGTATTGCACTTTTTTCTACCTTTTACTTGTCCCAAAAACTTTTAATTATTAGAAGTAAATAATCAACAATCTACAGTATGATGCAAATGTATGAAATAAATTAATTATTTCAGAAACAGACGACAAAAATCATAAAACACGTCAATTTTAATTTTTGAATGGCCATCAACTGCTATAGATGTGTTGGACACTACGTCATTAGTGATGGCGTAATTACGTCATCGACGATTTTTTAAATACAAACCGAGGTCACGTGACAACTAATTTGAAAGGTTTCCTTATCGCCTTTGCAACAATGTAGTCATTTAAATATTTATTTCTACAGGGTTAACCAAAATTATGAACTTTGTTAAGTAACATGGAATTACAATAAATATTCATTCACTGAACTAAATTACACTAAGGACCGCCACTGGGAATAAAAAAAATAGTGTTTATTGTTGGTTCCGAAAAAAAAAATACATTGATAAAAGATTAGCATCGTCAGATTGCCATGTAAGTTACATTATGTTTGTTTGTAGCTAGGTACCTGATATTGTTTAGGTAGTTTACGGCTAGACCAAGTATGGAAGTAATAAGACATAACAATATTAAAGCCTAGATGTTAATAGCCCTAAACAGAATGTAACTTAAATGTCAATCTGACGATGCTAATCTTAGCGAAACGGCCGTCATTATAATTTAAAACCTAATTTTTTAAATAAACTTGGAAGTTAAAACGTTTAAACGAAGAGTTTTTTTTATTATTCTTAATAAGATGGACTTCCAAAAAGTAAGGGTTAGTACAATAAATTTAATTAATCATTATTATTATCATTATTTTTGTTATAAATTGATTTTTTAAATCAGCTCCATATCAACTAACTAGCCGCCAGAAACTGTAAGAGATTCTGCTATGTACTAATTAATTTTTAATTAAAATTTACCATATACCAACATATACAGGGTGATTCATTAAGGTTGGCGACCGGCCGTATCTCTGAAACCGTATGTCCTAGAATTTGGGGAAAAAAATTCTTATAACAAAATCGGCTCTAAGAAAATGCTTTAAAATGTTTTTAAGTCCGTAGTTTTCCGCTAGATGGCGCAATCTATCACTTACAAAATATAATTGCGTTTTCGACAAAATTTTTCCTAATTAAGGTTAGTAAAAAATATCAACTTTAGAAACTACTGTCTTTATTCCACAACTTTTGTTTAAGTTATTTTTCTTTATCACCTATTCTTAATTGGTGGGGGAAGTGTACTTTCGTTGAGGGAAAAAATACTTCCATATGCCTGAACCGATTTTCACAAACGTAAGCTTCATGCAAAGAGCATTAAAGGTAGAATTCAGAAACAAATTACAACAACACATTTAATATTTCAATCGACAACTAGGGGGCGTTATGTAACACCTATCTCTATTTATGATTTTTACTGGGAAATTTCAAATGCAATGCTATAACTCTAACCAGCTTACAAAAGGGCAAATAAGATGACTTATTGACCTGTCAAAAACCACAATTTGATATCTCCTGTCATCCCGAAGATATTAGCCTTTGTTTTATTTTGATGAGTGTTGGCTCACTCTGTGTTTCAGAGATACGGCCGGTCGCCAACCTTAATGAATCACCCTGTACAAACTATATAAAATAATTTTTAAAATGAATTCATTAAATTAACCATTATTTCCATTACAATATTTATAGATTTTATAAATCAAAGAAAAAAGAGAAGAAATTACAGAATTTTATAATTTTACAAATAGATAGAGACAGCACTAATAGTTTCTGTCTATCAAGGAAACGATCAGGCTACAATAAATAGTAAAATAATTAAATTACACTTGCAAGCTGTGTTTAAAGCTAGTAAACTTGGAAAATAAATTATAAGGGTATTTAGTAATAGGTATAAAAATTAAAATAAGTAATGAAGTAACAAAAGAAATAAAAAAATATGGACAAGTACAAAAGCTGTATAGAAAGGAAATTAAAAGTTGCAAATAAGGAGAGGGAAATAAGGAAAAAATCATTATTAAAAAAATCGTGACATTTGTAACAATATTAGCTCCCAAAAGGTATCAATTTGTAACCTTTACAGTCCCAAAAAGGCAGGGAGCCAATTTGTAACTACAAAACTCTCCAAAAGAGATCCCGGCTAAGAGACCCTCTCCAGGGGGTGGTTTGACTCCAAGTTAATGCTCACTATAGGAAGGATTGGGATGTATAAGTAATAAGGGCGCCACTATCTTTTTGTACGCTTTCGATTAAGCAAACAAACTACACAAAATCTAAGGTGAGAAAGATGGGAGCACCTTGTAATTAGTTTAATTAAGCAACAAATAAGGCTGATAGTCTAAAGTATATAAATGAAACGGTTTTTTAAAAATATTGATTATTTATTGAAACTGTACTTGCCGATAATGAACAGAAAGGAATTGTAAAAAGTGGACTTAACTTTCGGTTTCTGTACTGTCTAGAAGGATTAAAGTTTCTGGATGTTAATTTAATGGTTCTGGCAGCTTGAGATGTAGTGGTTTTCTTAACGACTCGGAAGTGGTTTGGATTTTGGCTTCTGTGGCCTCAACATCAGCTTTAAACTTAGCAGTAACTTGGCTCTAACTTAGCGGTGACTTGGCTTTAACTTAGCGGTGACTTGGCTCTAACTTAGCGGTGACTTAGCGGGTTGTGTCTTCCAACAACCAAAAGGGAAGTTCCAAGATGAGATACTAGGACGCTTTCCCAACTCTTCAAATGAGCATATTAGTCGAAAAGGATATAAAATTATCGTACTCGCTCAAGACGAAAATCGTGTTTGTGTCATTTGTCAGAAGGGATACGTTCGTCACATTCAATTGCAAGCGGGATGCGCGTTTTTTGATTGGCCTCGTTCAAACGGCTACATGGTTACACGTCTATAAGGGGTGTCTCGTGTACAGTAGCGTTAACAGTGATTCGGGGTCGGTTTTAACGTTAATAATAACGGTATCGTTTACGGTCGGATAATAGTGCAAGTTGACAGGACGATAGACATGTTACACATTGACTTTGTAATATGGATAAAAAAAGTTATCTTCTAGATATTTGGTATGCCAAGGAATGTTCGGATTTATAGTTATTCCTTTGGTTCCTTTTTTGGTTAAAGGATTTACATGCAAACAAAAAGCTGCAAAGATAAAGTAACTACAGCTACAAAGAATGGAAAAAACAAATTAAAAAATTTTTACTACACTACTTCGGAAAGTGCAGTTTTTACTGCTCTTGTGAATTTTCGATTCTTATATTCCCTGTATATCGTATTAATATCGGTTAAACATTTACCCAAATTGAATTTTGCTTTCCTCCAACTTTAAAACAAGATAAAACTTAATCGTTTTAAAAAAATTGCTTCAGGAAAAAATCTTACTACCGCTTAGCTGCTAAACGCCGATATGCCATTCCGATATCTATCGACGTAGTAATTTAGTTTTATGTAGTTTCCTGCTTTCAAATAAATTCCTTTTCATTGAACACTCATTGATTTGACGGGAAAAGATTTTAAAAGTTTTTTTGGGGATTAGAATTTTTACAGAAAGAAGTTTGACATCAGAACACGAGAAAAATAAACTTGAAATTCTCAATTTCATTTTAGACTTCGTAATTTTTTAACTCATCGTAATGAATACTGAAGTTTTATTAGAGTAGTTTATCCTGTCTCATTAAAAGAGAGTTTTTTAGAGCTGCAATTAAATATATTCAACGTTCAAATGTAAACGGCCTTTTTAGATTCTATGACCCAAAAAAAGTAATTCGGACTTTTAACTTTACAAGCTTCACTTTTTTAATTATTTCAGAGCTTACAGACAAATTTTATGCCACATTTTCGTCATAATACGGTATCCGCCAAAATAAACAGTACCGAAACAGAGAGTGCTGTGGAGTTGTTAATAGGTTTGTTCCAACCAAGCAAAGAACCGTTCTAGAACGGTAATATTACCACTCACAAGACCAAATTAGTGCACTGCGCAACTCAGTACACCACTGCGCACAAAAATTACTATTTTAGAACAGTTCTCTGCTTGGTTGGAACAGACCTTATGTAATATGGATTTGTCATAATTGACTTAATTGTCGTTGATATATTAATAGTACGCTGCAGTTAAATTTGATTTAAAAATGGTTCTAGCAACGGAAGAAAAAGTGTTTTTGGTAGAGCATTATTTTCGTTCATACGGAAAAGGTCGTAGTGATGGTCCAAGCTTAGAACAGGTGTCAATAAAATATCAACAAAAATTTAATAAAGCAGCTGCTAGTAAAAGTGTGATGTTAGCTGTTGTTGAAAAATTTCATCGCAATGGTAGTGTATTGTGTCAACGTAAAGGTTCTTCAGGTCTTCGAAAAACAGTATGCACGAACGAAAATGAAGGACGTGTTTTTAACCAAGTTGTGCAATCAAAGAAGTCTTGTAAAAACTGCATGTAAACTCAACATTAGTGAAACGTCTTTACATCGCATGTTCAAATCAATTGGTGGTTATCCATACCGTATTCAAGTTGGACAACTACTAAATGCTGCGGACAAACGTGCCAGGGAAATTTACTGTGGTCGCATGCTGATAATTTACGAAGATCCCGAATTTTTGAAAAACATATGGTTTTCAGACGAGAGTCACGTTCCTCTTAGCTGCTATATTAATCGACAAACAACCAGATTTCTTGGATTTGAACGTCCTGATGTCATTGTAGAGAAACCACTCCACAGTCTTCGAGTTACCGTTTGGTGCGCGGTATCTGGTAATGGAATGATTGGTCCTTATTTCGTTGAAGATGATAATCAGAATCCACTTACTGTCAATCAAGAACGTTATAGAGAGAATATTATTATACCTTTTGTGAGAGATCTAAATAACTTTTGCCGTGCACGAAATCTACAGTTTCGCACACAATGGTTCCAACGAGGTGGTGCAACGAGCCATACAGCTGTGCGCACCTTAGACTTACTCCGTCAGCATTTCGATAATAGAATAATTTCTCTGGGAACAGACTTCGAATATCCTTCTAATTCACCTGATCTGACGTCACCTGACGCATACATTTGGGGCATAATGAAGGAAAAAATATTTCATTCTGAAAATCCGCCGGCGAATATTGTCGAACTACGGGAAAGAATACAAAATATTTTTCGGCAGTTCCATCAACCACTTTTTATAAATATGTTTATTGACTAACAAAATCGATATGAAGCTTGTTTGCGTCGAAATGGTGAACATTTTGAACACTTACATTACAGAAATTAAAAATTAATTTTTATTTTCGGTAGGTACTGTTTATTTTGGCGGATACTGTATTGTCTTCTAAGAATCTTTACTGGAAATGGACTAAATAGTATATTATGAAGTAATTAGTCTAAATGAGGGTAACACATATTTGGGATAAGACACCTAGTTGCTTATATTTTTATTAACTTTTCCTTTAGCTGATTTATTAAATCGCGAAGGTCATTAGCATGTGGTGCAAGATTTTATATTCGTTCATTTTTCTTATTCACCAAGGAACAAGGAAGTAGTGAGTGATAAAACGTGTTTAGTTTCAGTATTTTGAAAACGATACTAACCGAAGATAAAGATAAAGTTTATGAATTAAATTGGACTATTATGTACCAAAATTATGTAATGCAAATTATATGTAAAATACTAAGCTAGTCCGTTACCAATGGATGAGTTTTATAAGTGGCAAATGCTGCCAACATAACAAACAAAATACTGAAAAAGGTTAGTCGCATAAGAAAGTGGTTTTCCTTATACAGGGTGTCCAGGAACTTAATGCCAAAAATTCGGGAGCAAATAGAAGAGGTCAAAATATTGTTAGAAGTTCAAATAAATTTTTGTTATACGAGCCTTCGTTTCCGAGTTATAGACCTCTAAAGTTTCGAAATAAAAACCTTTGTTTTGTCATAATTTCTAAACTATACATTGGAATACTATAAAATTCCAGTGACGGATTGCATACATCCATGTCCTGTGTTTGACGGTATAAATGAATCTACATTACGTACAGATAAGCAGAGACGGCTTGTGCTCATTGGTTAATAATCCGTAATTTTAATAGGGACCATCTGAATAATATTTAAATTTCAAAAAGAAATTTTCCAATCCATTTACTAATGAAAATGTACTCTTGTTTGAACTCGATAAAATTAAGGGTTTAGGAGAAATTTGAACTTTTAGATCTGATCGCCATATTTTGTGACAATTATTGATAGTTCTCTTCAGAATGTCTGTCTTTCAAAATATGGCGACCAGATCTAAAAGTTCAAATTTCTCCTAAACCCTTAATTTTATCGAGTTCAAACAAGAGTACATTTTCATTAGTAAATGGATTGGAAAATTTCTTTTTGAAATTTAAATATTATTCAGATGGTCCCTATTAAAATTACGGATTATTAACCAATGGGCACAAGCCGTCTCTGCTTATCTGTACGTAATGTAGATTCATTTATACCGTCAAACACAGGACATGGATGTATGCAATCCGTCACTGGAATTTTATAGTATTCCAATGTATAGTTTAGAAATTATGACAAAACAAAGGTTTTTATTTCGAAACTTTAGAGGTCTATAACTCGGAAACGAAGGCTCGTATGACAAAAATTTATTTGAACTTCTAACAATATTTTGACCTCTTCTATTTGCTCCCGAATTTTTGGCATTAAGTTCCTGGACACCCATATTTTGGGTCCCTTCATGTTGTACCCGTAAAGCAGGTCATTTTAGTTTGGGTTATTTTACATCTTACAGTTGACGAAAAACGAATGTCAGATTTCAACACATATACGTATTATTAAAGTATTAGACAATATTCAATATTTTATTATATAACATTATTTGTTTGTTTTGGTTATGTTTTTGCTATATTGTAAATTACTGATTATTCTTCTTATTCCTTTATTTATGTTATTGATTTGTGTGATTCTGATCTGCTTTTATTATTGCAAATATCTTGTACATTTGATTGAGTCAATTTTGTATTTACCTCAGCTTCAGTAGACCCATCTTTACATTAGAAATAGCGAAACGGCCGTCATTACATTTAAAGTATTTAAGCAATAAATAGTGAAAGTTAATTCAACCTTTTAGTTGTTTATTGTTCTGAATAAGATGAACTTTCACATAGTAAGGGTTAGTAAATAAATTTCAATAAGTGGTTTTGTTAATGGTGGCAAAATTTAGATTGTGGTTGCCACATAACTCATTCCATTTGAGGCATCTGCTGGGACATCTGCTGGGTTTGGTTTAACAGAATAAACTTAATGGCATTCCGTCTTCGTCCCTTAACCAAAGCTCTTGTATTATTTTTACAATTTTTATAAGCACAATATTGTAAGCTTGGGAAACAAATTTGATCACAATATATTATTTATTATATTTTATTAAGAGGTTTATTATGTTTTCTCAACCAATAAAATCATTAAAAGTGAACAGATTATCAGTTAACTTGTAGAATAGTGAGATTAGTTTTAATTGTAGTTTGAAGTAAATATTTTAAATTGGATTGTCTGGATTATGGAAAATGAAGCTCACGACCGACATATCAATGATCAAACAAGTGGTGTCGTGTCTGTAATGTGTCGAAGGCAAGAGAGTGGGAGATCCTGCAGGAATATAATATATAAAGTACAGGCGGAATATTAACACCGAAATTACAGGGGCTTGCGCGAGTTCTTGGCGCGAACTCCGGTTGATCAATAGGGACACCGATGTCCCGGTCTCGAACTCGAGTGCCACTGCAGTAAGTCCAGAGATGGGTGAAGACTATTCGGGATGTAGCGTTACAGTTAATGTTATGTCACATGTTAAAATAAGAAATGTATTTTAATAGATTTCAAAAATCCAACTAACTTCTATATATTGTAATGAATGTTTTATTAATATTTAATATTATTTGAATGTTCAAAGTAGTTCTTTTCTCAGAGGTGTTTTGTTCTGCAAGCTTCTAGTTGGACAATTAGGTGTATATGAATGAAAAACTGATTAATTATAATTACAAATTTATTATAAATGAGTTAAAGTAATATATTGAATGTCTAATAATGAAAATAATTAGTAGAAAAAATAAGTAAAAGGAAAGGCCTTTTATTAACTAGAAAACAACTTACTTACTTGATGTTAAAATTGTGTTAAATTAATTATTGTTATTTATGCAATGGTAAATAAGTTATTATTGAAATACAGTAATTATTGAGTATCAAATAAATTCTTTTGTTTAAAATTATATAGGTAACTTAACTAACTACTACAAAAATTCAAAATGTTTACAATGTTATCTGACCTTAATACACGTAGAGTCCTGCTGTCTGATTGGTGGAAAAAATCCGTAGTCGCTCTATGAAAAACGGAAACCAACGAAGGTATACGTGGAATCTTCGACTGTTGAAAAATGTCGTGGTTGTTAGACCTTTGGTTTCTTGTGTAATATAATTGTTCTTTGTTTGTTCCTCAAAATGGATATAGTTCAGTGTTTGTTGGATTATAGTTCTTTTAATTGTATTATAAATAGTAAGTACACTTATAATTTCTTCTTTTTTATGCGCCGAAAATGTTTTTAATTACACTTTTGATTACTTTGGTATTAATTTTAAACTCCTTTTAAAAACCGTTTGTTTACTGACTGTTCACTCTGACCGATCTTCTATGGCTGACTTCTAATAATATCCTTCTCCCAATGACCTATGCTCAAGTCCTTTTATAGGTTTTTAACCTTCCAGAAACTTCTTTTATGGTTCTATGAATTAGTCATTTCTAGAATACTAATTGTATCTCTCTCTTTCCTATGTATAACTAGACATACTCACTTCGTCTACTGTCGATCTTTCTAGAGAACAATATAGTAAAAATATATCTGTCTCCTTTTACACATTATATAATTAATATCGCGAAGTTTCTGGTAGGTTTAAATAACATATATTTATGTACAAAATATAATATTGATACATTACATAATAAAAATTATTTCTAAGTTAAAAATTTCTTACAAATACACAAAATATATAATAAAAGTTTTTTGATTAAGTTAATATTAAACAACTTCTGTTGATATTATACTTAATATACCATTATTGAATATTTAAACGTTACAATATATTTCATTCAAATAAGAAAACATTGCTTAACCAGTGTATTTGTCCGGTTGACGGCAGTCCCACAAGGATGTAAATCAGTTAGGATAATAGATAGAATTATGCAGGTTCTGCATAAGAAGAGGATACCGCAAACCACGTCCTATGCCACTATGAAGGTTGGACAAGACTGCGGTTTATAAAACTTGGAAATATCAGAAGCAGCAGGCTACATGAAACGGCCACTGTCAAGGCTGTTGGAGTTCATCCGAAGGACATGGCTAGTTGATGTGATTTTAAAAATAAGGACAGCACAACAAATCTGCAAAGGTCGCAGTGCATCAGGCTGTTAAGCCGGCCCAATTTTTAATCTTGTATTTGGTAAAAAACCAAACTGTTGAAAACTTGGGTATTTTGCTCTTTCAGGTGATATATTTACAAACTTTTTAGCTTGCCTCAGTCCTGGCGTATTCATCCAGTGGGATTGTAGTCAAACCTATTTCCAGGAACGAAGTTCATTTCTGGTGTGATTTTTTGTGAGTCTATGAGTTTTCTCATTATATATTATCTCTCTGTGGCTTGGCACCCACATCAAAATGACCTTGTTGTTTCATGCTAGTTTCTTAAGGGATTGTTTACATTTCCAGTTTAACTTTGACTCAACTGACTTTCTGTAAGAATATGGACTTTTGTCGTATACCAGCGCCTTTACTCTAGGATCTGTTGGTACTGACTGTTAAAATAAATCACTTACTGTGTAGTTGTAGAGCTAGAAATAGTGGTACTGCAAATACACATATGTTTAAAAATTTGGGATAATGGAATATTTAATCTTTTTATTAATTTTTATAAATAATTTTTTTGATGTAAGTAAACATCATTTTGCTACAACTCTAACCAACACTAAATAAATCCCGAAGTCAGATAAACATACCAAAAAAATTATTTATTTTTTTAAATAAATTAATAAGCATAAAAAGGTTTTTAAATAAAATTAATGATCAGTATTTCCTCCATGGCCCTGTATGCATGACTGTAGGCGATGTGGCATGCTATCAATTAAATGGTCGAGCTGGGCTTGCGGAATTCTCTCCCATTCTTCACGAGCAGCATCTTTCAGTTCTCGTAGAGTAATTGGGAGGGTTTCGCTTCTTAATGCGTGTTTTAAGAATGTCCCAGGCAAACAACAGGATTTAAAACTTCCTCGATATACACAGCACCAGTGATTCTTCTCTCCAAAACCAGGAGAGGCGTCCGTCTACCCGTCATAATACCACTCCAAACCATTATACTCCCACCTTCAAATGCAATACGTGGTTGGGCTTTTTCTAATCGGGCTTGTCGTCCTGGGGCCCTCCAAACTAGCGTTCTTCGCGAATCAGAAACCAAGCCAATTCTTGATTCATCAGAGAACATCACGTAATTCCAGTTAGGACCATGGTGTAACATTTCTTGAGCCCATTTTGTTGATAGGTTAGTTTGGGAACATGCAGAGGTCTTCTGCGATACAAATTTACCGCATTTAATCTTCGTGTAATTATTTGTCTTGGGATATTCAGTCCTTCAAGTCTAGCAATTTCTCTGGATATGCCACTTGTAGATTTCTGTCGATTTCTTCGAGCATCAATGTTATCTGCTGTTATCTGCTGTTGTACATCGACTTCTGCCACTTCTGGGACGATCCTTCACATCATTTGCGTCTTGGAATTTTTTTTTTTAATTTCTGATACAGCACCCTGTGTAACACCAACAATATTCGCGGTATCACTTCGACTAAAACCTCGTTGTAACAAAGCAATCACTCTAGACCTATTAAAATATGATATCATGTCTCTGGGCATTTTTAAACAGCTCAAATGAAATTTAAACAAGAATTGGAATAATGTGAAAGCACCCAAATCCATTAAATATGACCAAATTAATACAAAAACGAATGAAATTTAGCATTAATTTGATTTAAAAACGCTTTAAAATAAACATCAACTAAAGTTTTTAAAAAACCATAGGCATAGATATATTATTTCTAAATATTCCAAACTTTTGGACATATAGGTATGTATGTATCTAATGTACCAAAACAAAACCTGGAAATAAAGCAATTTTGTTTAAAATAGAATTTAAATTATTTTCTTAAAATGTATCCCTTATTACCCTTAATTATCTCATTTTGTCAATACAGCACACATTTCCCCCAACTCTATTTGCGTACTGTTACTTTCTAACCTTCAACTCCATTCTAGTAGTATCGTTCTTTAATAACGGTACGTGAATAACCAAACCACCCCCGCTATAACGGGTAGTCTTCCCGGAGCAGCCGTACACGACGGTTCACTCCCTGCTGTTCTTCCACTCATTTATTTAATAATTTTAATATAAGCTTAATAACTCTTCTACTTTGACGTTAAAAAAAATTAAAATAAAAAAAAATATATAGAAATACAAGTTATGTTGACTTTTAATACTAAAAACAACAGAATTTAAATCGTACACCTGTTAGAACTCTGTCAACCGAAAAAAGCACTATAATTTCGCTTATTACTTTCTTTCATGAATAATAACACCAAATTGAGAGTGTGCATGTGTGTGTGTAGTAAATAAATAAAAAAAATAGAGTGAGTTTTAATAAGGTAACAATAATAAAATAAAAAATACGTACCTTAAAACGTTGTGATATTATAGTATCTCATTGGATAGATAGTAAATTTTTTTACCCATCTTAGAAAACCTAGAAGATTTTTCATATAGAAACCGTAGACATATCAGATATTTAGAGCTTGTTAGTTACTTAGATGATATGAATAATTTAGATGAGGAGTTCCTTACGAATGGAAAAATAATACATTAAATATTAAATATAGATTTACATGGTTGCGTGTTGGAGACATATCTGTAATTTTGAACAGTTAAACAATGAAGTGTTACAATATTTAAGACGTTTAAAAATAAGTGTGTAGTAATAGTTGAAGACAGAAACATCATGAGTTTGAACAGGTCGTGTTTGTCCAACAGAGGAATGAATGGCAAGGTAAAATATTCAATATTCATTTAATATTTTGCTATAAATAGATGTGCAGATTTGTAGAATGCTTAATGGGAATGAGGCCGTATAAAATCTAATCCTATTAAATAAGCGTGATACTTTTAATTTTATTGTTTGATACACCGTGTGTAAGAGTTTACTATTGAAATAAAAAAATATATATTTTTGATTATTTCTTTATATTATTTGGATCAAGAAGGTAGTTTAAATTATTTGACGAACAATTAATCTCCATCTAGACATCTGAATATGCCTTGTCTGCGAAGCCATTGTGTTCTATCGGATGTAATCTTCTTCCTTTCCTGATTTGATTAGCAGTTCCTTGAGTATCGGATTATTTACCTTAGGGAGACACTTGTTCTATTTTTCTTGATATTTTTCCTTCAAAAATGTTACTCATAAATGTATTTTAATATAGGTAACTAACTTATTTCTACTATATTGCGATATTTTGGTATCCTTTTTTTGCTTTTGTAATTTTCCAAGGTTCAAACCTCCTTTTTTATTCATATTCCTTTGAGGATGCTTAAAATGCTAATTTCTGTTAATATGCATACTCTATTTTATTCATTACAAATTATGTTATTTTACCAATCTTTCTCAAGATTGCTTGTGCTTGCTTTAATGCCTTTAGGTCTTCCCACCTTCTTCTCAATTTCTTTCATATTTAATTCTCTACTGTATCCTTTACTAATAGTCCGGTCAATCTACACATTACCATCAATCTGAAACTAAGTACCTACCTAAAAATATTCAAAACATAATTAAAACATAACTTTTTACAATTCCTCATCGTTAAGACCATGGGAAACATTTTGACTCAGGGTCAAACAATAGGTTTTTCGCGATTTTCTTCAAAACGTCAAGTTTCATCGTAAAATTATTTTAGAGGTACCGCTTCTGAAATAAACTGATTCAAAAAGTTGTAAGTGTCATTTAATGCATATGTTTCCACACCACCTCTAAGGTAGTGTACCTCGCGTTTTTTCCCCAGTAGGCCTATTCCACAAAATTGGAGTTGATGAAATCAATGGGAATTAAAAAACAGTGGGAAAATTGTTACTGCTACTCCTAATCTTCGATTACATCTTGTTGAGCTTTTTCTTCTCCTTGTTCTTCTTTTTCATCTTCTTGTTCTTCTTTTTCATTATATTTTTCTTCTTCATCTTGAGTGCAAGTAAATTGCGTCAAAAGCGATGTATCACATGTTTGTTTGTCAGTGTCAAATGAATCCTTTGCTGTTGGTGATTCAACGTTAGAACACGTTCGTGCATGCAAGAGAATAAAACATCGACCAACTTTCCACCTCAATCTGATGTGTCTAGCTGATAACCAAGCCATGTTTTGAAAACTTCAGCACATTGAACTTAATCTTTCTTTTCAAACATTCAAAAGTCTGTTATCTCTCCGGTAAAATGCACACAAGATTTTGATACTTCCCAAAAGCCGATAAACATTTTAATGTATATGGGGCATTCCATGCCAGCTCATCCTACCGATTGGATTTACATCTCCGATTTCGCTGAAATTTGGGCATCTGTTTGTACCGTTCGAAAAAGGTTTCTATAAATTTTTTCAAATTTTTTCATTCAGCCAATCGAGAGATATGAATTTTCGAAAATTTCGGGTATTTTTTTGAAATAGCCATAACTTGGTGAAAAATTGTCCGATTTGGGACTTTTTTTTAATTTCGTGTTTTTTGATGAACATGCATTAAATGACGCTTACAACTTTTTGATCGTTTTATTTTAGAAGCGGTAGCTTTTAGAAAAACTGTTGCCGTTTTGGAGAAAATGGGGGGAATTTTAAAAAGTTGTTTTTAATTGTATTTTAAATAATTATACTTAGTCTCAGTTTGATGGTAATTTATAAACTTGAAAGCTATAACATTTTTGCGTCGAGTATAAGAGACTTTACAAAGCCTATACATCCCATTAAAAAAATTAGCGGTTGTATCTGTCATTCGAACGGGATTGAAGGTAGGGGTGACAATTTTACGTTGAAGAATGTCAAATGTATATTGCAATCTTAGAACATAAAATAGTAAGGAAGTATTGCTCGTTCAAGGACAGGTGACCGGGATGGTTCTCCAAGATGGCTACCGGAAGTTACTTTTTAACAGTGGCGTCCTATATTTTTATTTGTAGAAAAATAATGTCCTTATTGAAACATACCTATTATTATTCAGTATGGACACTAATCATTATATATTAAAATAACCATTTTAATAAGGAAAGTAGAGGAAAAAAATAGTATAACATTGCCTAAAATGGGGGTACTAGATTTAAGGAAATAAAACCAATTATATACTACACAATTTTTATTCAAATTTTTCATTTTACCACTATTGGCCCTTAAATTGAATTTTGTGTAAACATGTCTAATTTTTTCTACATTATTTATTTTACTTTTACATATATAATAAATTCTTGTTTTTAAATATACTTCACAGATGCTTTTTATAAGTTATTTCCTACGAGGACTTTTAGAAGTAGATGGTAGAGTTTCAGGAACAGGAACTGCTGAAATAGTTTCACTGCTAGTAGTTATTATCTCTTCAGCATAAGGGTAATTAGTCCTTACCTGCATAGAAAAGGTATATATTAGTGAAATATATGTTTAAGTAAAATATCTGTAAATAGATTTGAGAAAAATATAGATTTGGTCAATGTTATTAAAGCAATTTGTGGATGTAATAATTACTTACATATTTCATTCTTGCGATTTTAATTGTAGGTATAGCATTTGGTACTGGTAAAACAATTACTGAAGAAATTCTATCAAATGATTGTTCTGTAAAATGTTGTGAGCCTAAAAAGCTATTCTTGCCTGGACTCTAGTTATCTTTATCCACAATATTTAACCATTTCCGTCTAATATTTTCATCCCGTGGGAAACTGTGAATGTAATAATGTGTTAATTAATACACAAATACATTTATTGTACAACGTTGCTTTAGAATACTCCATAGACATAAAAATAATTGACATATTATACAGCTAAAAATCTGTAAATTAATGATAAATAAAATAAAATATCCTCTTTCCATTATTGATACGCCTATGTCAATTTAAGTAAATAGGTTAGGGATCAATACAAAGTATTAATTTAATTTAAACATAAAAATATAGTTTACGTATATATAATGTATATTTATTATAATAATAGCTACTTACCAATAAATAATTAATCCAAATTTTTAACAGAAAACTAAATTTTTATAACTTGTAAACAAAGTATGAGTCATAAATGGTTATCCAATATGGCCGACTTCCGTCGCCAGATTTTAACATTGTAGATATAACACAAACTCCTTCCTTACTATTTTATGTTCTAAGATTGCAATAAATGGGAAAAGTTTCTGTAGTTTAATTATATTGGTTAACTTGTCATTTAATATGTTCGTTTGGAATAAAATTTTAATTACAGTTAATAGACGGAGAACAAAGAAAAAAAATGTCTTTCAGTAAATTCTGACATTTTCCGACAAATTTTTATAC
The DNA here is from genome assembly GCA_035357415.1 of Ophraella communa. Lineage (NCBI taxonomy): Eukaryota > Metazoa > Arthropoda > Insecta > Coleoptera > Chrysomelidae > Ophraella > Ophraella communa. The sequence continues at coordinate 39,036,141 of CM068990.1, read as the reverse complement.
ATAAATTGTAAGCAAATACTGTTTAGATTGCCGTAATTTTCTAATAAGACATCTTTCTATAACGTTTTCAAATTTTCTAGATATATTTTGAACCAAATTTGATAAATATTAAAGGTTTTATAAATGTTTAAATTTTACGTTTGACAGAAGGTTTGTCGAGATTATAATTTTGCTTTTAAAATCTGATTTCTTAATTTTCCTAGAACCTAATAAGGATACTCTTATTCTTAATCTGTACAGTTTTCTGTTATATTCCAAATCCATACCTAAATATTACCATTATGCATGGTTCTTTTTTGACATTTCTTGTTTTATTAAGGTAAGAAGGACTTATTAGAGAGTTTGCGGTCAGTCGTTTTACGTTACGTTAGACTCTTATTTTACGTTATACTGTAGTGTATCGTAAAATTTGTAAACATAGCTTGCGGTTATCGTATCTTAAAAATCAAGGTTACAGATGACATATAATATGTCACTAGTGCAAGTTTAAAAAAGACCGCTAAAAATAATTAACAAAATTAATAAAAATAATTCCTTCTATTTACTGCTTTACAGAAAGCAGTCGAAGATAGAAATAAAAGACTTTATTCTCCATGAAATATATTGTACAAACCCTTACTACGTGAAAGTCATAGTATTTTATAGTTTCTTGTTTCGTTTTAGAAAACAAGACATTATTGAACTCGATAAAGTTTTGCAAATACCTAACAGGATTGAAACTAATGATAAACATGCATGATACAACAATTTACAATGTAAATTTGTTGTACCATGGAAGTAAATTATAAGCATTAATATCTGATTGGTTAACGTTATTTTTTAAAATATCGTACAAATAAGCTTTATACGGTATAATTTTTACTACATTTTTACGTTATACATTATAACGGAAATTTTTATAACGTAAAATACCTTACCGCAAACTCTCTATTACTAATAATGACATTTACCTAAATTAGATATTCCCTTTTAAAAAATTAGTAATTAAACTCGGTTATTTGATTCGTGTTTTCAAAAGTGACAACAGCGCATTTAATATTTATTTTATTTATGAATAAAAATTTTAAAATCAACTAATTTTCCTACTAATATTGCATTTTTATACAATAAAAAACATTTTTTGTCTGCAGTGTTATTAAATTTTTTATTTATATGCTTTGATTAATATCAGACGGTCTCCTATTGAGAAAAACTTGTCGGGATAACCCTATCAGATCAGGCCACAATTTATATAGAAGAAAAGAAGATTCAATTGACCATTCCAGAACAGGTGACTTTGACAATATCCGCCATTTTCTCTGGGTGACACACAGCACCGAATACGGAACTACGAATAGAAATGAAAGCAAATATACTCCCGCCAAAACTTATTAATATTTTTAACACAACCATAGGATGGCGCCGATCGTTGCGTCTACGCATTTTAATTGTTCTATTTTTCGGAATAGGTGTCTCTACTAATACTATTAACGACAATACTTTTTAATTTAACAGATCTGTATCAATCTGTATTTGGTGAGAAACAGTTTTAAGAAAAGAGACAGTAGTTCTGAGAATCAGGAAAAGAGCAGGAGTTTTGTCTTCAGTTTTTTTAGTTTTGTTGGTGTATATCATCTTTGGTTTTGTGCTTCCAAATAATTCTGTCCCTAAAATGGATTCAAACTATCAACCCTCCTTATCTAAAAGGAAATGTTGTGTACCTACATGTACAAATCGTGAAGGCAAAATGCATCGTTTTCCAAAAAATGAACCAAGTGTGTTTAGTGAGTGGATTTTAAAGATACAATCTTTAAATTATAAATAATTGTCAGTTGAAGACATTTATAAAAAATATGTATTTTGTGAGGAACATTTTTCTAGTAACTGTAAAGTTTTAGGTACCAAAAGAGGTCTTATAAGAACAGCAGTTCCAACTTTAAATTTACCTGGTAAGTGAATAAATCAAATTGTAATTTATAAAGGAAGAAAACCTGTACTAGCAGATCATGCAAACTTTTTTATGCTGAAAGGACTGTATAAAAAGTGGAAGCAACCATTAGCTTTTACATTCAGTGAAGGACCTCATAAATCCATGGCACTAAAAAATTTGCTAAAGGTTCTAATCTGCAAATGTCAAAGTATAGGTTTGAAGGTAGTATCGACAGTTTGTGACCAAAGTGAAAATAATGTCGGAGCTATTAGACTGCTAATGAGTGAAACGAAGGAGGAATACTTAAAAAGAAAAGAAGAGAATAGAAATTTTGATTTTGTGATCAATGACCAAGAAATTATTCCCATATTTGATGTCCCTCATATTTTCAAGTGTTTGAGAAATAATCTTTTGAAACATGACTTGTATTTTAAGCAAAATAAATAAATAAATGATCATTTTTTGATTGTAAACATATATATTTACTTTAGTTTCGTTGAAATGTAGCTGTCTATTTTATCGCAGAGTACTTCTTATTGACAGATAGATGGCACTAGATATAAATTTAAGGAATCTGTATTATCGACAATACTTTTTAACACAACCGCTGCTACTCGATGTCGCATACGGATCTTGACAGTAACTAGGTTCTTGCCATTCTATTCGTAGTTCCGTATTCGGTGGCACACATTCTGACTTTCTCCGTATTGCTTACGTGTGTTTTGTCTGTTTTCAATTTGTTTTTAGTGTTTTTTCCTGTTTTTAATGATATTTTTTTGTTAAAATGTCTCGTAGTGACTACTATACATCCCTTAGTGGCGATGTTAAGAGCCGGTATGACGAAAAAATTAAAATTGTTGATAATATCGACCCATACGCAATCCCTCTCACAAATTAGATATAATGTTAGTGCCAAATATTACAATAGTAGACCTTATGAACTATTTAATATTCTCACAGCTTTTATACTGGACAGCAGTTTAAGGCTTATAAAAGCACTCAAGCTTATAAACAATATGAAGAAGAAGTCTATTCAAGAAATTGCAAAAAGTGCAAAACTCTGTATAAACAAATGGAATTAATGAGTTTGTATGCCACCCAGCAAACATGGCCGACCGTCAATGACGTCATTCTAGAATGGTCAATTGGTTGATTGACTCATATTTTTTTTAATTAACCATGCACAAATTTGTAGGTTATCTATTTACCGACACTATTCTTACATAGAACATTTTACGTACTCTTTATACCAACATGTTCTTTCGTCTTGGCCTGGGCTAATTTCTATTACTAACTAGTAACTTAATAATATATTATCTTATAAAACAAATTATATACTCGGTCTGCCAATGTGACGAAGACTCTTTAATCGAAATACCTACTATTCGATAAATGAATAGAATCTGTTGTTTATTTTGGTTTATTAATCATGGAGAGCATTGCTGACTGTTGAAATTGATAGGCAATATTTAATAGGGATTTAGTACCACTGACATTATTATCTTAGATAAAAACACACTTCATTCAATTTTATAACAAAATGCAATAAAATCAACAAATAAATCAGTTGATTATATCAAAATTGTACTACATCTGCCTTTAATCTAAAGATAAATTTAATTCTATTCAGATTTGTTTTTTTGTATTTGATTATTCTCAATTAAGACAATTTTTTTGTGTATTCTGTTGAAAATTCTCCTTAGCTTAGCTTAGCTTTGGATAAAGCACTTTTTAGAGACATTGTATTCAGATTTTTTAACCTTTCGAAGAGAACGCCAAATGCAAAGCATCCGTCGTTTTAAAAATCAGAATGATTAATGTTAGAGATGGGCTTTGTACCGTAAATGACTGAATAAAATTATTATGATAAATTATTGGTCCACATTTTTGGCAATGTTTATAATTATACTTTGGAAAATTTATTTTTGCTCAATTTTACTTTAAATTTAAATGGTTTTTGAAAAATATTTATATATTATGATAATACGAAAAAATGTAATCGGCAGAAAGATGAGTACCAAAAAAGTCTTAAACAAGATAAGTTATGTTAAAGGAATTTTTGGAGAAGCTTGACTGTAAATAACAAAAAGTTTCATCACTTTAAGAAATTAGTGTGCCTATAAATTTGTTCAGAACAGCTTTACAAAACAATAGGTTTGGTTAGGTTGATGGGTTTTCGTTAGGAGACTACACTCAGACCAAAAAGTTCTTATACGAGGGTTGTTTGAAAAGTTTCCGACCCAACAAAGATACTAGATATTTTTTCTTCAAATTAATTTTTATTTTAAGTCTATACACTTCTCCCAGCGATGCTCCCATCTTTCAACCCGTCCAAATAGTACTCGGCGTCTTTCTCTACAAAATAGTTGTTTACGAAGGTGATGGCCTCCTCATTCGACGAAAATCTCAGTCCTCCGAGCGCAACTTTTAGCTTAGGGAACAAAAAAAAGTCGCTTGGGGCTAGATCTGGTGAGTAAGGAGGGTGGTCAAGCAGTTCAAAGCGTAATTCGTGAATTTTCGCCATGGCAACCGCTGAGGTGTGAGACGGCGCATTGTCTTGGTGAAACAAAATTCTTTTTTTGCAAATGGGGCCGTTTTTCCGCAATTTCTGCCTTCAGCTTGTCAAGTAATAATGCGTGTAGTATGCTCCTGTAATGGTTTTTCCTTTTTGAAGATAATCGATTAAGATAACTCCATGACTAACCCAGAAAACAGTCGCCATCACTTTACCAGCCGAAGGAACAAACTTTGCTTTTTTTGAAGCCGATTCGCAGTCCATTGTTTTGACTGTGTTTTTGTTTCTGGAGTATAACGGTGTGTCCGAGTTTCATCTACAGTAATTCCTAGTATGCAGTAATTGTAATAGTTTTGTAGTAATTGTAGTAGTAATTCCTACAGTATGCAGAAATTCGTTCTCTGATATGTTCTGTTAGTAAGAACAATAAATAACTGAACAATTAAACTAAACTTCCACTATTTATTCGAAAAATTCGCTTTAAAATTCAATTACAGCTATTTCGCTAATAACTAGCTAGCGAATTTTTCGAATAAATAGTGGAAGTTTAGATTAATCGTTCAGTTATTTATTGTTCTTAGTAAGATGAACTTCCAAAAAGTAAATGTTAACACAATCAATGTTCTGTTAGTGCTAGAATTTTTTTAATTTTTTTGATTAATATTTACTTATTGAAAAAAATAATTTATGTCATTTGGTTATTGCGACAGTGACGCGCCGCCCCTTTTTTATGCCATTTTCAACAATAATTTAGACCTATGAATACAATTGAGCATTGTTAATAACAATAACAATTTAAAAAAAAAAATATTTTGATATTCAGGAACATTTTTCTATTTGTCATTTTGAATCGACACCAAAATCAGATTTTTCGGATAGATTTAACCCAAATCCGATTTAAATGACTTCTCTACCAGACTAATTTATAAAAATTAAGTTGAAGGAGCTTCGCTAATAGAAAACTTCTAATTGCATTTATTCAGTTCTTGTGTAAACAAGTTTATATTTCTTGATTAGCGAAATATTTCTGTTTTTCATTGTACCATCTATCTCTTTGGAGGTTTTTTGTTTTACTCTTTTCCTTAGTCGCTCCATATTTATCTATTATCTTCCATTCTTAATATGTGCCCTAATGGACTAGTTTAGTGATTTTTTTTTTTATATTTGCATGTTATAAAATAGGTTTTTAGTGGTTCAACTGTACAAATAAAATTTTTATAAAATTAATCCTCTAGCCATAATCGGCTTTTGAAATTTAAATTTAATGGTTACATACGTCATAAGTGGTAAGTGACGTGTTTCAATAAGATTGGTAGAAAATTTGCGATGTTGTCGATATGCTTTAATATTAACCGAGAAACTAATCTCTCTCTCTTATTTGTTGTCATTAAAAAGAGGTAAACATATCGATATTTTTGTTCTCTGATTGACACTTTATCAAATAAGGAGTAAAACACTAAACAAAATATTCTGTCATTTTCGTTAGTTAAATTTGTTGTTTGGTTGTGTTTGGTTTATGAAAGAAATTACTTCTATACTATTTTTGGTTCGAAAATAAAAACCCCTAACACCTTCTCTTGGTGTTATAGCGGTTCCTTCAAAAATAACCAATAGAAGTAATTGTTCTCTCGGGGAGCAACCCTTCTATCGGCACAGTGAGAGAACGAATTTCAAGAATACGGTTTTGGCATTTTCTATAGAACCACACCCACTTTCTATTGGCTGTTCTATTCTATCACCGTCAAGAATAGAGGTCTTGTTTGTTTATTACAGATAAACACGATTTTCTCTTTTGTCATATATCTTGTCAACTGGTACAATCAGTTAGTCACAGAACACGGTGTTTTGTGGCGCCAGTTCTTTGAGAATACTTGAAACGAACGTAGCTAAAATGTGACAACGTTGACTTTTAAACACACTTCATTATTGGTTATTAGTTGGCGCTACGTTTAAAACTTACTAATTATTTATTGCTAAATTTTACGAAATGAGAAAAATTAATTGCAAAATGAATACCAATATAAGTAAGTAGGTATCTTATCCTAAATATATATTGCTATCATTTTGATTAATATGATCCTACTAAACTAGTCCATTATCTTTATCCTATATCTAACTTTTTGCTCTTATTACTTTACGGTTGTCATTAAAAAATACATACAAAGATATTGTTGTAGTTAGATTTTCTTGGGCCTTGACCTTTCTGGAACCCTTCTTAGCACGCAAATTCACAGATGAGTTAATAATTGGGTATGGAGTAAGGATGGGGATGCTCTGGAAATGCATATTAATCTCACATAATTCTAACTATTACCACAACTTTGGTAATACACTGATAAATGTTACTTATCCATTTTGTTGGAAAGCTTTGATTGACGTCAAAAAAAATTGGTTCTAAAAACTCAAAAAAACAAACCAGAATTTCGACTTAAAAAAAGTTTCGTTTAATGGTTGATTCCAAAATTATTTTTCTTGCAGTAAGTAATTTTCAGTGTTTCAGAATAATTCCTTAAAATCTTTTTAATACAAATCAAGTCAATTGGACAGGTCAAGAAGTTCTCGAAAAATGGTTTAGTATCTGTTTTCAACAGATTCAAGAAATCCTTTGTCATCTTTTTATGTCACGTAAAATGCCGCATTATAAAAATAAGCTTAAATATGTTTTTTTACTTTAAACAGTCGGAACAAAAAAAGAAATAAAGACAGTTAAAACATGGAGTGAAACAAGGTCTTGGTAATTACATGCTTATGGAAGTTTTAATTGTGGTTTGAATAAAGTCCTTTCAGGTATAATGAAAGTTGTTTACAGTTGAAAAGTCAGCTTTTTTTTTGTCTTTTTATATTATACTCTGTTATTTCTTGGAATAAAAATGAATAGGACAGTCTGCGGCGAAGAACTTTGAAGTCAAATGTCATCTTTTTTTAGCAAATTTAGAACGAAAATTCGAATCAGATAGTACACTATAATGAAATAAAATAATAATAAAATAAGATCGTTTGACATTTTTGCCGGAGAGTCTACAAATGTAGATATTCCGGCGCCTATTGCCTCTTTAACTCTGTTTGAAGTGATTAGTAACGAGGCTTACTAACCCAGCTACCACCACTATATATTTTTACGTCTGAGAGTGATTTAAACAAATTAAATGTGTGCAAAAATAAAAAAAGTTTAAATGAAATTTATTTTAAGGTAGTCTCGTCTCCAACATACAATTTCTTCGGAATCGATAAGCATTGACTGTCTGCCAACTTTTTCATACTTAAAGTTTAACTCATGCAAAAAAAGTTTGTCTCTACTTATTGTAGGTAATTCGGGATCATCGGTAATGGCTTGTAAAACTTTGTTTAAAGTTGGTATTTGTTAGTTTATGGACCATTCTACGAATTACATTTTAAAAAGATTCATCCACATTCACTTTTAAAAATTTTGGTCTTCCTGTTCTCGGTATATACAGTGGATTTTGCATATCCCATTACTTTAGACGAAATTTCAACTATACTGTTAACAGTAGTGGAGGGATTCTGTTGCTTAAAATAAATAATAATTAAATATTTGTAGACATTCAGTATAACACTCTTTTCGTTAAGTGATACATAATTTTTTAACTGGTGTATAATCACACGTTATTTTTTTTAATTCCATATTCTATTCACTCTTTCAAGAAACAACTGTGTCAGATCTCTTCACTCGCTTATAATAGACAACAAAAATATTCTGATATTAAAGACAATTAACCATTTTATTAATCATTGGTTTTCATACTATTTAAATAAGCTTTCACATTTATGGGAAACCATCTTTCGCTAATCGACTTTTTCTTACTAAACTATCAAAACACCATTAACTAAACACCTATTCATTTTGACAGTTTCTTTATTTCTTGTTATTTAATGGGTCATTATTATAACGACAAAAATAACCATAAATAAGGTTACTATTCATAAACAGATTTATATAAATATAAAATGCAAATTTTCTATCTAAATAGTAGAACCCAATGTAGAATAAGCTAAAATATTGATGTTGTACGAAAAGCACACGTACTACAATATGCATAACAAATTAGTTTTTTTTTCTGAGAATTTACTCCGGGTTATTTTTCAAACGTACTAAAAAAACTATTGAAATAATAAAAGTTTCTCTCAAATAATATAATTTTTTGAAATGATTTACCAGAAAATTCGATTAAGTTTTCATTTTAGAAAAAAATGTAAATAAAAAAAGGTGGACTATAAATAAAGAACAATCTGTAGGTTACCAAATTTTGATTTTTGAAAATTGACACAATTAAATATTAGTTTTTAATAAAAAAAACAGAAACCTAATATAAAAATCTAAAACCTACAGACTTTTTCTTTGAAGGTCTCTGCAAAAATTAAATGATTTTTATTCATAAATAGCCGAAATGTTAGGAAAACGATAAAACCGATAAAACAGCCTCCCCACATCACTTCTGCCGCATCCAGGAAAAGCAAATCTATTACATCTGAAATCTTGTCCTACACCATCCCTGGTAATTTTATCGAGGAAATACTCGAACTACCCCTGTTAGCACCTCGCCAACTCTATGGCGGGGTGGTTCCCCATAACCTAAACGAATGGCTGACAGGCCCCAAGTTTAGGCACGTTGTCCAGGAATTCTTCTACATTCCGTCCAACAGACTACGCTCCCCTTTCAGAAGACATTCATATTATGTCGTTAGAGCCTTTATTCCCCCTCTATCCCATAAAACTAGAGTTAGAACTTTTACTCTGAGCAATATAATACGCCAATAATACGCCAACCCAGCCCTGCAGAGAATATAAAATCTTAAATCTCCAATTAAGACCTCTCAAGATTTTCCAATCTTTACCAAACTATTTATTTACATTCGTCTTTCTCTCAGTTTCATTTAAAGAATTATAATGAGATTGACAGATCTAAGTAAAATTTTATTTTATGAAAATTCTATTTGATGTTGGATTATTAATATTTACATTATACCAAATATTGATGGAATAAGACATTATGAAAGTCTAAATATTATTAGTTCTAAGGTAATTATTTTGCAAATGTTTTTCTCTAAGATCAGTATAACTGTAACTGTTCAATGAAAAACAATAACTTACTGTATTTTGTGGTAGGTACCTACACATCTGTCTTATCTACGCAAATATAATAGTTGTGCGTGCGTCAATATACTGTTTTTCCATTTTGATTGATACAAAGAAATTAAAAAGTTTAATCATACATTTAAGAACATTTAAGATTTATCTGAAAGTACTGCAGAATTCTCTATACTCCATGCTGACCAATAATTTCATTACTATTTCAAAATGTGACAAAAATAGATCTGTGTATAGAAAAATTGTAATATATCTAAAAATTTAAATATTTAACTTGACATTTAGCTCCGAAGATGGCCTATTTTATGGTTGAAAGCGCTTAGCTATGAAATTTTAAATTATTAATATACACACTTTTTAAAAATATAAGATTACCTCTTTTTCTCCAAATTACCAAATTATTTTAGAAATTGTCGTATCTGCGATAAGAATTTAACAACTGGTCTATACAGATTTTTACAAGGTATCAAAAGAAATTCCATTCAAACTCGGCTCAGCTGCATAAAAAATGTAAAACTTTTAAGAATCATATAAAAATAAGATATCCTTCCTCTCTTGTAGTTTATTCAAATAAATGGACATTATACAATTGCAGTCCTGGACAAAGAATTATAACACCTTTGCTGCTTTACATGTTGCTGTGTTTAGCTGTAAACAGGCGTTTAGGGTGACCCTTGACTGCGCTATTACATACTTGAGGTTTGGGATCTTGCAAGAAATGACAAACTGCATAAGGTAAATCCTCTCTAGCTTCATTTTCCCAAACTAAATCAAAAGCATCGTTGAACCAAATGGTCGGTACGTATGGTAAAGGCGGATTCAAAGCAGCTTGCCTTTCAGCATAAGCAATTAAGAGATTATCGGACTCGGGGCCGGATACGCACGAATTGATGTCTTGAAATGATAGGCCATTATCATTGGCACACTAAAAGTTCATAATTATTCGTATAATAATTTTCTTGATTGATTAGGTACTTACTCCTTGTGCTATTTGTAAAGGATCGTTAGACATTTTTTGAATGTGGCAATTAACAAAACCGATCAGTTGTGCTTGGGCAGGTTTTCCTTTAATTACGCAAGCATGGATTCTGTTAACAAGGCATTCTCGAGGACCATGTTGGCAAGTGAAGTCTACTGTCCCGTTGGCATTTCTTTCATAATGCTAAAAATGTGAGTAATTTAATAAATTTAAAAAATATTCCAATGTTCAAAACCATTTTTCCATTATCATTTTACATTTTTTATATATTATCATACATTTTTGGTAATCTAAAGTTTTAATCATTTTTGATAATTTAAAATAATACCCACAGCATTTCCGAATGGTACAAGGTCCAGTAATAAATATTGATCTCCAAAAGCTTGATATCCTTGATAAAGATGATTAGTTATGAATTCGTCGCAATAAGGACAGAGACCTTCATAAAAAAGTGTCAGTTTGACAGGATTCTATTATAAAAAAAAACAATATCGGACATTAATGTCATAATATTAACCATAAAATACTAATATTTACCTGTACACTTTGCTGTATGCATAAAGAACCAATAACGAAAAATAAAAATTTAAATGCCAACATTTTGATTTTAGTTTTACGTCTAATACTATAAAATAACGTTTACAAGAATTCTATTTTATAGTCAAAGGTACATAATGAAGTGGCTGTCATATTATCTTGATATTGATATTGATAATCAATCATGTGTGGATTTGATGGACAGTTTAAACTGGAATTATATTTAATAAAAAAATTTGAGACTTGGGTTTTTAAATATATTGCGGTCTTCAAAATCTTTTTGTCATGATGAACGAAATTTGTAATAAACACAACGTAAATGCTCTTCCACTTAACCCTTAACAAAAAATAAATACATTACAAATTAAATTTATTGTACTAACCCTTACTGTGTAAAAGTCCATCTTATTAAGAATAGTAAACAACTAAATGATTGAATGAAACTTCCACTATTTATTCGTAATTACAGCTGTTTCGCTAAAAACTAGCATCGTCAGATTGACATATTAAAGTTACATTTTGTTTGTTTGTAGTTAGGTAATTAATGTTTATTAGGTAGTTATAAGGCTAGACCAAGTATGGAAGTAATAAGACATAACAATATTAAAGCCTAGATGTTATTAGCCCTATATATACCCTATAAACCATGACATAACCGAATTTTGGCCATGACAAAATGAATGAATTTTTAATTATTTAGTCGGCCAGCTGAAGGATTAGACGACAACTAATCAGCAGCTGAATGTGTTTTTTATAAGTAAAATAACGTATGTTATCACATTTGTTGATTAGAAATCAACAAAAATCAAATTCAGTTGAAATTGTGCATTTATTTCATTTGTATAAACCTCAGGTGAAGGCAAAATCGTTTATTACTAGGGTCAGATCTATCACTTTAGCTGTCATGAAATGACCAATCGAAAATGCAGCTAGCTCCCAGACTAATAGTTAGATTCTATTGAACAATTGTTTTAACATATTCCTTTTGTTAAAAAATAGTCCAGTAATTCTGGAAGTCTTCTGGGGTCACTCGGCCAGTACGTGGATATTCTGTTGGTAAGGCAATCATAGTTATTATCAGTAAAAGCTTTCAGAAGATTTCGCTCTTTTGGTGTTATGAGTATTGATCCGCAATGCGTGTGTTTTGCATTCCAGTCTCCACCAGCTACAAATCTGGTGCCTAGTGTTAAGTTACTTTGAAAAAACACGAAAAACGAAGTAATAAACAAAGCCACCAAGGGCCCTCATGGTGTGCAGGAACATTTTGGGGATATAACCCACATATTCTTCAATAGATGTACTTAGCAATAGGAAGACCATTCTTCACATATGGGGCAGTAGCTTGGGACCCAAGAGCTAATCTTCACTGAAGCAATGAAAACTTGCCTCACTGCTGCAATGAAAGTAATTCTGCATATTCAGCTGGAAAATGTAATGAAGAAAATTATATACACAATCATCAAAGAAGGAATTATCAAAGATGGCGAACTTGGGAAGTACGGGAGTAGGAGTTTTTGGACCGAGAGTTAAATACTCAGAAGCAGAAATCCGTGCCATCGAAATATGTGCAGAATTCAAAATTGAAAGATATGTCATGTATCATGCTGGATAGTCAAGCAGCTTTCAAAGCGTCTGGGCAAATTAGGCCAGAAGAACACTGTCACCCCAGGTCACAAAGAAGTAGAAGTAAACGAAACAGCAGATAAGCTGGAAAAAAGGAGTCGAAACCCTACCTCTGGGACCAGAACCATCTTGTGGGATCAGCAGTAGGACAATCGCCAAAAAACTAGGAAAAGAAATGGATAGTGTCAAATCCAATTACTGGAACCAGCTGAAAGGACAGACTAGCTAAGATAATTCTGGAAAACTACGACCAGAAGAGATATCGGAGTTACCTCAACCTTAGGAAAAAAGACTTCGGTAAAGACCAGGCGTTGCGGGTTAAGAAGTAACATAAATAAACTAGGTTAAGAAGTCTCATGAATAAACTAGGGATAATACATGAAGCAAAGTGCAGATTCTGTGAGAAAGAGGACGAAACCTTAATACACACACTCTGGGAATGCTCTGCCTTCAGAATTCTAGGGCTAGAGCACACGAAATAGAAGAGGAGAATTTACCTGATTTAAAGCCCGACGATGTCCTAAACTTTCTAAGGAAAATAGGACTAGAAAGGCTGCTGCAACTATTAGAAAACATCAGACTCATAGCAAGTAAGGGGGAACAAAATAGATCTTATAGATCACAGTCTACTTATCACCCCTTACCTTAGATACAAATACAAATCCAGACAGAATTGCACCACCTTCTCTCATGGATATGTAAAAGCCGATAACTACCAAATTCAGGAAATGGGTATTATCTCATTTTAATTTTACAGTTTCTGTTCATGAACCAGATTTAACATCTTTATTTAAAAATAAAATTCAAACGCTGCAGAATTAGTGTCTATGGTTGATATATGGTATTAAAAATGTCAAGGAATTTCACATAAATGAATAGAAACTAAGTAGTTAAATATAAAAAATAAAATAACACATTCTGCAGCTTCATTTATATTTTGGAATAGTTTTGACAAAGGTTTCCACATACCTATATGAAAAACTCTCTTTTAGAACGGATGTACATAATTTTAACTGGAGGTTTAAGGGAACATAATTTAAAACTGAAATGTTTCTGCGCTCCTTAATGTATCAGACCTGCTGGAAAACTAAAGAGCAATAGAATAAGGTGAACTTATTGCATATTTCCCTTTCATGTCCAAAACTTTTCATTTTCTTAATACTCTGTAATGATGTAGATTCTAAATTAAACAATGTATCTACAAAAAGTGTTCATTATTACTAACTTCTAAATTTCTTATGGATTAAACACAAAAATTTCCACAAATCAAACAAATAGAGCTTTGCATGGCGAGTTCCACTGCCCCCCCGATGCCCACTACATCGCAGTGCCCCTTGGAGTGACGACCTTGTACTTATTTTCTGTTCTTCCTGTATTAACTTTTGGGTCAGCTTTGTGACTCAGGATGGGAGCTCTCTTTTGTTGCCTTCGCCACGCCGTGTCCAGTGTCCATTGTCTCTAAGCCCTATGAAAGCCGTCATTGCGCTCATAATGATCCATATGGGTGGAAATCCCAGGAGGACATCAAGCGCTTGTGTGGTGTTGTTCTTAACGCTCTTGTGACTCCTATTCCTACAACCCTCTGTACATGCGCCAGTTGCCTCTCAACCACTGGGTCACCAGATCACGGACCTGATTGATTGTATTCGTTTTATTTATAGATAAGATAAAAACATACCACAAATATTTTAAGTGATCGAGGTTTTTTTCCTGATAATTCCTTCTTTGATCATTCTATATATTGTTTTCACCTCCATTGCAACAGTGGGGCAAGTTCCCATTGCTCCAGTAATATATGAACAGGCTAGTGTCTGAATCTTCGAGAGATTTTTCCTCGTCGCACTCAGATTAGCACTTGCGCCCCAAGCCACTGCCCATTGCAGAATACGTGGGTTACATCTCCAGTTCTTCCCTGCAATGTTCCTGCACACCATGAGGGCCTTGGTTGCTTGGTGTATTACTTCGTCTTCGTGTTTATTCCAGAGTAACCTGCTAGGATTAGCCCTAGATATTTTACCTGTTTTCCAATCGACGATGTTTTCCCCTATTTTTATGATTTTTAGATTAGGTTCCTTTTTCCCTGTAAAGGCTACTAGTGTGGTTTTGGTGGGGTTGATGCTGAGTCCCACCGAGTCATCTCATTAAACTGATTATATTTGAGCTCAGCGCTTTGATGGCTGCTTGACTATCCGACATGATCACAATCTCATGCCTGCGGTAGTTTCTTCCAATATTGAATTCCACACATCTTTCGATGGCGCGGACTTCTGCTTGAAAGATGCTCGGGTATGTACCCAAGTTTTCTGAGTATTTGGCTCTCGGTCCAAAAACTCCTATCCCAGTTCCCTCGTCTAGCTTGGAACCGTCCGTATACCACTTTATGGCATTCTGGTTTAAATTCTGTATGGTGTCTTCGTCCCATTCAGAGTTTTTACTCAACTTTGTGATAAATCTTGGGCATTTTCCAAGTTTGATCAAATTTAAGTGATCGAGGTTTTTCCCTGATAATTCCTTCTTTGATCATTCTATATATTGTTTTCTTCCTTACACTTTCTAGCAGAATGAAGATAGTGTCTTGTCCTGCCTCCATTTCTGCGATTCTTGTAGATAGCAGTTGCGACATCCAAATGGAAGTCTAGAAAGGCACATACCACGCTCTCTTTTTTATTCAGAGCGTCTT
Organism: Ophraella communa; assembly: GCA_035357415.1. NCBI lineage: Eukaryota > Metazoa > Arthropoda > Insecta > Coleoptera > Chrysomelidae > Ophraella > Ophraella communa. The sequence goes on along the minus strand of CM068990.1, from coordinate 39,020,791 downwards.
GGATTTCGTCAGTAGATTGTGTTAAAGCGGTTTCCGTGGACTTTCCCGCTTGGTACGAATGTTGACGGGGGTGCAAGGGCACCTGTTCCAAGATTTCTGTTCTAATGTAGTTGTCTACAGCTTTTTCCATCGTTTTGAGAACAAACGATGTGAGGCTGATCGTTCTAAGGGATTTGGAGGAATATATATCCATTATAATATTTTAGGCTATAAATATTATTATATATGAATCTTTTTTTCTTTACTATTGCTCATTTATCTTGGAGGAAAATATATCCATTATAATCTTTTAGGCTATAGATATTATTGTATACTAGGTCTACTCTTATAATGAGTTTTCACTCGAAATAGTTGTCATTTAGTGAATAATCAGTTTCACAGCAAACCTTGTGGAATAAATTAACAAAAATAAACCAATTTAAGCAAGTGGCTGTTTAATTAATAATTAACTGAACCCGTGTTCACTTTCATTTACAGTAAAACGTTTCCTTACAATTTTGTGTAGGTAATTACTTTGACATTATCTAAAAGTTAATTAGGTTATGAATGCCAATTAAAGTTTTTCGCAAAATAATATTTACCAGACAAACTGTATGAACTTCTAGATCAGTCTCCATTACATCAACTAATAATTTTTAGCAGATAACCGATGTCATTCTGTTGGCTGCATGCCAAACAAAAGGGTAGGAAAGGGTCAATTTAGGTAAAATGTTTCTCCCATTTGAACGAACAGCCACTCTAGGCCTTCGGACACACGACCTGATAAATCAAAATAAAATTTATGTATAAATGATTTTCAACATAACTTTAATTTATTTAATATTAAAAAATAGGCTTCTATAAACTTCTCTAATAACAAAGGAAATATTTAAATTGATTGTACTAACCCTTACTTTTTGGAAGTCCATCTTATTAAGAATAATAAAAAACTCTTCGTTTTAACAAAACTTCCAATATTTATTTAAAAAATTGCTTTTTTTAACTTTAATGACAACCGTTTCGCTAGACTTAGCATCGTCAGATTGACATATTGAAATTACATTTTGTTTGTTTGTAGCTAGGTACCTGATGTTTATTAGGTAGTTATAAGGCTAGACCAAGGCTTTAATATTGTTATGTCTTATTACTTCCATACTTGGTCTATAGAGCGGGTCACAGTTATTATGCAGCATTGCGTTTATGGACGACGGCGTTGCCATATCGGCATGTTCTTCGAATTTGGTTCCAACTGGCGCGGGAATATAACTTGCCATTGTGTTACTATTATGATTTAAATGTTGACTAAATTATTCATTTAAAAATCGTTTAGTGAGTAATTAAGAATATTTATAATAATTATGATTTTAGATAAAATTTACGCGTTTAAAGGAAAAGCTAATGAAATCTTGCCGACATTTCGATGATTTTTCCGAGGATTTTTCTTCTTCTGGCGGGTTGTTGTAACAAACAAAATATAGAATAAGTTAATGAATTAATAATTACGTATTTTAACTTAAATTAAAATTAAACTTTAAAAATGACAATGATTAGCAGGTAATAACTAAAATAAATGAAAATTGAATGGAACATTTGAGGGTTAAGAAATATATTACTGATCTTCATCGTCATCCAAATCTTTATCTTCATCGTCTTCATTTAGATTTATTATTATTGGCTCAATGTCTTCCATTAAACGATCTGTTTGCCACATCTTTTCCTCTGTCTTCTCTACCTTTTTCTCATAATTAGAACACTGCATTGGGGTTACTTGCGAATACGCTGTTTTTATAAGTTTTTCCACATCCTCTTTTTTAAAAGTACTATTATTACGAGCCACATATCCTTTTACTTGGCTCCACACCATTTCAATAGGATTTAATTCGCAATGATAAGGTGGTAATCGTAGTACTGTTATATTATGTTCCGTGGCAATGTCGTCTATTTTTCTTAGGTCGTACTGCTCTCTAAACGCGTTTGCAGTAGCCAATAATTCTGTTTTTAAATAATCATCTTTGAAGTAAATCTCTTTTTCCAGTAGCCAGTACTTTATTTGTTCCTTATTCCAAGTTGTCTTTGGAAAAGGTAATTTCGCCGAATGGTATGACGTATTGTCCAACACTACAACATTCTTTGATCCGTTTTTCGGCAAATTAGGGATCAATTGATCTTTAAACCAGGCCTCAAAGCCTTCTGCGTCCATTTCGTCGTGGTAATCGTCTGCACCTTTCTTTGCCAGAAAAGTTTTTTCTGCACCCTCAAGAAAACCGTCTTTCCAGCCTGCATGAAGAACAAATCTCGGTCCTCGTTGACTTGGAGCCTTCAGTCCTGTTGTCAGTTCTTTGACAAATGCATCTCGGGCATTTTTTATGGTAGTGTCTTTCCATTCAAAATTTACACTGTGGCCCACATTAATCCATGACTCGTCCAGATATATTACGTTATATCCTTCTTCGCGGAACTTATTCACTGATCTTAAATATTTGTGCCTCCAGGCGATTATATCAGCTCTTTCTATTAGAATCGAGTCTCTTCCTCTCTTTCCATAAACAAACCCCATATCGTTAAGCAAGCGTCTTAGCGTACTTTTAAAAAAATTTGGTACATTTTCGTCTGAATTTGTTTTAGCAAGAACTTTTGCCAGTGTTGGTGGAATATTTTCGGAGTAGAATTCATGCACAGCTTTTCGTTTTTGCGATTGGATACCTTCATCGTAGGTGATCAGTCTTGAATTCGACTGGCTGCTGTTCCGTCTTCGTTTTTTGGCGATGTCAAAGGTCCAGTAGCGGCTTCGCTTTTCAGATTATACATTGTTCTCACACTAAGGCGTCATTTCAGAAATCAGTTCTATTTTCGCTGTCACACTTTTGTCATCTTTTGTATTCAACGTATACGTTAAAATATTCAATAAAAGCCTCTTGGTGTGACGATGAAGATTTTCACCTTGTTTAAATTTTTCAAACGTTGCTGCTAACTGCATGGCTGTTGTTTCAATAATGCCCTTTCGTTTATCAGCAGAAACAGATAGGTACCTGCCTATGTTATTACTTACCTGTACATTTACTTACCTCTACATTCCAGGAATATTACATAACGGTTTACGAGGATCAAGGGATCATACAGGTAAAAATAATTAGCATCTTTGTAATTAAATAATATTTTCAATGGCAATAGGATTAGGATTTGTCTGAAAGATTTAGTAGAGACCTAAATAATCCATCAAGTGATCAGGTATATACTGATTACAATCTACATAAATATTTTGAATTCCATTTTTTAATAATATTTATTAAAATATTAAATGTAATTTACAATAAAACAACTATTAATCTTAATTTCGTCTTTAATTAGTGGTAAAAGATATTTCAATAATTCACAAAATTTATAAATGTTTATCAGAGCAACAATTATGATAGTTAAATACCTCGGCTAGGGGTGAGTAAGTTCATTAGCTCTGACCATTATATAATAGTATAATATTGGTTTCTTTAAGAAATAATAAGGGCGCCACTGAAATCTTTTTATTTTTTATGATACTACTGAGGAAAGTTGTTTTAATTTGATTTATTTAAATAAGTATCATAAGATGACAGAAAGATGTTAGAAAAAACTGTCTATGAAAAAATGAAATAAAAATGTACCAACCGATAAAAGATAAATAGATTTCCTTGGTGCTAATAAGAAAGAAGTTGATAATAAGTTACAAAAAAAATAATCCTCAAACAGTTCTTTCAAACGTCTTATTCTAATACAGTTGTAACGATATATATATAAATATAATTTTGGATAAAAAAGAAAAATACGTGAACAGTAAACTGGATATATAACAATATAACTTAGCTTTTAATACCAGTTGACGATCCTTCGCCGTACCTTGTGGTCGCTACGGCACTGTCTAGGTGGTTCAAAATGTCTATGGATGATCGAGATTGAGGAATGATCAATTCTTAGAGATGATTAAGTTGTTCAGGTTTAATTACTGCCCAAGTTGTAGAGATGATCCAGTTAAAAATATTCGTGCTTAAGAGATGTTAAATTTTAAGAGATGTTCAAGTTTAAGAGATCTTCACGTTTACAAGATGCTTCAAGTTTAGAAATGTTCGAGTTTAAGAGATAAGATGTTCAAGTTTAAGAGATCTTCACTTTTACAAGATGCTTCAAGTTTAGAAGATGCTTCAAGTTTAAGAGATGAGATGTTCAAGTTTACTGTATAATATTCCAACTTTCTGAAAACTACCAGTGTCAAACACATGTTAAATTTACTTTTTCTGACACAAAAAGTACAAATCAGCATAGTCCGAAATCTACAGTTAGATGATAAATTTACTTTGTAACAACCTTACATATTCATCAAAATTCCAGAAATATACTTTCACTAGCCATTTTATAAAAAATTATCATTAATACTTTTAAATTACCATAAAAAGATTCTTCGAATAATAAAGAAATATGTTGAAATTCTCATCTGATATAATAAAATATAATATAACTTTCGATGTTTTATAAATATTTTAACAAAAAGGAATTATGAAATTGGAGAAAAATCATACCTGTATATGACAGTAAACCAATAGAAGAAATGAGACTGGAGATAATAATTAAAACCCTTAAACCCGATAATGGCAACTCATTAGCACACCTCGTAGCGTAGCTACTTTGAACTTCCAACTATAGACACAGTATTCATTATTTTATTTGCAGCACTACTATCTCCAAAAAAGATCCCGGCTAAGAGACTCTCTTAAGGAGTGGTTCGACTCCAAGTTAATGCTCACTATAGAAAGGATTGGTGGTATATAAGGGTTAAGGGCGCCAGTATCTTTTAAACGTTACGAATAAACAACAGAAAATACACAAAAACTAAGGTGAAAAAGATAGAAACACCTTATAATTAAGCTGAATTTGATGGCAAGAAAATAAACTACATTTAATATCAACCGAACACGCTGCACCCTTAAGACTTATAGTCCATGGGTATATAAATCAAACTGTGAATAAAGAATATTGGTTTATTGATAATAAATTGTAAATTGCCACAGGAATTATAAGTGGAAGTGTATAAACGGACTTGACTTATCTTTAGTATTTGTGTGATCCGGTGGGCTCGGTTAATCCATCGATGTTGTAGTTGAAGTATTGGTTGTTGGGGGTTGGTTCTTCATCAAAGGGACTGCTAATGTGGGCTATATTTCTTCAGAAGAAGGACTGCAACTATTGGCTAGATTTCTCCATAGAAAGGACTGCAACTATTAGCTATATTTCTCCATAGAAAGGACTGCAACTATTAGCTATATTTCTCCATAAAAAGGACTGCAACTATTGGCTATATTTCATGCTGGAGGTAACGTAGCGGTAGCGGTAACCTAGCGGCTGTATCCTCCTAAAAGTCGTAAAGTGGATCAGAAGGATTTAAAATGTTGTGGGTGTTGATGTTGGTTCGCTTTACCTCAAAACGTTACTTTATACTTAAAAGCTTTCCAACATTAATGTCCCATACTTAATAACAAAAATGAATTAAAAACAATAAATTTATAGTTTTAATGAAATTCAGAGCGGTGAAGCCGGCTCTGTGTGATTAATTACTAATGAGTTTTATTGTTAATACAAAGTTATAAGCTGTTATACTTAGTTTTTTGTAAGTAAAAATAAAAAAGTGATTGTTATAGTTATTTAAAAAAAGGTTTTTTTATAATTCTAAAAGAGTTCTAAAAAAAAGATACTAATTTATTATGTTTTACATAGACTCAGTTATATATTTCATGTTTACAAAAACGTGTTACTCTGAATAAGCTTTAACAATAGATAAATTTACAACAAAAGAATGATATTTTTATAAGCAATAAAATGAATTTGATATTTACTAGTTTCATTAGATGGTTCTACCTGGAAATAGTGTCTAAAAACATTTATACAGGGGCCACGCCCTAAGGTTTTAATACACGAATTGTTCATATTGGCCTTAAAAAAATAGTGAAATAAAAGGAAATTATATGTACAAATACTTCTAAAAGGTTTAAAATAATTGTGAAGTGGAACGAATAGAAAATAATGAATTACTTACTGTGATACAGCCAGATAAATGTATTTTCTGAATCTCGTGAACTACTGGTCTCTAGGGGTGGTTTGATCGGAAAGAGAACGAAGCGTGGCGTTCTGCTAATTTATAATGGTACTGACAGGGGCTTACGTTCGTTCGTTTGCAAGGGTTTTGTACGTTCTGTTGTGGGGGGTAAGTTTGACAGTGGTAAGGTTGTGTCTAATAATACATTGGGTCGGAATTGATTTTAGGGTTCGGGGGGACGGTGACTTAAGGAAAGGTAGCATGGCGATAGACATTAAGAATTCTTTCGGAAAGATGGAGCTCGCAGTACTAATTTAATTACCTACATATTTAGGATACCAGGTTCTTAAAATGTTAATAGGTACTGTTACAATTTTCGATAGATAGACATTTCCTTAAATCGGCGCGGTCAATAGGATTTTCTATCAATAAATAAATAGACCTACTAATCTTGCTAACTTGCTACACTCTGCCTTAAAAACAATTATTTATAATTTTGTTTGGTATCCTGCCTTTTTGTATCTGTTCGTTAAAAATAGGAATAGATATATTTATTTTCGTGAGATTTAATTTTAAATACGTCAGTATCAAGAAAATCTGTTTCACGGACCATTTTGCAGGGATCAAAAAATCGGAAATGTCGAACAAAAGATGAGAGAGGAAATGGAATTTAATAAAAGAATATTATACGAAGGGTTTTCACTCAAGTAAAAATATAGGTCTTAAATGGATTTAAAGCTTAAAAATTTCACTTGGTTGTCGACACGTGAGCCATATACTAAAAAATGTATGTGTGTTGTGTAGTGCAGTAAATTTGTATTTAGGTAGGTATCAAATATGGCAGTTTTAGAATCATGTATTTAGTCTGCATTTATCGTTTAAATACAGGGTGTTTCAAAAAAAGGTAACACCGTCTCTAGGATAGGTAAAAAACAGAAAAATAATTGGGGTTTGCTTAGTAAAATTTTTTTCTAACGCCATCCGTTTTCAAGATAAAGGGCGTTGAAGAAAATGAAAAATTACACATTTCTTACGATTTTGCCGAAACTACTGGCACCATTGCAATGAAATTTTATACGAATATGTTTTGGAAGCATCAAAAACTTTTTCTATTGGAGCAAAACTCTATTTATTGTTGACTTATTGTCATAACAATCAATAAATGTCAATTTTACATGGCAAACTTAGAGAAAAGCGAACTTTATCATTAGTTTATACCAGGAGCGATTATTACTTCATAATTTTCAAATTAAAATATTCCGAAAACGGTACATAATATCGAGTTTTACCAAGAGTACCTTTTTGGTGTAGAATTAAACGATGTTTATGTTCACTTGGAGTTTTGACTAATAATTCTACCCTAAAAAAAGTTATGTTGAATAATACGTTGTATGAATCGTGTAACTAGCGCCCTCTATGAGAGTTAGTTATAAAAACAAATTCATGGGATATATCAGCTTCCAAAACATATTCGTATAAAATTTCATTGCAATGGTACCAGTAGCTTTGGCAAAATCGTAAGAAATGTGTAATTTTTCATTTTCTTCAACGCTCTTTATCTTGAAAACGGATGGCGTTAGAAAAAAATTTTACTAAGCAAACCCCAATTATTTTTCAGTTTTTTACCTATCCTAAAGACGGTGTTACCTTTTTTTGAAACACCCTGTATAAGTAATATTAAGTAAAAAATATACAGTCTGTTCGGTGTATCTTTGCACATGTATGAACATATTTTGTCTCATCTCTACTTACAGAATATAAAATGTTAAAATTAAGCCGCATGTCCAACATTTATTAATACATCAGACAAAGATAGTAATATAACAACAGTCTGTGATAAATTGTCATCATTAAACCTGCTTAGTTGTCAACTTGACAGCGTTTTGGTGTTTGCAAAAATTATATTCATATTGTTTAATTTTCCACTACATTTTCGTGCCTTGAGTTTATAGATTTTCTCAAAAAGAGTTGTAACGACTAACTGTTCACTTAGTGTTGGATTCCTTGATGTAAGTATTAGTTTTTGAAGTTAAATTTTCTAACCTTTAATTTGACGTATCATTTTTGAATCTGGCTAAAACTCTGTCAAACGGATCGATATAAATCATTATTTGTTGTCAAAAATATCAAACAAATATAGAACAGAATATTTTTTCAAGGTTTTTATTTTTAGAAAAACATTAAATTCTCAATCCCAGCAACTCGTGCTGAATTTGTATGACTATTTTGAGTTGGAAAAAAGGGAAAGGAGGACCCTTGGAACCTGTGGCGTGTGTATGTTGTTTAAAAATTTACCGATCATGATATTGTTTTCAATTTAAGAAGGTGGCTGCTGCCTTGAAAATATCACGGCGTACAGTATGTATAATTAAAAAATGAAAAGAAAGCAATCCTGTCCTTAAAAATTGAATGTCATATGTATACGATGTAAATGTTTATATTTGTATTTTGAATGAAAACATATTTTTCATCACCGAATACGGAACTACGAATAGAATGGCAAGAACCTAGTTACTGTCTAGATCCGTATGGGACATCGAGTAGCAGCGGTTGTGTTAAAAAGTAAATTTATATCTAGTGCCATCTATCTGTCAATAAGAAGTACTCTGCGATAAAATAGATAACTACATTTCAACGAAACTAAAGTAAATATATAATGTTTACAATCTAAAAATGATCATTTATTTATTTATTTTGTTTAAAATACAAGTCATGTTTCAAAAGATTATTTCTCAAACACTTGAAATTATGAGGGACATCAAATATGGGAATAATTTCTTGGTCATTGATCACAAAACCAAAATTTCTATTTTCTTCTTTTCTTTTTAAGTATTCCTCCTTTGTTTCACTCATTAGCAGTCTAATAGCTCCGACATTATTTTCACTTTGGTCACAAAGTGTCGATACTACCTTCAAACCTATACTTTGACATTTGCAGATTAGAACCTTCAGCAAATTTTTTAATGCCATGGATTTATGAGGTCCTTCACTAAATGTAAAAGCTAATGTTTGCTTCCACTGTTTATACAGTCCTTTCAGCATGAAAACGTTTGCATGATCTGCTAGTACAGGTTTTCTTTCTTTATAAATTACAATTTGATTTATTCACTTACCAGGTAAATTTAAAGGTGGAACTGCTGTTCTTATAAGACCTCTTTTGGTACCTAAAACTTTCCAGTTACTAGAAAAATGTTCCTCACAAAATACATATTTTTTATAAATGTCTTCAACTGACAAGTCGTTATAATTTAAAGGCTGTATCTTTAAAATCCACTCATAAACACACTTGGCTCATTTTTTGGAAAACGATGCATTTTGCCTTTACGATTTGTACATGTAGGTACACAACATTTCCTTTTAGATAAGGGGGGACAGAATTATTTGGAAGCAGTAAACCAAAGATGATATACACAAAACTAAAAAAACTGAAGACAAAAGTCCTGCTCTTTTCCTGATTCTCAGAACTACTGTCTCTTTTCTTAAAACTGTTTCTCACCAAATACAGATTGATACAGATCTGTTAAATTAAAAAGTATTGTCGTATTACTAGAGCGACCTCTTCCGAAAAATAGAACAATTAAAATGAGTAGACGCAACGATCAGCGCCATCCTATGGTTGTGTTAAAAAGATTAATAAGTTTTGGCAGGAGTATATTTGCTTTCATTTCTATTCGTAGTTCGGTATTCGGTGTTTTTTATCCAGTAACTGGCTTGGGCTGTCGGATGCTCTGGTAATAAATAAATAAATATGAGAATTTAAGCTGTTTGATCTTGGGCCCATCTTTCTCGACTACAGTATTTCAAATAGAGTCATTTCTTCCAATAATCATATTAACGTTGAATATGTAGAAAACTCAAAATTACGTTCAAAACATTTCTATAATGAGTTTTTAACATCCATTACAATAAATAAACAAAAACAATCACTATAAATATGTTTAACAGGATATTAAACATGAATCTTGAAAGGACTTACGTTTGATTTAAATGCTTTGATTTATATCGTAACACTATGATGTGCAAAGATACACCGAACGATTGTACATTCTTTTTGGCGTTTTGTGTTCTTCATTTGGTAAATTTTGTTCTATGTTTTATAGTAAACTATACCTTTATCTGGTTATATATATTTTCCTCTATTTGTTTTTTATTTAAAACATGTGCTTTAACACCAAAAATGTTTTGCTGAAGGTACTCGTCATACCCATGATTCAAATGGATTTTTTCCATTTATAGAATTTTATGGACATTTGTTTAACAATTAATTTTCTATATTAACGGTTAAGCCCAAAATTATATGAAATTATAGGTAATTTAGCTTCAATAAGCAAACGCAAACATCTTACTTTCTCTAACAAATACCGATTTTTTCTTTCAGACAACCCGTTTTTTCTGGAGTGGTGACGAAGGTCATCATTGAATTTCATAGTTTTTTAAGTAGTTATTAAACTATTAGGAACGGTAAACAACTAAAAGGTTGAATTAAACTTTCACTATTTATTCGCAAAATATGAAATGCAATGACAGCCGTTTCGCTAGACTTAGCATCGTCAGATTGACATATTGAAGTTACATTTTGTTTGTTTGTAGCTAGGTACTTGATGTTGATTAGGTAGTAGGCTAGACCATTTATGGAAGTAATAAGGCATAACAATATTAAAGCCTAGATGTTATTAGCCCTAAGGGATTATCCTGGATGTATTTCTCTCTAAGATCAGTATAACTGCGCAATGATATAGAAAAACCAGGAAACAACTATATCATGCTGATCTTTACAATAACTTAATATAGTAGTTAATGAACAAATAAATCTTGGAAGTTCACCACTATTAAACTGTGTTTACTTTGATTGAGTTTTCATTTTATACATATATAAGACGTAATTGTAAAACAAATAGGATCTAATTTTACCTATCAGAACTTTTAACGAGGACTTCGAGATCTAACCTATATTCCATATTGAAAACTTGGACGGTGATTTCTTTTTAATGATATTTGATGTTTTTTTCTACTGCAAAAATACGTATTTGAACAAAAACAGGTCTGTGAAAGCACAAATCACCAACAGATATATTATTTTCTCTGTTAGGTATGTATTTTGTCTTAATATATATGGCAGTAACATCAAAAAATAATTAAGAACAACTTTTTGGGGACCGTTTTAAAAAAGTCGGGATTTTGAACTTTCATTTTTCTGTTATATTCCAAATCCATACCTTAATATTACCATTATGGTACTTTTTTGACATTTCTTGTTTTATTAAGTTAAGGAATTGTCAACGTTACCTGTTCTGAATGAGGAATGACTAATTAATAATAATGACCTTTACCTATATCAGGTACATATTTTCTTTTGAAAAACTAATAATTAAACTAGACTATTTGATTTTTAAAGCACCATGTTCGTGTTTTCAAAAGTGACAACAGTGCATTTAATATTTATTTTATTTATGAATAAAAACTATAAACTCATTATATAGAAGAAAAAGAAGAATCAATTGCTTGATTCATTCATAATTTTTTAAATACCATGCACAAATTTGTAGAATGTCTATTAATATTCGTCAACCTTCACTGTTGGTGCGCTGTTGCCAACTCATGAGACGCGAACAGAGCGCTTAAAACCATTGCTTTATGATGCGATATTTCGAAAATTATAAATAACTTGGCAGTTTCATCGATTAAACCTTAGTATATTAACTATTAGGAATTGTTTAAAAGAATTTAAATAATCAGGATACTTCCCCATTATACCTATTTATATTTCAAGCATTACTTATGATCGCTTTATCTATAAAAATGTTAGTAGCAATAGTAGTAATACAACTCAAAGTCAACCCACAGTATGTAATTTAATGAAAATATTACAATAGCGACATGTTTCGGTCACAAGACCATCTTCAGGCTCTAAGAGAAGAACACAATATGTCAGAGAGAAGAAATACAAAGTCAAATATATAAGACAAAATATAACATGTACACAAGTCAAATCATATTAGGTAAAATATAACCTGTAATAGAAAATGATAGTTAGTATAACAATAAATAAAGTATTTTAATATTTATAGAACAAACGGAATCAATGTTAAAACATAAACAAATATTAGAGTATATATTTACAATGTGGAGACTCACCTCTATGTGCAGACTGCAACGTTTAAACAATTTATAACAGCTATTATGATTAAAGTAGGGGAGTATTTTAATGTGAAATTGGAAAAGTGGAAATTATGTTGTATAGTGGAAGTTAAATTAATATAAGAGGTTGAAAAAGAAAGTTAAAACTTAAATTAGAATAAACTATGTAGAAGTTGATGTGTGAAAATAAGAAAACTTGGCGTAGAGCAGTAAATATGTTAGAATGAATCCAGGAATCAACATTCTATAGACAGGCTTATGGAGAGTTCTCCAAAACAAGGAGATCGATCTCCAAGACCAAATCAGGAACGGGCCCGGATTAATAGCGGGGTTAGAAGAAACACTTTGTTTTACACTATTCTTCCATAATAGTATTTTAAACAACGCATTTCATATGGAATTCTGTTATGACACGAGTTCAAGTTTAAAAAACGAATCGCGAAGCGATGAGTTTTTTAAAGAACGAGTGTCACAACAGCCATATGAAATAAGTTGTTTATAATATTTTTTATATTTTGCCCTTTTTACCATATTTTTAAATTAATTTTTTATTTTTATGTAATTACGAAAATTTTTATTTTAAAAAGTATGTCGGCAGCACTGTGTAATTTATAAAATTTGACAGTTGTGACATTTAAATTATCAAATGTTAATGTTTTACAATATTTTAAAAAGAATAATTTACCAATAATAATATATTATATAAGTAAAATATTATATTCATATTCACAGATACTTTCTTAAAGAACAATATAAAATTAATAAATTGCTATTAGCCACAAATGTCATTGTCAATAGTCTTGCCTTTAGATACTTCACTCATGTCGCCAACCATTTAAAACAAAAATTTGCGTGCGTAAAAGTTACATTACGATAGGCAAATGCGTTTTATAATGAAGATTTTTATAAGTGCAAAATATAAAAAACATTTTATGGATTTTATGTACTCTTTACACCAACTTGTTCTTTCGTCTTGGCCTGGGCTAATTACTATTACTATCTAGTTACTTAATATTAAATATGTTATCTTATAAAACAAATTGCATATTCGATCTGTCAATGTGACGAAGACTCTTTAATCGAAATATCTACTATTGGATAAATGAATAGAATCTGTTGTTTATTTTGGTTTATTAATCATGGAGAGCATTGCTGACTGTTGAAATTGATAGGCCATTATTAATAGGGATTTAGTACCACTGACATTATTATCTTAGATAAGTAAGAACATACTTCATTCAATTTTAAAACAAAAAACAATAAAATTATATCAGTATTGTATACTAAATCTGCCTTTATTCTAAAGATAAAGTTAATTCTATTAAGATTTGTTTTTTTATATTTGATTATTCTCAATAAAACAATATAACCTGTTTAATAACCTTTTTTTGTATTCTGTTGAAAATTCTCCTTGGCTCTTAGCTTACCCGTCCACATGTTTATAATTACACTGAAAAATTTATTTTTGTTGAAGTTGAAGGTATTTTTCTTGCAGTAAGTAATTTTCAGTGTTCTTAAAAAGAGAATAATAATTCGTCCTGAAACGTTTTTCAAAGCAAATAAAGTCAATTGGACAGGTCAAGAAGTTCTCGAAAAATGGTTTAGCATCTGATTTGAACAGATTCAAGAAATCCTTTGTCATGTTTTTGCGTCACGTAAAATGCCGCATCATATAAAAATAAGCTTTTTACTTTAAACAGTTGAAACAAAAAAAGAAATAAAGACAGTTAAAACATGGAGTGAAACAAGGTCTTGGTAATTACATGCTTATGCAAGTTTTAATTGTGGTTTAAAAAAAGTCCTTTCAGGTATAATGAAAGTTGTTTACAGTTAAAAAGTCAGTTTTTGTTTTGCCTTTTTATATTATACTCTGTTATTTGTTAGAATAAAAATGAATAGGAAAGTCTGCGGCGATGAACTTTGAAGTCTAATGTCATCTTTTTTTAGCAAATTTAGAACGAAAATTCTTTACTGAATTTTCACTTATAATATCACAAGAGCTTAAATTATTTCCGGAAATTTTTTTGAGGGCACGAATATTTTGAAAAATTTGAAAATTTCCAGGAATAATTTAAGCTTGCGTGGTATTTGTTAAGAAAATTTCACACCATTATTTTGAAAATAATAATTAATCCAATCTACGTCTGTGACAAAGCCTCATATTTACTAGTTTTAAACGTCTGCACCATAGAGAAATATAATAGGGTAAGTCCGGGGGAGATGGCCATAGGGTAGAGATGGCCATATCGCCTCATTTCATGTTAAACCGATACGCAGAGCTCGCAGAGCAGTCGACGCCTGCGTTAGGTCAATGCCATTCGTTTGTGCGAATTGCCGGTGTCTCAAGTGAATTTTAAAGAAAATAAATGCGTTTCTTTGTTATTGCTGCTCAAAATATTTAACCGTAAGTACATATAATGTGTATTTTTAGCGATTTTGGTCATTTTTCCGTCGTTTAAACAGCTAATTTTTATATTGCGATGTAAAACGTGACGTTATAACCTCAAAATACGGTTCTAATGCAACATGTGGATTGAATTGTTGGGTGGGCCATCTCTACCGGACTTTTGGGAGAGATGGCCAACTTTTTTCAGGGAGTGATGGCCATATGCATTATGAGTTTATTATGCTGCTACAGATTGTTATTTCTTGCAATTGTGTTATGAAAGGTATTTTTTGCAGATGCCGAACAAATACCAAAGAAAAGCTGTAAATATGCGTGGCAATTGGTCGCAAGAAAATTTGATAAATGCTGTAAATAGTGTGAAGAATGATAATATGTCTGTTCGACGAGCGTCTGTAATGTTTAACATACCACGTAAAACTTTAGAACGTAGAATAAAATCCGGAAACACGGAAAAGGGATCTATGGGACCCAGCAGTGTCTTTGGGAGAGAAAACGAAGATCGCCTTTCTCGACATATTTTGAACATGCAAAGCAAAGGTTTTCCGTTGACTCGAGATGATTTAAGAACTATTGCTTTTCAATTTGCTGAACAATTAAATATTAAACACAGGTTCAACAAAGAAACCCAAAAAGCTGGTTATGATTGGCTTTGTTTGTTTTTAAGCCGAAACCCTCGCATTACCGTTCGCAAATCAGAAGGTGTTTCGCTTAGCTAGAACATCCGCAATGAACAAAAAGAAGTCGGAGAGTATTTTGACCTACTAGAACAAATTATGACCGAACATTCTCTATTTGATAAGCCTGCCAACATTTTTAATATCGATGAAACAGGCCTTCAATTGAACAACAGGCCAGGAGAAGTACTCGCACAAAAAGGTTCAAAAGTGGTCTCAACTGTAACTTCCACAGAAAAAGGAGAAACGATTAGCTTGGTTGTTTGCTGCAATGCGGAAGGTAACTTTACACCTCCTGCAGTAATAATGAAAGGGAAAAATAAAAAAAAGGAATGGGAGGACAATTTACCCCCCGGATCAGTCTTATACATGTCAGAAAAGTCTGCCTATATTAATGCTGCACTTTTTTTTCAATGGTTGCGTGATCATTTTATACCAAGAAAACCGTTAGGTGTGGTTTTATTAATTCTGGACAGTCACGCTTCACATGTGAATTCTGTAGAGATGCTTGAATTTGCCGAAACACATCAAGTAATTCTTTTATGCTTGCCGAGCCATACCACACACTATTTGCAGCCATTAGACCGCAGCTTTTTCAAATCCTTAAAAAGCCATTTTTACGAAACGTGTCGCTTGTGGCTTAAGAATCATGTCGGACGACGAATTACTCGATATCAACTTGGTGAACTTCTCACTCCAGCCTGGGGCAAGGCCGCTACAACTCAAAATGGCTCGTCAGGATTTAAAGCAACGGGGATCATGCCTTTTAATCGCGAAATAATTCCAGATTACGCCTTCTCTAACGAAGAAACCATGTTCGAAAATATTTCTCCAACTCAAATTGAGCAAAAGCAACGACCAACTAGAGCAAATGGTACTGATGACTCTGAAGTACAACCATTGCCATCGTGTTCCAAAGACAATACCGAAACTATCACCCCTTCCAAGATATTGGTCGATTTGTCCCCTGTTGTTTTGGAGAAAGCCGTTGTAGTTAGGAAACGAGCCAAGCAAGTGGCATCAATTCTAACATCACCGGAGCACTTAGCAGTTCGAAGGGGAAAAAGAAAAAAAGTTGAAAGGAAATGAGGTCAAAAAGCAACTTAAAATGATAAGAGGAAACACTACCCAAAAGAAAGCTAAAAAACGAAAATTTTCAGCAAGCAGTGAAGATGATGAAAGTATTGTTTTAGAAAGTGAAGCAAGTGGTGATGAAGATTTTACAGAAAACTTGTGCATTGGATGTGGCGAAGACTACAACCTAACAAAACTGAAAGTAGACTGGATTAAATGTGTAAATTGTTTGAAGTGGTTGCATGAAACTTGTACCTCTTATGGCGACTTTTACCAAAAATGCGGAAAGATTAAAGGCAAAAAAAAGCAGTAATTTCATGTAACCATTTTACTTTTAACCTCATGATTATCTCTCCCGGACAACTCCGGGAGAGATGGCCATAGTAATGTTTTTAGAGAATTTACGCTCTGTTTGTTTGCAACATTATTTTTCAGTTTTAGTTGAATTTATTGACAAATGTAATGTTAAGTTTTCGTTTTATCAATAAAAACATTGAAAAAAGCATTATAATCACCATTTTTTTACAGTATCAAAAAACTATGGCCATCTCCCCCGGACTTACCCTATATTTTTTCTATGCCCGTACTATAAATACACTAATATGCCCATAATCCGTTTCATAATGATATTCATTATAAAACTAGTGTTATAATGATTTTCATTAAGATACTGAACAATTGACCGCATACCACCTATATTTTACATATTTTAAGTAGGTATCAGGTAGGCGTCTCTCAAAAAGTGTTTGACAGTTCTAACTTATATTCCAAATTCATTAAATTTTCCTAAACAGCTAAGCCAAGAGCTCTAGTCTCCTTGAACTAAACTTTAAAAATTAATAATTATCAAAATGTCTGTTATCAGCGATATAGAAGAATTACCATCGACTCCTCCACATATATCGGAGAAAGCAGAAAATGCAGTACAAAATATTTCGCCTCAAAAATCTAAGAAAGTGTACGAAAAATTATATCAACGGTTTATGGACTGGAAAAGTACAAATAATGTTTCGACATTTTCCGAAAATGTTTTGATTGCTTATTTTCAAGAATTGATGGAAACTATGAAATCATCTAGTACATGGACACATTATTCAATAATAAAATCGTTGGTAAATAATCTTAATATTTTCAAGATATCAGATTAATTACAATTATTATTATGTTGAATAGAATGTTTATAGTTTTCCTACATCTATGGTAATACACCTCAGGTAATACCACTAATTACAATTTTGTGGAATTTTTTATAGAAATACGTGTAATTACTGTTATTGTGTTCATTACAAATATAAATATAATATTTTTAGTTCTTGATTATTTATTTCGGCCGTAGAAAAAATAGCGTATGCAATTCTCATGTAACGGTTATTAATACACTCTCATTAACCATACGAAACTCGCCTTCAGCTCGTTTCGTATCCCAGTTAATGCTCGTGTATTAATAACCATCCTTACATGATCGTTGCATAATATAATATTTTTTGTCTCTGGTCTGTACATTGAGGTTTCAGCGTTCTATGTCGTTTTAGCTGTCAAAAAATTTCCACTTAAATATCATCGCGCCACGAAAAAATTTTCGGAATTTTTTTAAATTTCTATGGTAACGAGTCAAAATTAAGGCATTTTTTTGTTTAAAAAGTAGAAGTGTGAAATTTTCATTCATTCAAAATAAGATCGTTTGGGTTTGCTGGGGAGTCTACAAATATAGATATTCCGGCGCCTATTGCCTCCTCAACCCTGTTTTAAGGCCGGTTCATGCAACGTTCATTATAATTACATTAACATTACATTATCATTACGAAAAGTTGAGCACCCATTTTATAGTGGAGGCGTTCATGTAACACATTAAGCCCACTAAGAAGTTGGGAACTTTCAGCTTTCAATTTACATTACATTATATTCTTAGTGGAAACAGTAAAAGCGCATGCGCAGTACAATAGCATGGAAATGTGAATTCGTATTTTTGTCAAAATTCCTATGTTTAGGTTATGTTGGTATTGAAGGCCGGTTTTACAAGCAATAAAAAATATTTATTTACTGCTCTACGCCAAATTTTCTTATTTTCACACATCAACTTCCACATAGTTCGTTCTAATAATTAAACTAGATTTTAAACTTTCTTTTTCAACCTCTTTTTTTACATTAACTTCCAATTTCACATTAAAATATTCCCCTTTTTTAATCATAATATATGTTATAAATTGTTTAAACGCTGCAGTCTGCATATAGAGGTGAGTCTCCAAATTTTATTATATATTATAATATTTGTTTATATTTTGACATTAATTCTGTTTGTTCTATAAATGTTAAAATATTATATTAACTGTTATACTATCATTTTCTATTACATGTTAGATTTTATCTTATATGATTTGACTTTTGTACATGTTATATTTTGTCTTTTATATATTTGACTTTGTATTTCTTCTCTCTGACATATTGTGTTCTTCTCTTAAAGCCTGAAGATGGTCTTGTGACCGAAACATGTCGCTGTTGTAATATTTCATTAAATTACATACTGTGGGTTGACTTTGAGTTTTATTATTACTACTAAAAAATATTTTAACAAAATCAAAAATTGAATAGTAGTATAATAACTTGAACATTTTGAATATTGGAGCAGATGCGTAGATCCTAACATAACTGTCAACTGTCAATAGTGGACAATATACGCATGCGCTAATACAGAATTTATAATGTAATGAAGTCTTGCATGAACGACAACATTTTTTTAGTGAAAGTGTAATTATAATGTTCGTTGCATGAACCGGCCTTAAAGTAGTTAGTAACGACCGACGGCTTAACGTCTTAACGTCTACTCCGAAACACAGAAACGGTGGTTAAGGTTGAAAATAAGTTGGACTCGAACCCACGTCCACTCACTTACAAAGCAAGAGCTTTTACCTCTGAGCTTATAGTCTTTCCAATATTAATTGCTAAAATCCATTTAAAAGTGTCATATAGAGTGAGTTAGTTTACTAGGCTTCAAAGTAGAAAGAATGGCATGAAAACAACATATTTGTCCCGTTAAACATCCACTCTGTATCGTCGGAACCCAAGCTCTCTCTAGACTGGTAGTTGTACAGCGCGAAAACAAGTGGAGTACGCACGAGACTTGTTGACGGCTTTTAATGTATTCTGTTGCGTGCAGGGGTCTGGGGGTTATTTTTTGTGGCAGTTTTTTGTATCTTATAAAGTCGGTGTCTAGTGCGGAGGCGGAGAGTCCAGATTTTTATTTGGGGCAGTTAAGTATTAACTTTAGATATATCTTTGTTTCGGTAATTCATTTTCAATAATTGGTTTACGTATTGTAATTTTTGCCCATATTAATTGATAACCTTGAATTAGTTACATATATTATGGCAGCGTTTTGGAGACCTTTTGAATCAGAAAATGGAAATCTAGATCAAAATTTAAATTCAGAAAATATGATATCGCCAACAGGTGAGGTTAGTAGTGAATTTTTCAATTAAGATTTACACATTCAGTGTCAGAGGGTTATTTTAAATAAGTATAATAATTGACACTCATCTATTTTACATATAATTATAATTTTTGTTCCAATCAGATATTTCTCTTTTTTTCTGTTTAAAAAAATTCGTTCAGCTGTTTTTTTGAAATCTTAAAAATCATTAAAATCTATTGCAATAATAACAGTTTCACTCAATAGTAAGGTTCGTCCCTGATGTTTCTGATAATTCACACTAGCGTGAAGTGCATTACCAGAAGCAAAAAGGCGAGAGACCGCCTGATACTTTAAATAGTTCCAAATAATATTATTTTTTCGAAATTATTTACCAGAAAACTCAATTAAGTTTTCATTTTGGAAAAAATATGTAAATAGAAAAAAAATAAAGAACAATCTGTAGGTTTCCAAATTTTGATTTTTGAAAATTGAAAATATTAAATATTAGTTTTTAATTAAAAAAAAATAGAAACTTAATAGAAAAATCTAAAACCTACAGATTTTTCAGAGTTTTCTTTTGAATGTATCTGCAAAAAATTAAATGGTTTTATTCATAAATTGTCGTAGCTGCGCCAATAATTTAACAACTGGTTCAAAGATTTTGACAAGGTATCAAAAGAAATTCAGCTGCATAAAAAATGTAAAACTTTTATAAATCATAGAAATAAGATATCCTTCCTGTCTTGTAGTTTATTCAAATAAATAGACATTACACAATTGAAGTCCTGGACAAAGAACTATAACACCTTTGCTGCTTTACATGTTGCTGTGTTTAGCTGTAAACAGGCGTTTAGGGTGACCCTTCACTGAGCTGTTACATACTTCAGGTTTGGGATCCTGCAAGTGTATGCAAACTGCATATACTAAATCATATCTAGCTCTAAGTTCCCAAACTTCATCATAAACATCGTTGAACCAAATGTTCGGTACGTATGGTAAAGGCGGATTCAAAGCAGCTTGCCTTTCAGCATAAGCAATTAAGAATTTATCGGACTCGGGGCTGGATACGCACGAATTGATGTCTTCAAATGATAGACCATTATCATTGGCGCACTAAAAGTTGATAATTATTAGTATAGTGATTTTCTCGATTGATTAGATACTTACTCCTTGTGCTATTTTTAAAGGATCGGCAGTCATTTTGTTAATGTGGCAATGAACAAAACCGACCAGTTGTGCTTGGGTAGATTTTCCATTAATTACGCAAGCATGGATTTTGTTAATAAGGCATTCTGTGGGACCATGTTGGCAAATGAAGTCTACTGTCCCGTTGGCATATTTTTGATATTGCTAAAAAAGTGAGTAATTTAATAAATTTAATAAATATCCCAATGTTCAAAATCCTTCTTCCATTATCATTTAACATTTTTTATATATCATACATTTTTGGCAGTAAGTTTCAATTATTTGATAATTTAAAATAATACCCACAGCATTTCCGTATGGTACAAGGTCTAGTAAAAGATAGTCATCTCCTAAAGTTTGATATCCTTGATAGAGCTGATTAGTTATGAATTCGTCGCAATAAGGACATAGACCTTCATAAAAAAGTGTCAATTTGACAGGCTCCTATTATAAAAAAAAACAATTACGGACATTAATTTCATAATGTTAACCAAAAAATACTTATATTTACCTGTACACTTTGCTGTATGCATAAAGAACCAATAACGAAAAATAAAAACTTAAATGCCAACATTTTGATTTTAGTTTTATGTCTATACTATAAAATAACGTTTACAAGAATTCTATTTTATAGTAATAGGTACATAATGAAGTGGCTGTCATATTATCTTTAATGATAATCAATCATGTGTTGATTCGTTGAAAAGTTTTAACTGGAATTGTATTTAATAAAAACACATTGAAAAATGTTAGTCTTGAGTTTTTAAATATATTGTGGTCTTCAAAACTCTTTTTTCATGATAAACGAAAATTCATACAAAAAAAATACAAATACAAATACAAAAAAAATACACTAAAAATTAGATATAATTTATAATTTATTAAAATTATTTAGATACTGGCAAAATAAAAATGACTAAGAGTTATGATTTATAATTAATTGGTACTAAAAGTACCCAACCGTAGACATGAATTCTGCAACTAAGAGATTTTAATTCTTGAAGAATTAAATTTTAAAGCTGATGCATATGATTCATTAAGGAGCGCAGAATCACTTCAATTTTAAAGTTTGGAGGAGATAAGATTCCTATAAACCTCAAGTTTAAATTATGTACATCCGTTCTAAAAGAGATTTTTTTATATAATAGGTATGTGAAACCTTTGTCAAAATTATTCCAAAATATAAATAAAGCTGCAGAATTCTGCACCTTTTGAATTTTATTTTTAAATAAAAAGGGTAAGTGTGGTCCATAAACAGAAAATGCAAAATTAAAATGAGATAATTCCCATTTCCTGGATTTGTTAGTTGTCTGTCTGTATCTGTATGTAAGTTAGGGATGATAAGTAGACTGTGACCTATACGATCTATTGTCTTTTCCTTTAATTGCCATGCTCCTCTTCTATTTTGTGTGCTCTAGCCCTAGAATTCTGCAAGGCAGATCATTCCGAGAGTATCTGTATTGAGGTTTCGTCCTCTTCCTCGCAGAATCTGTCCTTTGCTATATCTATTATCCCTAGTTTATTCAAGTGACTTCTTAACCGGCAATTTATTACCGTTAAAATTCGAAGCCATTTTTGCTTTTTGGTTTAGGCAACTACGAGATCTCTTCTGGTCGCTGTTTTCCTAGTCTCATTCCTTTCAGCTGATTCTAGTAATTGGATTTGACCCTATCCATTTCTTTTCTTAGGTTTTTGGCGATTGCGTTGCTTCTGATCCCACAAGATGGTTCTGGTCCCAGATATGGGCTTTCGGCTCCTATTTTTCCAGCTTAGAAAAATAGGAGCCGAACATTCAAGAGTCTTAGCAGATAAAATCATTCTGCAGAACTCGTTAACTTTCTTCTTATTTTTGGTCTTTCCCTACTCTTCATAACAAAGGCATTAGCAAAGTATTGTAAACAACACTGATCGAACCTGGAAACTTAAGCTATACCAAGAATATAATGTATTCTTGTAGGGTTTTTCACAGAAAAGCAAGAAGTTCATGTTATCTTGAAGAGCTAGAAGTTAGTAGACATCTAGTGAATCAACAATGGAAGGTTCTTAATTGTTGAAATATCTTTGTCTAATTATTGCTTCATTTTATATGTACGGGTATAGATAAGACATAATGGTTGAATGGATATAATGGGCGGGGTGGCTGATTTTGGCAAGTAGGCCCTTCGAGCCTTTTTTGCCATTCTCTAGGATCTCTCCCTCTGTTTTATCACTTGTTCGATGTCCCCCCGAATTGCCTCGACCTCCTTGCCTTGCCATGACGTCCTTTAGAGGGAGATTGTGTAAGTCTTTTTCCTCGATGTCTTGTATGAGTTATGCGTAAACCTCACAGATGCCCAGGAAGTGGTAAGAAGTTTCCTACCCCCTCCCCTCTCCCACAGGTGTAAATGTATTCTAAGTCCAAAGTAACCAGTAAGGACTCCGACAAGCAGCCGTAGCTGCGATCTGTATTTATCCAACAACCACCTATACTAGTTTTGTCAGGGTAGACGAATTTATGTTTCGCCTGCTTAAGGCAACTACAGTTGGTCCATTGTTTTTCTACTCTTTTTACCCCAATTCCTAGAAAAAAGTTGAGCTTTATGCTCTGCTTAGCACTATTATTGGCTCGAGTTCGTAGCAAGATTTCTTGGCGCCCTGTCCGCTCTATGCCCACTATACCGCTATGTCCCGGTAACTATAGTAGGATTACGACTTGCATTTGCGCATTCCTGGACGAGTCCCTTGCTAGTCGTGGAGCTACAAATTGCCTTTAGTACAGACTTAAAGTTCGAGTAAAAATGCATGTAAAAATAATGACAAAATATTTCTTTGTACTTATTGCTTGTGCAGATAAAATTCTATAGAAGACTGTGAAGTTTGCTACACTACGACTTAGTAGAATTATTGTGATTCCCTCCTTTATACCCCACCTACTTTGGGTAGGTGTAACCTTTACCTTTGGCTTTTCTTCAATCGGTCAAGTAGAGTTTTTTGGAATTGTAAAATTTAGGTAAAGTACCCTAATATCGGATACTTTTTTTTGAACCTTAATATTAATTTGAATACATCAATAAAGCTACGACGTTTTGAAAATAAAACAAATAATAGGCTATAGAGAATCATATATTAAACCAAAATCAATCATTGCCACATGTTAAAAAATAAAATTTAAGTTTTTCAAAAAATGGTCAATTTACGTTGACAAAAAATAATGTTCCAAATACCGGATAGGGTACCCGATATTAGGATAACGATATAAAACCAGCCATCGAGGCAGAAATTACAAATATATGTGTCTTTGTCTATATTGGCACAGTCGGCATGAGCCCACCTGATACATTTAGAGCACTGAATCCATTGTCTACCCGAGGTATCTTCAGAGTAGAGTCCAGAACAAAACATACATTCTGCTTCCTCTTCCCCAATGTCACAGTCCATGTCAGAATCATCATCTAAAATGAGTACTTCATCTTCTTAAGATGAACTAAAAGATTCCTCGTTCTTAACACTCTTCTTCCTAACATTGGTTGTCATTGCCTTCTTAGCAATAGATTTTCCTTTCTTTTTATTTGTTTTTTTTAGGAGGATTACATTTGTCTGTTTTCAATTTCGGAATTCTCTTTATCTATGTAGCTATGTAGGGATTATATAGATAGATAAGAAATATTTTATCCTAATATTGGATATCTGATATTAAGACAATTTGACCATCCGATATTAGGCAAATTGTCTCCTGTTGAAGGTCAAGGTTATGGCACAAAAAAAACTATATTACTCCATTGTCCGCATGCACTGAATTGAAGTAGACGTATTATAGACTAACTTAAACTACAGAGACAAATTTAAAAACTTCCTGAATGTCTAAAAATTACGTTTTCAACTAGCACGTTTAAAAACTCTGAATGTGCTGTTCGGTATAAGTCGTACTAGAGGCATCTATGTTCTATGAGATACACTAAAATATTATTAGAGGGCTTGGGTTAAGCTCCATGCTAAACTGTAGACGGGTTTCTTTGTAATCAGATTACAGATTTCTTCAAAACAGAACTATCCGATATTAGGCAACTATCTGATATTAGGGCACTTTACTCTATATGTTTTTAACACCGACTTAGGTGTATTTTATTCCTAAAACAACTTGATTAAAAGTTCTTAGTAGGCCAATTATGACAGAAAGTAATTTTTGTTTATCAAAGTGAATGTAGGCATGTAATATTTTTATGACAACAAAATTAATGAACCATTGAATTGTATTTTTCTTTTAGTTGGACATGAAACTGACGAATATCATAATTTATTTGAGTCTTTTGTGGTTGGTGGAAAAGCGTGATACGATACCTTATTCTTACAAAAACAAAGGTTGAAAACACGACAAATAAAAATAAGGAAATATATTTCTTTCTAAAGCCGAGTTATGTGAACGATAAAGAAACGTGCCGAGACAAATGTTTACACAAAATCAAAAGTATCGATAAAGTTGCGTGTATAGTGCGTTCAGATGTAAAATGTGTGTCAGGCAATTGGAATAAACTAAGTACACTTTTTAGGTTCAAATTGGTAATAAACAGAAATAAGTCAATATCAAATTGGCAACAACTGTTTCAAATTGATATACAAGTAATTTATTTAAATGTTACAATTCCTAAATTAATTATAATTGGCGCAATTGAATTTACAGAAAGGTACGAGTTTTCAACATTTATAACATGACTAACAGAACTTTTCCATTTCTCGGTAGGAATGTCATTCATACAGTTCCTTATTAATTCTACCACACTACCACTTAAAGTCGGAGAAGTATTTTTTCCGCGCACACTCGATTCAAGTTGGTGCCACATAAGCTCTATGGGATTGAACACGCAGTAGTAGGGAAGTAGTCGTAACACCGTATGTCCAAATTCTGCAATTGTATCACAAACATACGCTTTATTTAAAGAAAATGACTGCAGCACTTGTAAAAGTTCTATTTTTGTATAATTTTCCTCAAAATATATGAGGCAGCCATGAAGTTTTGAATCTCCAATTTTGTATTTCAGGAATTTTTTGAAATTGTCAACTATGATAGCTTGCGTTGTCCATTACTATAACTCTGTTTGGCAGAATGTTGGGTAACAGACAATTTTTAAACCAATCTTCAAAAAGCTCTGCTGTCGTATCTTCGTGATAATCAAAACAAGAGTCCTTAATATTTTTGACAGAAAGCCACATAGCGTTTGGGATCCAACCATTTTCTGAACCTGCGTGTAATATTGTGATTCTCTTCCCTTTATTAGATGGTGCTTTTGTTTTACACTTATCAGAGGAATCAGACCACTCTTTGGAAAGGGTGTCATGCGTATCAAACCACGTCTCGTCGAGGTATAATATTGGCCGATTTTCAGACCGGTATTTTCTTATTGACGTTATATATTCAGAACGCCAGTTTATTAAACGTGTGGATTCCATTATTACTTGTCTCTTGTCAATTTTGCGATATTTAAAGCCCATTACAGACAGAGCTCGCCAAAGTGTACATAGTGTAGATTTTTCGCCTTATCAAATCTTTTTCCCAGTCGTCTAGACTTTTTGTGACACTGGAATCTTTACGCTTTTTTTTGATTCCCTGAAATGTGCAACAATTCGTCCAACTGAAGTAGGAGGTACCTTCGTCAAATTACTGGTTACTCTTGCTGCAGCACCCGCGTTATATCCTTGCTAACGTAAGGAACTACACATTTTTTATAATGATTTTCGCGTCACAAGATTCTTCTTTAAAGAACCACTGGAAGAAGCACTATTACTTTTTATCTACGGACCCCACATACTGCCTATTCTGTACATTGGGGTATAAAATCTTTGCTATTAATGTCTGTAATAACAAACACATGTTATAAAATTATTGCACGCCGTAACTCAAGTGAACACTTCCAATGAAATACAAAGACTAAAATGAACAAGAAGTGTAAACTGTAATCCTCTACAATCTGAGAAACAAAATTAGCTGAATTAGGTCCTTTTACATTTATGATGTGCATCTTCGATTTTACAACTTAAGGGTCTAATTGGTTTTATTATAATCCTTCAGGCAATACCATTTATTTTGAAAACTATTATATATATTTGCCCATTTTTTTGAGGAGATTTCATTGAAAAGATCTGTGGGTTTTTGGGCTAAAGATCAATGTCAATAAAATTCTTACCACTTCTAGATTATAAATCAAAAACACACATCTTATAATTATTTAAAACGGCCTTGAACATACTTTTTTTTAATTGTTCAATATTACAAAATCACAATGAGTACCTGGCAACATTGTTAGATTTATTTATTAGTATATTGCAAAATGTGTTGCCTTACTATTCTACTTACGTATTCAAACCTGCTCCGTTGCCACGTCAAACATTTAATTCACTAATTTAGATTTAAATATTCTTACATTTTCATTTAAATATTACTAAATATTTGGGCCCTATTTAGACACACACAACAGTAATTTATTTTATGTAAGTTTTTTGCCCTTCTCAGATAAAGTAGATTTGAAAATAATCCTTCCAGATTTTTATGTTTTTTAATTAAAAAACTTACTAATAATATAACTAAATATGCCCGTTTTTTATGCCATTTTCAACATTAATTTAGACCTATAAATAATTGAGCTACAATTCGGAGAGTTGGAAATTTCCTGCCCTTTAAGAATCCGTTCAGTTTTTTGTTTTAGCTATTATAGTTTTTGAGTTATTAACAAAACTGTAAACCCCCTTTTTTAAAATCTCAAATTGTTAATAAAAATAGTAATGTTTTTAAAAAATATTTTGATATTCAGGAACATTTTTTTATTTGTCATTTCGAATCGATTGACATCAAAATCAGATTTTTCGGATCGGTGTAACCCAAATCCGATTTAAATGACTTCTCGACCAGACTAATAATATAGAAAAAGCAATTTAGAAAAAATTTATTAACTATTGCTTACGCACGTTGGGAGCCCCGTATAATTTATACGGCTGATATGGCGGTGGCCCCTGTCAGACTGAAACTAACTGAAAATTACTCAATAATTTCGTATTGTCTTTTGAAATTGAATTTTTTTACAGATATCGTCGCTGATAGAACAACATGGAAGTGCCGGAAATTTGCGATCGTCAGCTGTGGCAAGAGTGGGACAGGCTGTCAACTTGGCTGTAGAAAGATTTGTGACAGTGGGGGAAACAATTGCAGATGACTATCCGGAAGTTAGACAAGGAATGTACGAGGCGTGTAAGGAAGCCAGACAAGCGGGTAAGTAACAAAAAAGTATATCTAAAAATATCAGTTTTTTCAGAAACTGTACACTCGTATACTCAGGTTTTAGTAGAATCTTGATTTTTATATAGGTGAAATAAAGTGTGAAATAACTAAAAATTGTTTAGGTGACATTTGTCCAAGCCCCAAAAAAAGACATTAAAGACGATATAAAGAATATTAGCCATACCAATCAAGTGTGCAAATTCTGGTAATTAAGATCTGGGTAGTTGAACTAAGATTTTTATTTACATGGTTTATAACTTTATAGATACACTGTATAACATAATCAGATTAAATTTACCAAATTTAGTATTTTGCGTTATTAAATTTAATTTAAACTTTTCTCCAGGTCACTTTTGTTAATCATTTTTTCCCAAAAATCTAAAATTATCCAGTAGTGCAATATGTTATAGTTCAACTTTTCAGAACAAAAAAAAAGGCTAAAAATATCTCTCATGTAACTTAAATTACATATTATCTATTTATCTCCACTTTCAGCAAACTTGTCTGAACTCTACACTGCTCTAAGATCTTCACAGACTTTACAAAAACAGACTCATAAAATAGTATATGGTATAGATCTTACTTCTACTACTCCATCTACCTCGATATTTCCAAAATTTTCGGTATCTCTGGCAATACATGTTCTTCTTACGAAATTCAACTACAAAATTTGGAGGATAATGATTTTTTGTTTTTTTTCTGCCATTCTCTATTGGTGTCTTTTATTAACTCTTTAATCTTTTCGCTTCTAATATGGTTAACAGTTCCAAATATGGTATCCCCCAAAATAAACAGTACCGAAATTGTGCATAAGTTGAACGGAATAATGGCTCATGCTTTGAACAAGTGTCAGCAGGATATCAACAACATTTTAAAAGCGACTCCCCAAGTAAAGACGTAATACTAGCGTTAGAGGATGCCTACCAACCAAACCCACCTCGAAACTCGCCGTTACCCCCGCCTCAGAACCACTACCCTAGCATACTTCAAGACGGGTGGCGGTCCCTCACACACTCTTCACCCATTCATACTATTCGCCATCAGAACATTCCCTTCTATAAACTAATTTCTCCACAACTTCGCTAACCTCTACCCATTCTTTCTCTCCTCTCAACATTATCTCCACCATGTTCTCCCAATACACTGCTACCCCGAGTCTCCTTTCCAACTTCTTTAAATCCTCCTTATTCTTTTAACATCTAAACACATGACCCTCATCATCCTCACACCTCACGCATATTCCAGTCTCTCTCTTCCCAATCTTATGTAGATACCCCATTCTTGACCCATGTCCAGTGAGCACTTGGGTCAAAAAGGACTTTGCCAGTACCTGGTTAAAGAGCTCCCAGAAATACTCCCCATTCTCCTCCAGTAACCTCTTTATTACATCCCCTTTCAAGCCATCCACTCCAGCGGCTTTTCTTACCTTGATGCCTCTCCCCTCCTCCTCTACCTCCCACTTCTCTACCGACCTTATTCCACTTATTTTACCTGCCACCCAACAATCCCGCCCTTCTCGACTCATGACCTCCCCTCTTCCTTCTTTAATCGAATAGTTTTTCTATAATCTCCTTCTCCAACTCTTCCTCTAGCACCACGTTTCGGCTTCCTCCCATGCCTTACCCCACGGATTGTTTTCCAGCTACCCCAATAACTCCTCCCCCTTTTTTCTCTTCTCCCTTTCCAGATCCTTCTTCTTCTCCTTATATCGCTCTCTAGCGTAACGTCCATAATCCATCCTTGCGTCTCCACATATCTAACGTTTACCTCAGATCCACACACCCTATCCACTTTCCTCCTAAAAATAACTTCGTCCAATACATCATGCACTATCCTGCATTTCCCCAGATTTATCTGTAAAACCTTTCATTCGCCATTGGTCCTTCCTCCCCTAGACTGCCTTCCCCTACCTCCTATTGTACCAAACTCCTGCTAGCGGTGGTTGAGAAATTTAATTTCGTCGCACTGGTAGTATATTATGTCAACTAAAAAGCTCTTCAGGTCGTCGAAGAACAGTTTGTATCAATGCTAATGAAGGGTGCGTATTTAACCAAATCAAACAATCTTCGCAAATTAATCTTGTGCGAATAGCACGTAACTGAATATAAATGAAATGTTAAATTTTCAAATCTATTGTCGCCTTTCCTTACCAAATTCAAATGAGACAACGGCCGTTGCGGATAAACGTAAACGATAAATGCATGGTTTTCTGACGAAAATTATATCCATCTCAACAATTATATCAAAAGTCAAAAAAATTGATTCCTTGGGTATCAACGTCCTGATGCCATTGCATAAAAGTCTCCCCATGGTGCTCGAGTAACCATTTGGGCTGCTGTGTAGACCAGAATGATCAGCCAGTTATTTATCAATCAAGAGCGTTGGTAGACATAAAATTCTGTCACCTTTTGCAGAGACTTAAAGACCTTTTGTTCTGCGCATAATTCAAGAATCTGCGAGCAACAGGATGGCGCAACCATTGGCCGTACATCCGAACGTTCCATAAATTTAAAAATCAGCATTACTATCGATTAAAATACATAATAATGTTATTTATGGTACTAACCCTTACTATGTGAAAGTTTATCTTATTCAGAACAATAAACAACTAAAAGGTTGAATTAACTTCCACTATTTATTCTTTAAATACTTTAAATGTAATGACAGCCGTTTCGCTATCGAAATAGCATCGTCAGATTGACATATTGAACTTCAAAATTGCTAAATGTAAAAACAAAATTACCCAAATTAAAAAATCTGGTATTTACAAAATTAATTGTTCAAAATGTAATGCTGTATATATAGGTCAAATACAAAGAAATGAACACATAAGAGCAAATAGATTAAACCAACAAGATGAGTCAAATTATGCAAAACACCTACTTGAACATCGAACCTCACTTATACACACCATTGACATTCAAATACTACACATTTGTGATAAAAAACAAAATTTAGATTTCCTCGAAGAACTTGAAGAATTAAAAAAAAACAGATCAACAATTTAAAGTGGTTAATGAACAAATAAGTCTTGGAAATTCTCCAGATAGATAAGATATATAGATAAAGCATAAATTTAACACAAGGTTATTGTAAAGATTGGCATAATATAGTTTTTTTATGGTTTTTTCTATATCATTGCACAGTTATACTGATCTTAGAGGGAAGTATATTCAAGATAATCCCTTAGGGCTAATAATATCTGGGGCCTTAATATTCTTATGTCTTATTACTACCATACTTGGTCTAGCCTTAATACTACCTTTTTTTTGTTAAGTGGGGAAACTCATGTTCTACCCCAGCGCTCGGTTTCCATCGCGACAGGGAGTGTGGGACTCAGGGCTCTAAAGGTGCAAGTCCCTGTCTACCCACCAAACCCCACCTCTCCTCGCTCATTTACACTGGTACTACCTTCGTATTTCTTCAATGTAAGCGGCCGTCTCTTTTTTTTATGGGTCTGTTCTCTCTTCACCCTGTTCACCCCTGTTATTGCCAAAATTTTTTGGTCCAGAAGAAGCATTCTCCATTATTTGGAATCTTTAAAATTTAACATAAACTGATGGCATAGTTCCTTATATTTTATTTAAACCATTTACTTACAACTTACACAAGAATATAAACAATAAAATAGAGTACAATGGACTAGTTTAGTGATTTTTTTTTATATTTGCATCTTATAAAATAGGTTTTTAGTGGTTCAACTGTATAAATAAAATTTTTAAAAAAAGGATTCCTGTAGCCATAATCGGCTTTTGAAATTTAAATTTAATGGTTACATACGTCATAAGTGGTAAGTGACGTGTTTCAATAAGATTGGTAGAAAATTTGCGATGTTGTCGATATGCTTTAATATTAACCGAGAAACTTATCTCTCTCTCTTATTTGTTGTCATTAAAAGAGATAAACATATTGTTTGTTCTCTGATTGACACTTTATCAAATAAGGAGTAAAACACTAAACAAAATATTCTGTCATTTTGGTTAGTTTAATTTGTTGTTTGGTTGTGTTTGGTTTATGAAAGAAATTACTTCTATACTATTTTTGGTTCGAAAATAAAAATCCCTAACACCTTCTCTTGGTGTTATAGCGGTTCCTTCAAAAATAACCAATAGAATGTTCTCTCGGGGAGCAACCCTTCTATCGGTACAGTGAGAGAACGAATTTCAAGAATACCGTTTTGGCATTTTCAATAGAACCACGCCCACTTTCTATTGGCTGTTCTATTCTATCACCGTCAAGAATAGGGGTCTTGTTTGTTTATTACAGATAAACACGATTTTCTCTCCTGTCATATATCTTGTCAACTGGTACAATCAGTTAGTCACAGAACACGGTGTTTTGTGCCGCCAGTTCTTTGAGAATACTTGAAACGAACGTAGCTAAAATGTGACAACGTTGACTTTTAAACACACTTCATTATTGGTTATTAGTTGGCGCTACGTTTAAAACTTACTAATTATTTATTGCTAAATTTTATGAAATGAGAAAAATTACTTGCAAAATGAATACCAATATAAGTAAGTAGGTATCTTATCCTAAATATATATTGCTATCATTTTGATTAATATGATCCTACTAAACTAGTCCATTAAAAGTTTTTATTTTGTAGGGGCGGCGATTGAGCATATCTGCGAAGCACATGACGAAGAAGTCTGTCCAGATAGAACCATCTTAGTTAGAGCGGCGAGATGCCTTTTGGGTGCCATAACTAGAGTTTTACTTTTAGCAGATATTGTAGTTGTTAAGCAGCTTCTATTTGCCAAAGATAAGGTGAGTTTTCTGGTTCAACCTCGATTTTCTGATTGAAAAATGTGGAAACTCGCTCGGACCCGACAAATTGTACTTCGAGTAGGAACTACTATCCGCTCTTTGCATTCTCACAACTTCAATCCCCACCGGGGGTTGATTCCCTTAAACTGTTTTGACCATGTTTTTGATTTACCTTAGTCTATCATGAATTTTTAAGAACATTACATGTGTGTAAAAGCGTTTGTAAATCTGAAATTTGTAGTAGAATAAAAAATGGTGGAAATAATAAAAGTATATTTTAGAACTGACGCAATGGCTGAATGGGATGTGATCTCTATAAATATCCATCTAAACATTGAATTTTTGGGAATGCTGAGGAATACCGACAGTTATGGCCAGTTTACAATGCCGTTAAGGTAAAATGAACACTCTTCTGAAAAACAGATATCGCACATGTAGTTTTTTTATTCATTTCGCTGACAAATTCACAGAACTCAAGTTTTCCTCAATCAGTGCCTGAACCAATCGCATTTTTTATGGTTCCCATGATTGTTGTGCTTAAAACATCAGATATATGGTCCGTCTAGAAAGTATCCGGAAAAAAGAATGCACAATTATAATTTTGCAGTATATATTTTTATTATTTGAATGTACTTATACAACCTCCATTTAATTCTAAACACTTAAGTAAACGTCCAGGTGCACCAGAAACTAGGTCACTGCCATACTGCTCGGTGATGGTGGTCCGGGCCTGTAAAACCGCACGAATCAAACCTTCTTTATTTCGTGGGGCTGCTCGTTCCACTTCAATCTTCATTAATCCCCATATGTTTTCAATGGGACTAAGATCTGGTGAAGCTGCTGGCCATGGAATTGTTGTCAGTTGGTGTTCTTGCATCCAAGCTTGAGTAAAGGCAGAAGTATAACATCTTGCATTATCCTGCTGAAAACGTCACCCCTCTGGATATAAAGCATGAGCTGTTTCAATAAGAAAATCATTTAAAATATCACAATACTTTGCACTATTAACAGTACTATCAACTATACAGAGAGGCGAAGCACCACGTTGAGATATTGATCACCAAGTGTAAAGTTTTTAAAAATTCACGATATGCTAAGTTAAGTCAAAAACATGGTCTGCATATTATTTTGGACAAAAAATAAAGACTTCTTTTTATTAATTTTTATAAATAATTTTTTTTGATAATAGTAAATCTCGAAGTCAGATAAACATACAAAAAAAATGATTTATTCTTTTGAGGTGAAAAATGAACAATGTACTACAAATTTTTTTAAATAAATTAATAAGCAAAAAAAGGTTTTTAAAGAAAATTAATAATCAGTATTTCCTCCATGGGCCTGTATGCATGACTGTAGGCGATGTGGCATGCTATCGATTAAATAGTCGAGCTGGGCTTCACGAGCAGCATCTTTCAGTTCTCGTAGAGTAATTGGGGAGGGTTTCGCTTCTTAATGCGTGTTTTAAGAATGTCCCAGGCACGTTCTATGACGTTCATGTCAGGGGAATTTGATGGCCATCTTAATGTGGAAATTCCTTCTTTTTCCAAAAAATTTAGTACTGCAGCTGTTCGATGTGGAGGTGCATTGTCATGCATAAACAAAAATCCATCACCCCCGGAATAGACGCAAAACAGGATTTAAAACTTCCTCGATGTACACAGCACCAGTGATTCTTTTCTCCAAAACCAGGAGAGGCGTCCGTGTACTTACCATAATATCACTCCAAACCATAATACTCCCACCTTCAAATGGAAAATGTGGTCTAGTAATTTCTCTGGATATGCTACTTGTAGATTCCTGTCGATTTCTTCGAGCTATCAATGTTATCTGCCCGTCTTGTGCTGCTGTTGTACATCGACTTCTGCTACTTCTGGGACGATCCTTCACATCATTTGTGTTTTGGAATTTTTTTTAAATTGTTGATACAGCACCCTGAGTAACACCAACAATATTCGCGATATCACTTTGACTAAAGTCCTGTTGTAACAAAGCAATTACTCTAGACCTATTAAAATATGATATTATGTCTGTGGGCATTTTTAAACAGCTCAAATGAAATTTAAACAAGATTTGGAATAATGTGAAAGCACCCAAATCAATTAAATATGACCAAATGAATACAAAAACGAATCAAATATAGTATTATTTTGATTTAAAAACGCTTTAAAATAAATATCAACAAGAGTTTTTAAAAAACCATAGGCGTAGATACCTATATTATTTCTAAATATTCCTTTTGGACATTGCTTCTTTCACTAGCTGTTTCATTACCTATGAATAGTTTGAAGAGAAATTTTAGGATCAGATAGTAGGTAGGTACTCGATAAAATCTTCAAAATGAGGTATCGCAACATCCCTCATCCTCATCCTCATCGAGGCGTCAAGTTTTTGTAGGACCACCTTGTATAAATAACTACAATTCCGGGTGTATAATAGCTCAGATTTTGTACACGTTGTACACCAATTTTAAACTATCGATTTGTATATCTAAACGTAGGAGCGTTTTTCAAATTCCGATTTTGGTTATAATTAGCAAGTTTAATTAATATTTCCAATCAAATGCTATCTATTATTGCGTTTTCTATTGGAATAAATGAAAACGTATGCAATTCGGATATTTTTAACATAATTATCGTGCTGACATCAAATCTGAAATTGTATATTGATTGTGAAAATAAATTAAAGGATTACATTATTTATTATTTGTCCGAAATTTAATGAAATGCAATAAAAATCTTTTTTTCGTCTACTTTACCAGAAAACCAATCATATGAACACCAAAAATAACGCCATGATTTTTTTTATTCTAGCATTAGCCAAAATTATTGTACTTTTGATTACAAAGTATACAGTGTGTAAAAGCCAAATGGAATAAATTCATTATTTCGGTTACTGTACATATTTATAAAAAATCCCGAAACACGTCAAATTTAAATTATAACATGACATTCTTTAACTTGAAAATGCAACCCCTACCTTCAACACCCTTAGAATGACAGGTACAACCCCCAATTTTTTAAATGGGAAGTATAGGCTTGTGATATATCATTTGAAAGGTCTCTTCATTCTCTATTCAAAAATGTTATTGTTTTTAAATTTAATGCAAAAATTAACATAAAAAAATTAAAATCATGTTACCGAAATTCGCTACAATACAATCAAAAACTAAAATGTAATGCAAAACGTAATAAAATGTAGAACATGAAAAAGAACTATGAATGTTAATGAAGTAGATGTTCAAAATGTTCTCCGCGAACGTCTTGGCAACATCCTAATCTCAAATAAAACTGTCTTCTAACATTATTTAACATATCAGGCGTGATCGACCTAATCGCAAGCGTTATTCGTTCTTTTAAGTCATTTAAATCAGAAGGTTTAGTTTTGTACACATGGCTCTTCACATATCCCCATAAAAAGAAATCTAATAATGTAAGATTAGGTGATCGCGCTGGCCACTCAATCGATCGCCTCCCTATCCACCTATTGGGAAATATTGCATCGAGGTACTGCCGGACATTAAGGACATAACAAATAATTGTTGCCATTCAAGTTGCCCTCAATAAAAAAGGGACCAATGATATTGTTTCCTTACCCAAACATTAACCTTTTGAGGGTATTAAGTGTGTTCTTCTCTCATCCAGTGAGGATTTTCCGTGGACCAGTAGCGGCAATTTTGCCGATTAGCATGACCGTTAAGTAAAAAAGTACACTCATCAGAAAACATAACGTCTTCTAATTGGATAATATTGTTATCCAACATGTCCATCATTTGTTCACAAAAAAAAGTTCTCCTATCAAAATCGTCTTCCATGAGCTCCTGAGTAGGTATCATCTTATACGGATGCAATTTATTTTCTTTTAATATGTTTGCTATCGATGTATGGCTAGCATTGAATGTAGTGGATGACTGTCTACTCGATGTATGTGGGTTTTCCTGAAAATCAAGCAACACATCTAATTTGAGTTCATCACTCAGTGCATTGGCAGCTGCTTTTTTTATCTGCCTTACATGACCAAACTCGCGAAACTGCTTTTCTATTTTACTTATTGTTTCTTGGGATATAGGCGGTAAATTAGGAAATTTCTTATGAAATAGGCGAGTTACTTCCTGTTGTGTTCGGATGTTATCTCCGTAACCAATTATTTGTAAAACTGTTATTTTATGCATTTCCGTTAATCTAACCATTTTTCAGAATTGAATTGAACAAACTTTATACTTAAATTACAACAGTGACAACTTAAATAAAACAATTTACTACTGCTTGTTAAAATAACGTTGCCACGGAAATTCTTTAAAGTTTTTTAATGGTTACCATCTAAAAACCACATTGCTATGGTTTTTGTTCACTTTCTCATTATCAAGACCTAAACGGGAAATAAGTTTTAAGTATATTGTAATAAGTTTCGAGTATATTTTAGCGAATTTCGGTAACAACATGATTTTAATTTTTTTTTATGTTAATTTTTGCATTAAATTTAAAAACAATAACATTTTTGAATAGAGAATGAAGAGACCTTTCAAATGATATATCACAAGCCTATATAAAAAATTGGGGGTTGTACCTGTCATTCTAAGGGGGTTGAAGGTAGGGGTTGCATTTTCACGTTAAAGAATGTCAAGTTATAATTTAAATTTGACGTGTTTCGGGATTTTTTATAAATATGTACAGTAACCTAAATAATGAATTTATTCCATTTGGCTTTTACACACTGTATATCCAAAATGAAAGTATTCCAATGGGAAGTTCTATTTCTCCAATTTTAGCTAATATCTTTATGGATAATTTAGAAAACAAAATCTTTAATTCTAGTTATAAAAACAATATTATATTTTGGTATAGATATGTTGATGCGTTAGCAGGAAAAAGCTATTTTTCTTAAAAAAACGTATTTTCTTCAAGTTCAGAATAAACATACTAAAATTTATTCTAATTAGTTACTCTACTGTCAAAACTTATGAAATCCAACGTTGAATGTGGAATAAAATTTGCATACGTTTCGTGAATTCTCTGTTAAATCAATTTTCTCTACGTAATTAACATTTAGTTTCTCCATAGTACATAAAAGGCATTAAAAGTTCATGTTAACTTTTCCAGCGAACTTTTCACTATACTTTTGTTAATTTGATTGGAAATTTTCATAACTATTTTTTTATTGGTATTGGTAATTTATAGAGATCTAGGTTTATATTCTATGAACTTTTAATATACCTTTATTTTTTAATAAGAAAACTTTTTGTTGACTACTAATGGGTACTGTATAATAAATTACTTTCTCTGGAAAATACTTTACGCTTAAATACACCTATTCACCGCTACGCTCTCGTATTCGAATAAAGCCCTGATGCTGAAACTTCTCATGTTTGACTGAACATAATTGCGGAACTACTACCAGATATTATAGAACATTTTGTTTGTAGGTGTCGCATAGTTTGGATCGATTAGAATCAGTTAACAACTTTACTGAATTTGTAAAAGCCTTTAGTCAGTTTGGAGCTGAAATGGTGGAATTAGCACATTTAACCGGTGATAGACAAAACGATCTAAAGGACGAAAGGCGAAGGGCTCAAATGGCGGCTGCCAGGCAAGTTTTGGAAAGATCGACCATGATGTTGCTAACTTCTAGTAAAGTAAGTTATTGCAAGATTTAATTTAACTACAATTGCCATTTAATTGGTATAGTGCTTAATTTTGTTTTATTTAACAAAATAAAATCTTAAGGGGACCTTATTACACGAACAATAATATTGTCAACATTTTTGAATGTTGTTAAATACACACTAAAATATTATGTTTACTACTTCAGTTTGTAAATCCTTTTGTATTTGTTTCTATTTGTATTATTTTTCAGACGAGCTTACGACACCCAGATTGTACTTCCGCAAGGGAAAATCGTGATACCGTATTCTGCCAAATGCGAAGAGCCATGGACCTTATTCATTATGTAGTGAAAGACGGTGTCTTAAATAATGCCGATTCAAGTGTTCAATCAGTCCATAGAGAAGGACTATGTGAAAGTGACAGGGGAACGGCATATGCCTGTATACAGCATTTGCAGTATCTACTCGAACATAGTAAAATCTCTATGGGTAAGACACTATATAATATTTTTTTTTTAAATTTATTTCTTTATTTCAAAACCAAGTATGACACAAATGGTGTAACTTGTCATATTGTCAACCGATTTTTCATTTTTTTTATCTACCATTGAAAATCAGTGAAAGTATGACCATTTATTGGTCGGTAAAGAATATTTATTGAATTGTTTGAATCTTGTAAAATAGGTTTACAACTTTCAGGTATATAAATATGAGTTCTTTTAGTTTATTATAAGTACTTAATAGCCGTAAGTACTACTTACTTATACAAAAGTACAAGTACTTTTGCATAATTAATGGTTCTTAAGAATAGATCAGGGGTTCAAACATTCTAAGTTTTACTTGCTAGAAATTCAGAAAGTGAGGTTAAAGCAGTTGTAGCTCGTTGAATGCTCTTTTTTAAATTTTTGTTATGTTTATTATATCGTTACGTTATACAGTGTGTCCACTTAAGTTCGCACCATATGGGAAACTTTCTTATTATTAGTTTTACGAAAAAAAGTTATTCTTCATAAAAAGTTCTGCATGGTGTAAAAACTAAAATACAACCATCAGATATTAAAATTTTTCAGTCGTATACGAGGTATGTTCAAAAATATGAATTTTACCAAGAGCAAAGTACCTCAATTTTTTATAATATCGAAAATTGTTATTAAGAAAAGTCTACAACATGTTCAAATATACAGCCATGTATACAAAATGTTTAAAATGGAGATTTTCTACATTTTGATATTGCATGTCTACCATACAACAGTAATAAATGCATTTAATCAAGTTCCCATGATATTTACATATCTGACATTAAACGTAAAATACATATTTGACAGTTACAATAAATTCTAATTAAAGATGCCGGTGGTATTGAATTTAGAAGAAAAAATAGAAATTGTGCTAATTGTGGGTGATAATTATAAAACGTATCAGGAAGCAGCTGAAATATTTAATAACAGACATCAAGGAAGAAATAAACAACATACAACAGTTATGAGACTTATGGTAAAATTCTAAGTATACGGAGATGTTAAAAATAAATTCAGTAACAAACGTGAAAAACGCGTTGCAAATGAGGCGACGAAATTAGATGTAATGTTATCTACGGTGCAAGATGCTAAATGTTCTCTACGAAAGAGGGCATTGTTGTTGCAAAATGCAGGTAAAAGTACAATTGCAAAAATTTTGAAGGAAAATCAGTTTAAACCATATAAGCCTAAATTTATTCATACATTGAAACCTAGAGACTACGATAAGAGAATAGAATTTTGTTTTCTTATTCAAGAAAAAATTGAACACGATCCTTTTTTTGTTAGAAAAATAATGTTTTCAGACGAAGCTACATTTAATTCAAATGGAACGGTGAGTTCTCAAAATTGTCGATGGTGGAGTGACAACAATCCTAACTTCACAATTAGGACTCGTGATCAATATTCATTTAAAACAAATGTTTGGAGTGGCATTTACAAGATAAAATAATTGGTCCATTTTTTTTCGACAATCCATGACCTCTCAGAATTATCTAAATTTCTTACAAACTCACATGTTTGATTTTATTGATGACCTATACATAAACGGCAACAAATATGGTACCAGCAGGACTCAGCTACATGTCATAGTACATTGGAAGTAAGGCAGTATCTGGATCATTTTTTTAACGGAAGAGTAATCCACAGATATTCAGAGACTTTTTGGCCAGCTAGGTCGCCAGATTTACCCCGTTAGATTATTTCTTTTGGGGTTACTTGAAAGAGAATGTATACAAACAAGGGCCGTTTACAAACGTCCAACATTTGGAAAGGGTTATTACGGAATCCATTCAAACTATAACTCCCAACATGATTAGAAATGTGTTAAGAGAATTTTGTCGTAGAACGGAAACTTGTATTGAAAGAGAAGGTGGGTACGTTGAGGCAATGGCGGTTTGATCGAAGAAAATCTATTACTTAATATTTTTTGCAAATATTTTTAACAACTTATTGTTATAATTGCTATTCATGTTAGATTGTAAAATAAATAACGTTACTAAGAACAATAAATAACTGCACAGTTAAACTGTAATTGATTTTAAAGCGAATTTTTCAAATAATTAGTGGAAGTTTAGTTTAACTGTGCAGTTATTTATTGTTCTTAGTAAGATGAACTTCCAAAAAGTAGAGGTTAACACAATCAATTTCATAAATAACGTTGTTATGTGTACGGATTATTTTAAAACATCAACAAAATGCTGCAACAGGCAAGTTTGGAAACTAAAAGGTAATCAAATCTTTGATAACAAATGAGTTAAATGTTTGTTAGATATAGTTTACAATTTTAAATAAATTTTCTTGATAACAATTTTCGATATTATAAAAAATTGATTGCTCTTGGTAAAATTCATATTTTTGAACATACCTCGTATACGACAGAAAAATTTTAATATCTGATGGTTGTATTTTAGTTTTTACACCATGCAGAACTTTTTATGAAGAATCACTTTTTCTCGTAAAACTAATAATAAGAAAGTTTCCCATATGGTGCGAACTTAAGTAGACACACTGTATATAAAAATAACTTTTTCTAATTTTGACATATTAAGTGACACTTTTTAAAACTGGTTGATATTATGAAACGTCTTACTTTTTGTAACTAGTTCCATAAATTAAAATTTTATGCAATTGGTGGCGAAAAATGTATTTCAAAATTATTGACAAAAAGAATTATTCTATTTATTAAACTGTTATAATACAAGTTAAAACCATAAATTATAAATTAATTATTATAAATATTAATAACACAATTATTGCAATTATTCAAATTAATTCCCGACGACATATTTTTTTCATTGCTCGAACTTGCTGTTATTTGGGAAGCGGTGCACATTGCATTAGGTGTTTCACCAAATATTTCTAGCGCTATAAGTTTTTTATTATCCATGGAATTTACATATGTAACCATATTATGACGTTGGACGTCAATTTGTAACCATATTATGACGTTGGACGTCAATTTGTAACCATATTATGACGGTGGGCGTCAATTTGTGATATGA
This sequence comes from Ophraella communa, assembly GCA_035357415.1. NCBI lineage: Eukaryota > Metazoa > Arthropoda > Insecta > Coleoptera > Chrysomelidae > Ophraella > Ophraella communa. Next base: position 38,978,732 of record CM068990.1, on the reverse strand, counting down.
TTTAAATGTTGAGAGTGAATTTATAAAAATATTTAGTTAACTTTTAAAAAATATCAATATACCAAAAAAATGTAATTTACAATAAAACAACCATGAATCTTAATTTCGTCTTTAATTAGTTGTAAAAGATATTTCAAAAATTAACAAAATTTATAAATGTTTATCACAGCAAAAATTATGATAGTTAAATACCTCGGCTAGGGGTGAGTAAGTTCATTAGCTCTGACTATAGTATAATATTTATTTCTTTAAGAAATAATATGGGCGCCACTGAAATCTTTTTATTTTTTATGATACTGCTAAGGAAAGTTGTTTTAAGTTGAGTTATTAAAATAAGTATCATAAGAGGACAGAAAGATGTCAGAAAAAACTGTCTATGAAGAAAAAAAAAATGAAATGAAAATGTACAAACAGATAAAAGATAAATAGATTTCCTTGGTGCTAAAATGAATGAAGTTGAGAATACGTTACAAAAAAAAATAATCCGCAAACAGTTCTTTACAACTACTTATTCTAATACAGTTGACGATATAGATAGATATAAACGGAGATAAAAGAGAAAAAAAATATGGGAACAGTAAACTTTATATACCACAATAAACTTATCTGTTAACAATAGTGGACGATCCTTCGCCGCACCTTGGGGTCGCTACGGCACTGTCTAGGTGGTTCCAAATGACTATGGAAGATCACGAGTGGAGGGATGATCTGCTCAAGTTGTAGAGATGATCCAGTTAAAAATGTTCATGCATACGAGAGCTTAAAGTTTACAAGCTATTCAAATTAAAGAGATGCTTCTAGTTTACAAGATTCTTCGAGTTTACAAGATGTTTCGAGTTTACAAGATGTTTCGAGTTTACGAGTTTACTGTATTATATTCCAACTGTATATCACAGTAAACCAATAGAAGAAATGAGACTGGGAATAATTATTAAAACCTCTTGAACCCGATAATGGCAACTCATTAGTACACCTCGTAGCGTAGCTACTTTGAACTTCCAATTATAATTATAGAGACCGTATTCATTATTTTATTATTAAGAATTCTTTCGAAAAGATGGAGCTCGTGGTACTAATTTAATTTAATATTTAGGATACCAGGTGCTTAAAATGGTACTGTTACACATATTATGTAAAATTATTGATTTCACCTAAAAAAAAACTAATTTTAAGCAAAATATATGAATGAGCGCAATAAATGTTTGTAGAGCAGTAGTTTTTGTAATTCCACAAAAAAAATTTCCTATTTATAATATATAACAAGGATTTTTTTATTAATAGTTAATAATTATGTTTTGTTTTTAAACACAGTCAGTAAATCTAGGGAGATCAGCTTAAGTTCGGCATTACGTTTTTTGTTGATAGCTGGGTCTCTAAATTATAGTTCTATGGTAACTAACTGCTCTTTCATTTTGTCCATTATTAATTGTCACGTTACCAATACTTTTAAATTTTTAAAATAGCCCCTTATATGTTTCCCAAAACCCCAAAATAGTCAAAGTTATGCCCTTCATAGAGCTAAAAGGTTTTAAAGAAATATGATATCTCTAAAACCATATAAATATTTAAATAAATATTTTTGTTAAAAATTGAAAGAAAATTATGAGAAGAAGTTGTATACATTTCTTCTAATAAAATTTCAAACTAGTTTTCTGAAATTATGAGCACAGTGACATCTGCCTTTCACTGCCTTTCACAATACACACCAATGTTTAAAGTGGTCTAAAAGTGGTGTGATTTCTTAAGTATATAAAAAGAATTTATTTTTGTTAAAAATAGGAATGTATATAAATAGAGAAAATTGCTATCCTAGAGATGATAATGATACAACAATGTTTAAATTGATCTGAAAGTGATGTGATTTCGGCTAGGCATTTAGCCCCTAAAAGTTCGGTAAACACATTTGGAAATTTGATCCCCATTTTAGTGAGGAGAAAGTAGTATTTAGCAAAAAATATATTTCAGATCCTTCCTGTCAAGAGACACTACCGACTGCATTAGAGGCTGTCTTAGAAAGAACTCAGGATTTCACTGACAGTGCCTATACTAGCCATGAACATAGAGAAGCCATATTAGAATGTAGCGAAAGACTTAAAACTGAACTGGACCATCTTCTCGGTCTATATGCTAACGTGGTAAGTACCCTAAAAGATTTTTTTTGTCCTTTATTTTATAAAAAGTTTATTTATTTTATTATCGTTTCTAGGGTGGATTCGAGGATATATCTAATTGTCCGGAACTAGATAATTCATTACAAGTGTGTATTAATTCATCGAGAGATTTATCTAGACATTTAGCCAACGCCGCAATATATCAGGCTCAGGATTTAAGTTGTGTGACTAAACAGGGGTTGGAATTAGTCGCGGCGATTAGACAACAAGCAACAATGTCGGAAATCGATAGACTGCATCATACCTCAAATGCCTTTCACGACTCCATTGATCATATTTTAGAGGTAAGATAAGGTACCATCACGGAAACTATTGCCATATATTAAAACTAGTAAGGAAAATTGGTATTTATCAAATTTAATAATCAGAGAACTCATAATTATACCATAGAACAGGAACAGGAAAAATTACATACTGTTCTGGGATTTGATTGAGGAAATTTCAGTGATTACATATTTGGATTAGTTCAATCAGTTGTATCGTATGTAAAGAAGACTCACTACCTTCAAATATTTGTCCTTAAGCAAGGAATAAACAGCTTTTAAAAACTTCCAAATTACAATAACAATAGGCATGATGATAGTGAGTAAGAATCACTAAAATATTGATTTGTTATAATTATGTAAGATACGGGTATTCTAAACAATTTACTCATTTTTATAGTACATGTGTGATTACATTTATTTAAGTAAAAATATAACCACTAAGTTTAACAATCCTCCATATTAGCTAAAACACCAATCAGAAGAGCGTGACGTCGTACTTTCGTAAATATTGACATTGGTTGACTTTGTTGACATTGCTCGGAGTTTTTATTGATTTATTTTTACATTGTGGAACCGCACACCATCGACAAACATTAGGATTCATTACTTTGATAACTATTCCCAGCGAGCACAAACATCCCTGGGAGGTTTTGAGATGTTTTGAAAATGTTGGCATGTGGATGTTTCCTCGAGACGAAATATGCACGTCCCAAAGAGGTCTCAGGAGGATATCGGACGTATTGTTTATGTTTTCCTGTGGCATTTCTCTGTATGCATACCGAGAGGTACTGACGAGGTCAAAAATATGTTACCGTGGGGATGTTAATTCGAGAGGTTTATATATATTTCGTTATTTTGACACAAGATGTTATCCAATATTCGAATTTACCGCGCGTGAGGCTTAAAAACACGCGTTGAGGGTGTGGTTTACGGTTTACGTGACAGTGACACGGTGTAATTTGTGTTCTCTGCGTTGTGATTGTGAGGTGAAATGTGAACAAAGAAAAGAAAAGAACAAATAAGACTATAATATACTATTAATTTGTTAGCGTGACCAAAAATTTCAAGAAAATTTGTGGTGTGAAATAATAGAGTTAATAATAATAAAAATAGAAGCAGATTGGACATTCATATTGAGGCAAATCTCCTGATACGAGTAAGTAATACATGAATTATTATCATATTATAACCTCAAAAGCATGCATGCCGGGAGCGAAATAAATAGGTTTGTAAAACTCATAGAGCCAATTTCCCAGATATGCTACTTGCAAAACATCATCTTTTCCATTATATATTTTCTGTTGTGTCTATGAAAAGGCTATCAAAAAAACTTAGGAGGAGTTCTTTTTGTGACATCCCAGGGATATCCTGAAAATCGCCGCCTGCGGCGGACATTGGCTGTTCTATAAACGTACTATTCATGTGTGAACGAAACATCGCAGTGGATGTTAAATCTCTCGAAATGTCGTACTTTCAACATCTCTGAGATGTTTTTGTGCTCGCTGGGTTATAATCGCACAAAATAAGTAAAAACAAAATAAAGTTTTTTAACCACCCTCTTTTAACCTGCAAAATGTTTGAAGTTTGACGTTTCTACCACAGAATTCACAGATGACACAAGTCGCAGTGTAGTATAAATGGTATTTACGAATCGATGATGTCATAGATACACGCCATTACTATTCTAGCGTTTTGGCGTAAAATTTTAAATGCATTCTTAAAAAGCAAAAATAACATTTATTTTAGATAAAGTATATACGTGAAAACATCGTGGATCAGTTTTTTAAAATCAGTCATCATGCCTATTCACTAGATATACTATTTTGTTCTGATAAGAACAGATTTTTTAATTTTGTTAACACCACAAGACATATCCTTAAATAATTCTGAAATAGTTGTTTATAACTTTATAATAACAATTTTTGATACTAACAGTTTTCTTCTTTTCAATGGACTAGTTTAGTGATTTTTTTTTATCTTTGCATCTTATAAAATAAGTTTTTAGTGGTTCAACTGTACAAATAAAATTTTTATAAAATTAATCCTCTAGCCATAATCGGCTTTTAAAATTTAAATTTAATGGTTACATACGTCATAAGTGGTAAGTGACGTGTTTCAATAAGATTGGTAGAAAATTTGCGATGTTGTCGATATGCTTTGATATTAACCGAGAAACTTATCTCTCTCTCTTATTTGTTGTCATTAAAAAGAGATAAACATATCGATATTTTTGTTCTATGATTGACACTTTATCAAATAAGGAGTAAAACACTAAACAAAATATTCTGTCATTTTCGTTAGTTTAATTTGTTGTTGGGTTGTGTTTGGTTTATGAAAGAAATTACTTCTATACTATTTTTGGTTCGAAAATAAAAATCCCTAACTCCTTCTCTTGGTGTTATAGCGGTTCCTTCAAAAATAACCAATAGAAGTAATTGTTCTCTCGGGGAGCAACCCTTCTATCGGTACAGTGAGAGAACGAATTTCAAGAATACGGTTTTGGCATTTTCAATAGAACCACGCCAACTTTCTATTGGCTGTTCTATTCTATCACCGTCAAGAATAGGGGTCTTGTTTGTTTATTACACATAAACACGATTTTCTCTCCTGTCATATATCTTGTCAACTGGTACTATCAGTTAGTCACAAAACACGGTGTTTTGTGCCGCCAGTTCTTTGAGAATACTTGAAACGAACGTAGCTAAAATGTGACAACGTTGACTTTTAAACACACTTCATTATTGGTTATTAGTTGGCGCTACGTTTAAAACTTACTAATTATTTATTGCTAAATTTTACGAAATGAGAAAAATTAATTGCAAAATGAATACCAATATAAGTAAGTAGGTATCTTATCCTAAATATATTGTAATGTTTAAATATTTGACAATAGTATAATGATTAAAATATCAACAGAAGTTGTTTAATATCACTAAATCAATTAATTTTTATTATATTGTATTATTTTATTATATATTTTGTGTGTTTGTAAGATAATTTTAAGTTGGAAATTATTTTATTATGTAATGTATCAATATTGTATTTAGTACATAAATATGTTATTTAAAACTTACTATCAATTTCGCGAAAATTGATTATATAATGTGTAAAAAGGAGACAGATATATTTTTACTATATTTTTATTCTGGAATGATCGATGATAGACGAAGTAAGAATGTCTAGTCATATTTAAAAAAGAAAGAGAGGCATATAGTGTTCTTAGCAAATGATAATTCAGGAAATTTCTAGAAAGTTTGAAACCTATAAAAGACCGAACAGAGGTCGTTAAAGAAGAGTTTATTATTGGAAGTCAAACAGAGAAGATCAGTGAGTGTGAACAGTCAACTAGAACTAAGTGAACAAACAGTTTTTAAAAGTGGTTAATACAAAGTATTAAATAGTGACATTAAAAATACAAATTAAAACAATCAAAAAGTAAAACAAAGTGCCAAAAGTGACATTAAAAACTAATCAAAAAAATTGAAATTAAAACATTTTCGATTGATAAAAAAAAGAAGAATATAAGTGTACTTACTATTATTAATACAACTAAAGGAACTATAATCCATCAACACTAAACACTATATCAATTTGAGGAACAAACAAAGAACAATAATATCACTCAAGAAACCAAACGTCTTACAACACGACATTTTACCAGATTCGCAAATTCCACGTATCACTTCGTTCGTTTCCGTTTCTCATAGATCAACTACTAATTTCTATTTCTATTTTGCTTACATAGTTCCACTACAGATTTTTCCACCAATCAGGAAGCAGGACTTTACATCAAGGTCAGATAAAATTGTAAACTTTTAAAAATTTTTGTAGTAGTTAGTTGAATTTTATAATTTAAAAAACAAAGGAATTTACTTGATATTTAATAATTAGTGTATTTGATAATCTTACTTGCCATTACATAAATAACATTGGTTAGTTTAACTTAATTCACATCAAGTAAGTTCTTTTATAGTTACTAAAAGGCCTTTCTTTTTCTTATTTTTCCTAATTAGTTTCAATATTACTGTTTTCATTTAACTTTTAATAAAATTTGTAATTGTAATTAATCAATTTTATTCAAATACCTTCTACCTAATAATCCAATAGAAACTGGCGTAACCAAACACCCCCTGAGAAAAAGATCTTGTTGCTACATTACATTTAAATAATAATATCAAATATATTAATCAATCAAATAAATAATATTAATCAATAAATAAATAATCTCTCAAATCACAATATTCTTTACAATATATTGCTATCATTTTGATTAATATGATCCTACTAAACTAGTCCATTCTTGGAGAAGACGAAGAGGACAATATATCGAAGATTTGATTTCGATATTTTTAGTTTGGCAACAGCGTTTTCTTGTTCAACAATGCCGCTCTAAAATAACTAAATTTTAAATAAGAGAAATTAGTTGAGCAAAGGAACATATACAATTCACTTTACTATCAAATTTTGATAATGGCAAATGAGATTTAGTGAAAACTAGAACATTGGCGTTCTGTTCAAAGTCTCAAGTTAAAAAATTTATAAAAATTAGGTTGAGTATAAAACCATGACTTTGGAAACCTTCCAAATTATCCCAAGCAATTATTTTTTGTGTTTTACTAAAAGTGTGCTTGTGTTTTAGGTGTGTAAACTATTACGGAACGTAGCCGTATCGGATACGCTGCAAGTTTCGGCGAAATTTACCGAAATAAATTTACGTGTGTACGGTCCTCAAGTAATAACGGCCGCTAAATGTTTGGGTGCTTGTCCGGGTAGCAAGATCGCCCTAGAAAATTTGGAAGTTTTCGCCGATATGTATCAATGGCTAATTTCTGACGTGACGACTATGGTCAAAGACGTCATAGACGCCACTCAATCCAGACCGGAAAAACAAGTTTATATGTCTCTGCCCAGACCAGGGGTAAGTGTTTACTTTTTACCTTAAAACAAATAAAGTGTATACATTGGAAACAAAATAGGGGTTAATATAGTGGTGTTCTATAGTACTTTCTTTTGATGTCTTCAACTTTTATCATTTTTACTGTGTTGAAATAAGCATTTTTTTTTGTTTTGATACAGACATACGTTTTGGTACAAAGATCTGTTGCCCAATTTTTCTTTAGGTGTTATTTGGCCTTACTTTGTCCCTCTACAGATTCGTGCCCTGCCATTTGATACACTTTCTAACACCTACTGCTATGCAACCAGCATTGCAATATATCTATGTCGGGTTGGGATAAAGTATGAAACCAAGTAAATATCTTTTAAACGAAAAGAACGATATTTATGAAAATTTGCAGGTAAGTGCAATTGAACAAAACGCATCTGATGTACATTTTTTTGATAATAATATACTTCCGGTTTAACCGGAAACGCCATCAACTTCTTTAATTTAAATGGGACACCCTATATATTTTTACAGATTTTGAAAGAGCTTGTTATTTTGAATTCATACATACTGAGTTTAGTGTAAAAAAATTTGTAAAAACGAGGAATATAGCACTTTAACCAACCTCCTTTGAATTTTTTGCATTAGAGCAAAAAACTATTTAGATAAACTAATTGATGTTGTTTGTATGCATAGTAATAAATAAACTAGTACTGGTTAGTACGTCTTTTGTTCTTCAAGTGTCAATTTCTAATTGACCGAAATAAATTGCACAATTTAGAATGGTTCAATTAAGTGAAAAATAGTGTGTCATATTTTTAATAATTTGCATCTGGAGAGAAATCCTATATCACGCTAAACAACATATTGCAATCGATTTAGAAGAATCACCCCAAACTTCCACTACAAATTTGGCACTAAACCATAGTCTTTACCATTCTAGAATCACTAATTCTTTGGACATTGAATACCAACTTTATTTTTTCTACTGCATATAAAGTGTGTATTTAAAGTTCTTTTGTAATTAATTTTTATTAAATTGGGCTTACCTTGTTTATTTATTTATTTATATTTGTTCAAATCTAGTCAGTAAAATTTGAACCCTTTAATTTTAATAGATATGAGATTTAGTATTGGTACCCATATAGTTCTGGTAACAATGAATTCTGTTTAATTGTAAATGCAAGATATACCCGCCGTTACAAAATGACGGTTTATTTGACATGACTACAACTTCCATTTGGGTATCAAATGAAAATGCTTGACTAGTAGAATACAATTCACTATGAATATTATAATGCAAGATAACCGTCAACAAAGTGGCTGTTTACATAGCTATTGTCTTAATTGTAAATATGAATACCAAATTAATAGAATAGAAGTGTAAAAACGTAAGAAGGAAACTATGAGCACTAATTGAAATTTAAAAATAAATTTTGTAAAATTTTTTTCAATTTAAACGGGTTTTTTTCAAAATAATTCGGTAGGTTCCAGACTACTGATATGAATTCATTTATTATACGCTCCTACTTCAGAATAATAAAAAATGAGACTGGTTCAACAACATATAGGTTCGCCCTTTATCGAGCATTTACACAACAATATCCGGAGTTACAACATGTTTCGGAGCAATGTATTGCTGACCAGCGTCGAACAATCATTAAAAACAATTTACTGTCTGGTCCGATAACGCAACAAATACGAAACTCAGTACTTCTAGAGCTTCAAGCAGATGATGCTCCTAATTTAACACAACATACAAATGATAATATGGATAATGTAAGACCACACTAGCGATTAAACACCAAACATTGATCAAGACGAGAACCCAAACACAGACAGTAACACACAACCTCACGAACACGAACATGCTGTTGACGAATTCTTTAAAGCAATATTAGAGTTTTATGGTAGCAACCCAATTCACCGACCACTATTGCTCAAACCCAAATCAAATAAGAACACCAATAGGATTCTTGCAGTCATTCATTCCTCTTAAAGGATCGTGTCAAGGACTACCGTACTCTGAAGGAGATACACACCCTTACCTACTGTGGAGCAGTTGCAGTTGTCCGAAGTCGCAACCAACAAATCCGATGTCCAAATAAAAAATGTACCGAAAAGCAGAAGCAGAAAGCAATTAATACATATGCCGCACCTATGTTAACTTATTCGTTTGGGATTCAAAGAGAGACAAACACTGAATTGGAAGATATTCAGAGAACAACAAGGGCTATGATGATTAAGAACAGATATCACCATCCAATATCGTCAGTATTTAGAACAATACTGCCGAGAATGGAGGGAGGAAGAGCTCTATGTGACATAATCAATCTACACAACAAGCAGATAAATACATTACGAGACTTCTTTATCACTAATTTAATATCATCTAATTTACACAAATTTGTTATAGGAGCAGATAAACATTATTCCCCTCTATTGATTTAGAAATAACAGATGCTGAGAAACACGTAAAATGGTCCAAAAAGCTCTACGTGGTCGACATCATCACGACCTACATCAACCACACATCGATAAAATTGCATCAAATAGGTGGCTTGCTGACGATATCTTGTTCCCAGAGACTGAAGGATTTATGATGGCTATTCAGGATCAGGTTATAAACATTAACAATTAAAAAAATTTATCAGGTACCAAACTATTACATCGGACAAGTGTAGACGGTGCCAACAAACGTCGGAAACCATACAACATATAACATCAGGATGTTCAATGATAGCCAACATGGATTATTTACGCAGGCACAACCAACTATGTAACATTATCCACCAGAAACTGGCCAACAAATATGGACTACTAAATACCTATACGCACCATATTACAAATACAACCCGCAGGCATTGCTCGAGAATACAGATTTTAAACTGTACTGCGATAGGTCAATTATCACCGATAGAATAATCGACCCGACATCGTGGTGATGGATAAAAAAGCTAATTCAGTGCTGCTAGTCGATGTTGCAGTTCCAAACAGTAACGATTTATTGGGTAAGTATAATGAAAAGATAGCAAAGTATACCGATCTTGCTATAGAAGCCCTGAAGTCAGTTAAAAAACTCAATCTTCATAAAAACACTTTTATTGACTTGCAAAAAGTAGCAATTCTAAATACATGTCACACTGTTCGTAAATTTTTAAATATGTAATTTTTGAGCATAATCCCATTTGTGTTTACGCTCGGGATAGGTAAATATTACCAGCAAATGCCGAGTAAGTACATAAGTTTTTTCATAATAATAATAATAATTATTAGTTAATTTTTTTAACTGATAAGAAGCTTCATGGTATGAAGAATTAAATCGAGGGAAGAAAGTAAGTAAGTATTGGATTCCGGAACAATTTCATATTAGGAAAATTTAGAAATTAAAATATTGGCAAAAAGTTCAATAAGAATTTGGACAATTAAGAATTTAAATTAAAATAATGATTTGGGAGGGTAGAAAAATAATAAATGTATAAAAATGTCAACAGTAATAATTTCGAACTCTTATTTTTAGATATAAATAAAGCAATGTCTATGTAATGTCACTAACTATTGTTGATATAAGCACATACAAAAAATTATTGTTTTAACAATTTAATTTAAAAAAAATCACATAAATATCGACATCAATACCATTGGCGCCCAACGTGGGACATTAAACAATTTTAATCATTTAAATATATTTATTTGACCAATAAACGGGGTAAACGAAGAACTTTTTTTTTCTTTCATCTCTGTCTTATTTGGGTTTATTGACAGTAAGTGTTCTTTACACCAACATTGAGGGCCTCTTGCATTCTGGCATAGAGCGTTTCCTAAAAACTTCCTGTTTGCAGAATCACTAGGTCATCTGCATAAGCTATAGAGTAGAAGTCCTCAATATTCGGGCATTTTAGTAAGGAGTCTAAGACCAAGTTCCACAGTAGTGGCACCCCTCCCTGTGAACAACATTACTGACTGCTGCAATAGAAGTAACTACAACCAGGTCTCTTATAGTGACATCTTCCGCATTCTTTTTTATTGCTCTCTTGGAGAGCATATTGCATTTCCATCCACTTACTGTATGGGGAATTCCCTTTTTAATAATGGCATTGGTTATTTTGGGGAAGGTTGTTTTGTCAAACGCACCTTTAATATCTATAAATACATCCAAGGTGGACTCTTTTTTGTCCATCGATCTTTCGATGCGGCCGGCCATAAGATGGAAGGCCGAATCTGTAGATTTCCCAGGGTGCCGATTCTCCGGCTTCGTAGAAGCGATCAAAGTGTCGGCGATTCTCCCTCCCTGATTTTCTGGGGAAGGTCCCTGGAGCTATTCTTGAATGGTGCGAATCAACCTCAATCGAGACTCCCCGTAGAATAAATGTTGACGATGTTGCCAGTGTTATTTGGAGCTTCAAAATAAGAAAAGAAGAATAATAATGTTTACAACCACTAATTAGTTGCGCAGTAACCGCAGTGCGTCGTTATTTGTTTTGGTTTTGCTTATGATTTCTTTTCTTTTGATAATTGGGTTATGGATTAATAATTTGTTACCTAGTTTATGTATTTCAATTTAAGATATAAAACTCAGGCAAATATAGATATATATAATGTTGTTCTTTCCGAATAATTAAGCTTTTTTAAAATATTTATCTTTCCCTACTTTTAGATTGAAAATACCCTGTGCATTTTTGAATACTCTTGCCCTTTAACCTAAATTATATGTAATTTAATTTACCTTCTTTACTCTTTTAGCATGGAGAAACATTAGTTTTGTTTGGGTAAACATCAAATTTGGTTCAACTATTTCCAAAATATAGAAAGTTGAAAATAGTATTTTGTTACTTTCAGAGGATGTAGAACCAAATCCATTTTTTAAAGTCACATGCAAATATTACTGAGAATATTTTTTAGTTCCTTTTTTTGTAAATTTAATATACTTACTAGTCCCCATCATTAATTTTTAAAGTATTTTGTTTCTTTTTTTGTTTGTAGAGTTTATATTTCTTAGTTATTTAATAAATTTGTATACATTTGTGTTGTTTATTTTATTTTTGTGTACCTAACCCAAAGTGCTTTGTTAAATTAGTTAGAAATAAAAAAATTGTTTAGGTTCATAAAACATTTATTGTTTATATAAAATGGGTTTGAATAATATTTTGTTGTATCATTCGTGCTCTTTGTAAATCTTCATTGGCTGCATTTTCTTGAATATCTGGTCTGTTTATCATTCCATCAATTCCATAACACACTTAACACGCATTTACATTAAATTAATGCTTACCGAAACATTTTAATAAACTGTGTATCTCTTAGTTCTTGAAAAGCTTGCTCCCTTACATGGTATTGCCTTCTTGGTTGACTATTTAAATCTTCAAGAACCTCCAAATCTCTTATTACTTCATGAGCTAGTAAATATTCATCTATATCGTCCATTTTATATATTAATCCAATCCACGAACTTAAGTTCGTGATCCAATCTCTAATTGAATTTAAAAAAAGTAACTTTAAAACTTAAAAATGCAAAATCTTCCAAACAAACGAAAATACTTGTACCTATAAAACAAAAAATTATACCAAACACTGACTGACAACTGACTCCAAAAACAACAATTTTCAAAGACGAAAGACAGTAAACAGCTGACTGTTCTCTTAACTTTCTTTAGTTCTACTGCTTCAAAGGGAGAGAACGATGTTCTATTAAAAATACAGGGAGGGAGCTCATCCTTTTTGTCGAGAATAAGGCACCTTCAAGTTTTAATAGAACCACGCCCATCTGTCTCTCGGGGAGCGCTGTTCCCTGGCCCGAGAATTCGCACCCTGAGGTGTTTGCATGTTGACTTGGATCATAGATTAGAAAGAAGTTTATAGATAGCCGACTCTAAGGGTTTTTTAAAAACGTGATTACAGTACCGCTCGTGACCTGAGTACTAACTATATAATTGTATTTCACAGATTATTTTTTGACGTTTCTCGAAACCAATAGACATTTTCAATTTTAGTAATTCATAGGTATACGTTCTAGCAAATCAAAACATTAGTATAGTGGGAATAATCTACTTACATTATTCCAGCGAGAATAATTCAATGTACATTGTTCGAGCCCTTCGGGATCTCGTGTCTATTGCCTGGCAACAAGTTTTCTAAAATCTGTCGAATTATTTTCAATTTATTCTCACTCTCTTGTGATATTACTACAGAAAATATTCAAGCAAAACAAAATTTATCCATTCAAACCGAAATTCATTCATACCTTACAAGATTGTGATTATGACACAAGGTTGGACTTTTGTGCGATGATTGGTGAAAAACTTATGCATGACCGATTCCTTCATAATAATATTTTGTTTACTGATGAAGCAACGTTAACAACAAACGGAGTCGTTTCTTCTCAAAATTGTCGATATTGGGCTAAGGAAAACCCGAGCTACAGGATTAACTGTAATAGTCAATTTGCTAAAAAAGTTAATGTTTGGTGTGCGGTTTTACCGGATCGAATAATCGGACCGTATTTCTGGAAGAAATCAGAAATCAGGTGGTATATTTGTAATTGCTTGACAACTTCTTAATACCTGAATTAGAAAATATTCCCTTGGAGCAAAGGTCTAAGATGTACGTTCAATATGATGGATGTTCGTCACATTCGACTTTGCTAATTAGAGGATGGCTGCATGTTAGTCTGAGGCTGCATGAATATTTTTCTGGGCGATAATGGATGGGACGTTATGGACCAATATTTTTTCCGCCCCGATCCCCTGAATTTACTATTTTAGATTTTTTTATGGGGCTACTTAAACAAAAAGTTTACGCAAATAATTTAAACCATAATATTGAAGACTTAATACGAGCTATCAATGATATCGTTAACGAAATTACCCCAGAAATGCTGCGAAATACTTACAAAGAATTTATAAAGAGAATTGAGACATGTTTTGAAATTGGGGGAGGATATATTGAATAGATTTTTTTGTTTACTTGACAATTTGAAAATTATTTATAAAAGTTGGCAGTTACTGGATACATCGTAAACGTCACCCACTAGATTAATACATTATTTTCGAACTTAGTGTACAAATTCATACGGTTTTCATACAACTGGCTATAAAATGAGACGGATTTTGAAATACTTGAATTTTATTATATTTTATGGGGTTTTAGAACAAGCATTTTTCACTAAAACTAATATTTTAAACATTTTTCACCTATAGGATACCCCATCCGTGGACACGCTGTATAATGTAACATAAAAATAATATAATATGCATCATATACTAATAAATAGGTATACGCTGAAGCTTTAAAAAAACAAATTCTTGCCTGTGGATCCTTTGGTAAACAATGCATTTTTTTATAGTTATTTTTATAAAGGCAACCCGTAACAGAACTCACAAAAGCCATATTTTAATAAATAACTGCAAAAACTCGAACTGGAAAATATAATTACTAACGAGGAAATACAATAATTACTAAGAAAATACACTATCTATTACACAAGCACAAGTACAAAAAAATTATTAATCAGATCAAAAATCGATTATGGTTCTATTATCTACTCGTCTGCAAAAAAATCTACACTACAGAAACTAAATACAATACAAAGCTCTGCTTTAAGAATTGCCACAGGTGCTTTCCGAACATCCCCTGTCGAAAGCCTTCAATGTCTAACAGGAGAATTGCCTTTAGAACTCAGGAAAATGTACTTAAGCTTGTCTTATGCATCAGCAGCCCTTGCAAATAAAAATAATCCAGTGATATATAACATAAAAACTAACCGTTTTACCGAAGCATATTTAAATAAACAATATTATCAGCCTTTTTACGAAAGAATTAGAAAATACACAGATGGTATTCAAATTGAACTACCAACTTTTTTCACCTCAACTTTTAAATCACCCCCTCCCTGGATAATCCCACCACCTCAAATAAATACTGATCTTTTAGATTACAACAAAACTGAAATAAATCACCATTATATCAAACCAGTTTTTTATATAAAACTGGATAAATACAACGAATATTTTCCTGTTTATACCGATGCCTCAAAATCAGATTATAATCTCGGAGCATCAGTAATTACCCCCAGTACTATTCAGACATTCCGATTATCCCCATTTAATAGTATCCTTTCAGCCTAGTTTTACGCCATCCGTCAAGCTCTAAAATCTGTAAAATTAAAGAATCACCCTAAGGTAATAATTATTACAGACTCACTAAGTTCCATACACACTATACAGCAGTTATACCCCAGAAATCCAATTGCCATCCTAGTAAAAAAATGATTATTTCTTCTTCGACAAAAAGAAATCCTGTTCTTTTGGGTCCCATCACATTTATTGGCATACAAGGGAATGAAAAAGCAGATTTCCATGCTAGGGAAGCGACAACTCGTGACGATGCAACAGTAGTGCATGAAGTGGTAGCTAGTGATATAAAAGCAGCGTTTAAAAATAAAATCTTGTGTAAGTGGCAAAGCAAATGGAATTCATCTTCGGCAGTCGCGTAAATCAAGTGAAAGTCAATCGATTACGTTGTTTAGTTCACTCAAAGTTAACCCACTCTTATTTATTTAACAAAGACCAACCCCCAACATGTGAATTCTGTCTTAAAAATCTCACTACATATCACATACTAGTAGAGTGCGACAAACTTAAAAACACTAGAAGAAACTTTAACATGCCTAATAGTTTAACATCTATCCTAGATGAAAATTGTAGAACTGAAAATTTTGTAAACTTCTTAGAACACATTGGAATTTATTATAAGTTTTAATGTTACGCAATTGTGTCGCTAATAACCCTTAGTGGTTGATGCGAACAAATAAATAAAAAAAAACCTCGTCTTTCCAGAGAGTCACATTTTGATATCTGGAGTCATTGACATTGATAGTTCTAGGCTTTCCTTCAGGTTGGCAGTTTTTATGCCATCGTCTTTAAAGAGAGCTCGCTGGAGTCTTATTGCTTATGGGAATTCTTTAATATCCTCACAGTAGGTCTTCCAGACGTTTCTCTGATTTTGTCTAATGACTTTATTATACTCTCTGAGCTGGGACTTTAATCCAGTCATCTTTGAGTTTAGTATTATTCGCTTTATTAAAATATGTTTTCGCCATTGCCCTCCAACCCATGGCTCCACCGGAAATTGGTTGCATCGCTAAGTTCTACCGTTCGAGTGGGCAAGACTTATAATAAGCATGTTTTATGGTATTTTGGATAGCTTCAGATAGAGTAACTGTTCTCCATTGTTGTTTGGCGTCAATTCCTCTGTGTCTCTCAGGCTGTACGTATTTTGTTGAAACGACTTTTTCGGTATTTAAATAAACGACTGTGCAAATATTTTGCTACCAAACTAACTGATTATTGGTTATTCGATTAGATGAATAATTCAAACACTCAAATTATTCGAATAGTCGAATAATTTGAACAGTCGATTAATTAGAATTGTCGAATATTTTGAATAGTCGAATACAAACATTTGAGAAATTCCGAGCCCTACTCCAAACACGTCATTTTATGATCTTTTTACCACATAAAAGACTGCCTGATTGCTGTTTTATGTATTTATTGAATCAAAAATGAGACTTATTGAACTTAATGAATTGAATTTATTTTGACCCAGAAACTATATGATTTATCTTTGTGCTGTGGTGTCTTTTATTATTTAATTCTCTGAGGATGTCTAAGATCAGTCCATTTATATTTAATCTTGTGCTGCACGTTTCGAAGAGAAAAGGTCGAAGAATATTATATCTAAAAGTTTCCCTCGTATTTATTTCCTTCCGGAAAATCCAAATCAATTTTTATTGCTTGTACGAGTATCTGGATATAGTCTCGCCGGCACCACTTCAATAATCGACGTTGCCGGTAGTTTATCTTCTTTTCTAAAGATCGATAGGTATCATAAAATTATTTTGCTATTATAGGTATATACTATACTACAACAAAAACGACAACATATTGAAATATTTTCTTTACCTTAAAAACAATTCTTTTATAAATGAAAATATACTAGTTTTTTTAACATATATTGTTTAGGTTATTCTTTTATGACCAAAACACATTTTAATTACACTATAGTAATTCTAAATTGTTAAGTATTTATTTTTACTCTTACAATTCCACTTATTGCCACTATTGCTGTAATATCTGTTTATAAAAAGTAATTAATATTTGGGCTGTCCTATAAAGACAGAATAAAAGAAAATGTGGCAACGTTGACGGTGTGGAGCATCGGAAACGTAGGTAGAATAATGTTTCAGTTGTGTATAAAATATTCAAAAAACAACAGAGTCCTTACAGAATTCAAAGGATTGTTCGTTAGTAAGTAGTTGTGGCATTTCATTTATGTGGTTATTTGAAACTTATTTTAAATCAGGTTTGTCATTTCATTTTTAAAACTTACAAACTCGAATGAAGAATTAAAGTTTTATTTGTTTACCAAAAGTAAATTTTCTCTTACAATTTTTCGTTAATTTATGTCCTAGTCTGAATTACTTGTTATTAAAAATTTGCATTATTTGGACTATTTAGGGGTTATTCGTGTTTTTTAATTTTTTTAATTTAGTTATCAATGAATACGCTTGTTGACGAATTAGTCTCGGATCACATTTTGAAGATTATATAAATATCATCTAAGAGTATAACTATATATTATATTTTCCATTGATTGTGAGGAATTACATAACACAATGTAACGATTTTAAATGTAAACATTGTTCACCTATTATATAACTCGATTTTAGATAATAATAATTTTAAATTCATTGTTATTAAGTATTAGCTCATTAAGTGACTACTTTACTCCTATAGGTACAAATTAAACGTTTTGAATAAGTATCAATAGAATATACATCAAGACTTGGTAGGCATCTCCTATATCTGCCTTCAATGTTTACTGATCTGTCATTTTATACCTTTCAGACTTTTCAAAAAGAAAAGCAATCCCAGAAAACCAAAACACGTTTTTTAAACGTTAGTGTTGAAATTACGTTATTTTTGTCACGAAAATACGTCAACAGATGACGTTTTTTCGACGTAAAAATATACGTGAATTTGTCTCGCAGATTGACGGTCGTCTTTATTACGTTCTTTTTACGTCATATTTATCACGTGTATGATACGTTTTTATATCACAATTTATTGACGTCTTGATACTGACCCTTCAATTTAAATAATATTGCCTAAAGTTAAACCTGTTTTTAAGTCTATTTATTAAAAAAAAAATTATATTTGTAACAAATTAAAATAAATATTCCACTTCAAATAAGTAGGTATACTGTGTTCAACAATATAGTGCCTACAATAAAATAAATTTGGGTTGAGTATAATCATTTATACAGGGTGTTTCATTAAGAATTATCCATATAGTAACTGGAGAAACCTTAGCACTAAATATGAAGATTTAAGCCAAAACACTTAAATAAAATATTCCTCCTAACCGAGATATAGGGTGTTTTATTTTAACTATTCTAACTGATTGTATCCCATATTTTTGACACCTTCCAATATTTTTTGTTCATACTTGGCAAAGAGTTTACACATATCAGGTTACTTTAAACAGTGGCAAAAGATAGTTTTTCTCGATTACCAGAGGCGTGCGGTAGGGATGGATACTTTCTTGTAGACCCCTACAATTTACGCCACTGTCGTAATAATTGTTTCTGCATGTTTTTTTGATTCTCCGTCACTTTCTACGTAAATATCATCCTCTTGTCTCAATACGATAGAGTGAGTAGTTTTCGAATTATTCGCATTTAAAGGTAATGTTTAAAATATCCATTTTTGTTTTATTGCTTATTTAACATGAGTTTCCCTAATAATTTAACCACCTTGATAACAAAATTTGTTAATTCTAATCGTAAATCCACATGAGTCAATAACTATTTCACTAAATAAATAAAATTTATTTGTTTCAAATGATTTTTTCATATTAATATTTATCAAAATTTCAGTTTTAAATTTATAAAAAAATAGAACTATGATTTTTATTATGAAATAACATGATGAATACATAAAATAAATGTACTGAAACAATTATTTATTTAGACTACTGTAACAAAAAATTCTAGTTAGTTAACATTATAGTAAATTTTCGAAGTGGCCTCCATTTATTAATCCTTTTGGAAAAAATTCTCCTAACCTTTAGAAATATGTTGGGTTGATTCCTAATAAAATTTGCAACATTTTCTATTTGTTGCCATAATTCCTGTCGGGTATTAATTTCTTGAGCTTACACAAGTGTCTTCATATGTCCCCAAAAATAAAAGTCTAGGAGATTAAAATCGGGACTCCAAGCAGGCCTTGGAAATTCACTCCCTCGCCCTATCCATCTTTGAGGAAATGTATTGTTTAGATAATTTCGAACCGCTAAAGGATAATGTGGTGGGGCGCCGTATTGCATAAACCACATACTTCTTCTTTGGTTTAATAGTAAGTTTTCCAGCTGGATTTTGAAGTAATTCCAGATATGAACGGCCATTTAAATTTGCAGGTAATTCAAAAGGACCTGCGAATTTGCTGCGAATTTTATTTTATTTATTAGTATCTGATAATAAAAAACAAATTTCTGAATTTTCATAAAGTTAAAATTAAAAAACATTGATATGAAAAAATCTATTGAAATGAAATTTACTGAAACTAATAAACTTTATTTGATTAGTGAAATAGTTATTGAGGCATGTGAATTTACGATTAGAATTAACAAATTTTGTTGTCAAGGTGGTTATATTATTAAGGAAACTCATGTTGAATAAGCAATAAAACAAAAATGGATATTTTAAACATTACCTTTAAATGTAAATAACTCGAAAACTACCCACTCTATCGTATTGAGACAAGAGGATGATATTTACGTAGAAAGTAACGGAGAATCAAAAAAACATGCAGAAACAATTATTACGACAGTGGCGTAAATTGTAGGGGGATACAAGAAAGTATCCATCCCTACCGCACGCCTCTGGTAATCGAGAAAAACTATCTTTTGCCACTGTTTAAAGTAACCTGATATGTGTAAACTCTTTGCCAAGTATGAACAAAAAATATTGGAAGGTGTCAAAAATATGGGATACAATCATTTAAAATAGTTAAAATAAAACACCCTATATCTTGGTTAGGAGGAATATTTTATTTAAGTGTTTTGGCTTAAATCTTCATATTTAGTGCTAAGGTTTCTCCAGTTACTATATGGATAATTCTTAATGAAACACCCTGTATTTGTGTTCCCGATAGAGAGTTAGTCTATGCTGTTTAATAATTTTTGTGGAAAATATTTCGTCCTTGGGAAACTGCATCAGCGCCCTGTGTAACTTCTCCTGTTCGACGACTAGTTTTATCCCTTGATGCCAAAGAAATCGTCAGACATGTTCATCAAAAGCTGGCGCAAAGAGGTTGGGCTTTTACTCCTGCTGTAAGAGAAACCAGTGATTTGACAGGGATACCGGAATCATCAATGAGAGTTCACATTTCGAGGCCAAGTCATCCGAGACGAAAACAAAACGATATTGGTGTTTCTAGAACCACTGATGACGGTGCTAAAGATTTGTTAAGAAAAACTGCTCTATGTACGAAGAAAACTTGGTGTCTACTATCAGATCATTGCAAACAAGACTAAGGAGCTCCACTGAGATAAGGATATCAATTATTGGAAATCTTATTATGGAATCCCAACGGATTAGGCAATGGCGTTTTGAATATTTGACTACCATAAGTGATTACAGGTCTTTACAAAGACCAATAATCTATTTGGATAAGACCTGTATGATACCCACGATACGCCGGCAAAAGGATGGATCGATGGAACATAGATATGCCAATCAAAAGCTCAATTGAACAAAGGAAAACTGATACGATTATTCATGCTGGATCAGAAGATGGTTGGATTCCATACAGTTTGGGACTTTCGGCGAAGAACATTCAAGATTCGTCGTTGGATTACCACAGATACTACAGCCGAATTGTTCGAAGATTAGTTCGAAAACACTTTACTGCCAAATATTCCCCTGCATAGTGTGATAGTTATGGACAATGCCAGTTACTATAGTCGCCAATTGAAGAAGGTTCTAGGCTCTTCAAATACAAAAGCGGAAATCTAGGAATTTATACTCCAAAACAACATGTACTTTGAAGAAGGATATAAAAAAAGTTCTAAGGACATTAAACATACAGAAAACATACACAATTGCAGCATCCAAAGGATATACAGTTCTTGGTCTTCCTCCTTACTACTGCGTATTCAAGCATATGTGGAGAAAACTAAAGAACAAAGTGCGGACCCAAAATACTATACCTACATCTCCTTCTGTAATTGCATTAATCCGATATTACAGTAAAAATTACAAACCATAGGCGTTACGTTACATTTTTAAGAGGTGTTGTATTTTAAATGAATTAAGACTTTTTTTGCAAATCGGTGCAAATATCAAAAAAAACTCGTAAAAGAACGTTATGTCTGAATACTCCATCTAAATACCTTTCTAATGAATGTGTCACCCTTGGAACAAAAATCGAATGTAATAAATACTTCCAAATATCGTGGTGGACTGTTTTCTGTGGCCCACACTGTATAAATATTTCATTTGTTTCTAAATTGTTTCATGTTATGGACAATTGGATTTATTCCATACCCAACTTAAAATCCTAAATCAATCCTAAATTGTCTTTTTTGTTTTTCCTCTCTTACCACATATGCCTCTTCTTATATTGATTTCTACATTGTGGAATAAACTTCTTTGATCTGATGAAAGAGAGTGTCAAAAATTATTGAATGAGTTTCTTCCAAATGTCGTCCCTGTTCCTTTAAATTCCACATCTAGCTGAATTTATACCAGAATTTATGCAGACGTATTTCCTGTTCCTTCCATTCTAATATCTTAAATCCTAGATCAATAAATGTTCCTCCCAAATTTCCTAATTGACAATGTCAAATACAACGATCTGTTAAAAAAAATGGCTTCTCTTATTCGGTTCTAAAAATAATTTAACTTGATTTTTTTATTTTAAGAAACACGGTACTACCTCAAAACCTTTAAAAGCTGTGAGATTGGATGTAGCGGAACAGGAAAAAATTGCGAAAACCGGTCTAGAAATGAAAATGGCTACAACCGAAATGGACGCCGAAACTGATAAGTGGCAAGAAAATAACAGTAGTGCACATTTAGAGGTAATTATTTATCAAACTTTACTATACTTAATATTTTAGCCGTGAGTGTTTAAATCTAATATCTTAAACTCCCCAAAACAGCCCACAATTGACTAGTTTAGTAGGATCATATTAATCAAAATGATAGCAATATATATTTAGGATAAGATACCTACTTACTTATATTGGTATTCATTTTGCAAGTAATTTTTCTCATTTCGTAAAATTTAGCAATAAATAATTAGTAAGTTTTAAACGTAGCGCCAACTAATAACCAATAATAAAGTGTGTTTAAAAGTCAACGTTGTCACAGTTTAGCTACGTACGTTTCAAGTATTCTCAAACAACTGGCGGCACAAAACACCGTGTTCTGTGACTAACTGTTTGTATCAAGTTGACAAGATATATGACAGGAGATAAAATCGTGTTTATCTGTAATAAACAAACAAGACCCCTATTCTTGACGGTGATAGAATAGAACAGCCAATAGAAAGTGGGCATGGTTCTATTGAAAATGCCAAAACCGTATTCTTGAAATTCGTTCTCTCACTGTACCGATAGAAGGGTTGCTCCCCGAGAGAACAATTACCGCTATAACACCAAGACAAGGTGTTAGGGATTTTTATTTTCGAACCATAGTATAGAAGTAATTTCTTTCATAAACCAAACACAACCAAACAACAAATTAAACTAACGAAAATGACAGAATATTTTGTTTAGTGTTTTACTCCCTATTTGATAAAGTGTCAATGAGAGAACAAAAATATCGATATGTTTATCTCTTTTTAATGACAACAAATAAGAGAGAGAGAGAGATAAGTTTCTCGGTTAATATTAAAGCATATCGACAACATCGCAAATTTTCTACCAATCTTATTGAAACACGTCAATTACCACTTATGACGTATGTAACCATTAAATTTAAATTTCAAAAGCCGATTATGGCTAGAGGATTAATTTTATTTGTACAGTTGAACCACTAAAAACCTATTTTATAAGATGCAAATATAAAAAAAAATCACTAAACTAGTCCATTGGTTACTGTTCCATAAAGTTTATTTATTTGAATTCTGCCCAGAGAAAATATTTTTCCCACAGTGCCAAACTTGGAAATTTCTGTCTCTGCCGTTAACAACAATACTAACTGTTTCTAACTCCTCCAAATTAAAAGAAAGAATAATTTAGCAAATTTCTCTGTTTATCTAAAGACAATCATTTTTTTAGTAGATATAAACTTAGTGACTCTTCTGTCCTTAATAAGTAATGACCTGCTCTTCAAACAATTTCAAATATTTTAACAATATTTTGTTGTGTACTAGGAGAACAATGACATTGTGAAAAGGGCGAAGAACATGTCAGCGATGGCATTTTCTATGTACCAATTCACAAAAGGTGAAGGAGATCTAAAAACCACTCAGGATTTGTTTACGCAAGCAGAATATTTTGCTGAAGAAGCTAACAGGCTGTATAAAGTTATTCGCCAGTTTAGTTATCAGGTAAGCTAACTTTTTAGTGTGTTTTTAACTTTTGGAAAGAATGTAAAAGTTTGGTAATTTTTTGTCTTAAATTGTATACAAAATAAAAAAGTTTAAATTCTCGATTTATTGAAAATCGCAGTTTTTGGTGTACTTTGTCGGTGGATGTGTTCTTTTTGGAAATTGCGGTAGTTTGGCACGGAATACAACTAAACTTTCTTATGCTTATTGTTTTATTTACTTTGGCGTGTGTCCAATGTCCCAGTTTCAAGTAACAATAAATCTACATAGCAATGAATTGATGCGTGAAACAAATAGATACTTTCCCAACTTGTGTAAACATTTCTCTGGTGAATAATTTAGAATACATGTTTAGTCCTTTATCCCACATAATGATTATAAACACCCTTTCCCTTATAAATTCTTATATAATCGGGTTAATTTTTTATTCGGAGATGTTTTATTCAAATTTATTGTACTATTCCTTACTCTTTGGAAGTCCATCATATTAGGAAAATAGCAAAGAACTTAATAAAACTTCTACGGTTTATTAAAAAGTTTTTTATTTAGATTATTTTATTTTATATATTATTATTCTTCAAAGCAGATTTGTCGTTCTGAAATTCAGTATTCAGCTGGTTGAGAAGACTGGAGTTTCATACTTTAAAAAGTAACCCTTTTCCCACTGGAATCTTTTTAGTGTCTAGTTTCTGGTGAAAAGTTAAGACTCGTTTCATCTATGTTCATAAATACTGTTCGACGCTCATTTACGTAAGGGTTCAATAATAGAACGATAACTAAAAAGAACTTATTTATTCAGACAGACAGCAGCTCGACTGACAACAACTAAAAAAAACTAAGATTAAAAAATACAAACTGACAGCAATAATGACAAAAAACTCAGTTTGACATGTCACCAAATTTGAACACCAAGTTCATAATAAAAATAACAATAATTCCTATTACACCTACTTCAACTTATACTAAATGCATCACTATGAGGCCAGAGTGAGGCCTCTACACTATACTCCAACATTGCAATAGGTGCATTTAAACAGCGGTTGTCTTTCTATCGGCTCTAACACTCCCCCCCAGTGATTCTAATGAGGGCAATCACCTTCCTCCTTGAATCCTTAGCAACAGGTCTCCGGATGACATCTCCATTGGTAAGCCTGATATCCGCAAATCGAGGTCGACTTTCTTTCCCGGGAAACACCTCCACTACCATGCCTATCGTCCACTGATTACGTAGCTTGTTCTCGTCAGCTACGAACACAAGCTCATCGACGACTAAGGTTGGAATCTCCTGGTTCCACTTGCCACTAAGTGAGAGAGATGGCATATACTCCTTAAGCCAACGGTTCCAAAAATGTTGAGCAAGGACTTAAGCGTGTCTCCATCTTTTCCTAAGCGACAGATCTCCATCCTCAAACACTCCTGGCCTCTGCTTCACACTAGTAGTTCCCATGAGG
The DNA here is from genome assembly GCA_035357415.1 of Ophraella communa. Taxonomy (NCBI): domain Eukaryota; kingdom Metazoa; phylum Arthropoda; class Insecta; order Coleoptera; family Chrysomelidae; genus Ophraella; species Ophraella communa. The sequence goes on along the minus strand of CM068990.1, from coordinate 38,953,343 downwards.
AAACAATTAAGAGTAAGGGCTTCGGGATCATCCTTGTCGCTGGATACGGTGGTGAGTGGTCTGCAGAAACGGTTAGCAACAATTGATCCTTGAGGGTCTGGTTCTTCAAAATAGTGTGCAAGGCGGCCTTCACGGATCGCACCAGATGCTCCCAAACTCCTCCCATATGCGGTGCGTCAGGTGGTTTGAAGTGCCACTTGATCTCATCTGGTCTTGAATCCTCGCCGTGTCCATCTCCCTCAAAGCTTTCTTCATCTCAGTAACGGCACCTTTGAAGTTGGTCCGTTGTTACTCCAAATTTCTTCAGGCTCTCCACGACGGCATATGAAGCGATTCAGGTCCATCATGAAGTCATCGATTGACAGTGAGCATGCAACTTCCAAATGAACCGCTCGGGTGCTTGGGCACGTAAACAAAACTCCATATCTTCTTTCTCGCTTACGACCGTTGACTACGCCCAATCTACGTCCATCTGACATAACAGATAATCTCTGGCAGCTTTCTTCACAGCAGCTCTGAGTCCGAGTACCCAATACGACTGTCGTATCTCGTTACAGGTGAGGTCGATTCCATGATGTCCGTAAATACGATGATACCACGCGATGAGTAGTATGCTTGGGATCCAAGATCGTTGGAAACTTCGCATCTATAGGGAGGTGCGGCGAATTGGCGATTCTGCTCTTCACTTTAATAATTCCATTGACAAGCATCGGCGACAGAGTAGCTAGTCTTGATGACTTGTTAATTACATTACCCTTCTCCAACGCGTCCAACTCTTCACCAAAACTCTCCCTCTGAACTTCTTTAACCCACCACTGCGTTGCTCTTCGTAACTCATCCACTGATAAAACTCGACTTCCAGTAGCATTTACCGACTCACTTTTGCGGCAGCTGTTCACAAACCGCAGGATCCGAGCTGTAACACGAACTAGCCTCATCCAATCACTGAAGTCGGTTACGGTCAACAAACTTGTTCTCTCTTCTATCACTAAGCAGCAGGCTTTTCTTACTTCAAGACGACATCTTGACATCTTCAATATTGACAACTCTCTCAGTAGGCCACTGAAACTCTGGTTCGGTGAGAAAAGATGGTCCATTGAACCAACGTGATGTAGGTGATACATCAGCCAGAACTACATTTCTCGTTGCATCATCAGCTACATTGAAGGCAGTGGATACCCATCTCCAGTTCTCCACCTTAGTCAGGTCCAGAATCTCTCCAATACGATGTGCGATGTAAACTTTGAACCTTTCAGGGTCTTCAGCTCGTAGCCAGCACAACACGTTCTTCGAATCAGTCCACATGTGAGTAGAGTTGATGTTCAAGTCAAGATTCTTACGAATAAAGCTTGACATCCTTGCTCCCACTAATGATGCTTCCATCTCTAACCTTGATTGGTGCTATTCTAGCCTTAGACATAACAATATTCACCGAGACAGATTTGTGCGTCCGAAGTGAGGGAGGTACCAAACTCTTCCATTATTCTCTGCTGCTCTTCTTTGCTCAGCTGTCTACAGAATCCTTTCTGCAGATACTCCTTTATCTTAGCACAGTACATGTTGGAAAAGAAAGGACTCGTCCTTGTCCATCCTCTTCTCAAGAATTTTCAGTCTTCTGATTGCGACCGACTTGTTTCTGGAAGTGCCACATCATCTGCTGGACTTTTATCATTGGCTTTGTCCCAATATCGGTCTTTAAGCCGCCCGTCTAACAAAACGAATTTGCTCCTTTTATGGGCGAAGAAAACAGAAAATCAGACATCAAGAAGAGTCTAATAAGTGTGTAAGTTAAAATAACAGTTGCTCCGTTATTTTCTTCACTGTCAAAATTACATATTTCCAAAATAAATAACCAAAACTACCCCTTGGAGATTAGCTAAGTCATTTTTCTTCCAGTTAAGTATATGTTTTATTGGCCGTGAAAATTAAATATTTTCAAAATAAATAACGAAAACTTTTCCTTGGGGAGTAGCTCAGTAATTTTCCTCTTAATTAAGTATTTGATTTATAATTAGGATACTTATCTATAAATGTCAAAATTGTACCATTATTTATTTTATTTTAAAATGATATGTATCCAATATAAATGACCGAATCTATCGGTTTGACCTGTGGTGTGAACACCCCGTATATTTCGTATTTTTAATTAAATTGTTTATTAGAAATATTGATGGTCTAGACTACGGTAGTTTGTTTATAGTATGGCACGTTCACGGTCATATCGTGATGCAAGGAAGGCTGAATAAACAAGAAATAGTAAATAAATACACGGCAAAGAAAAGACGAAAGGTTCAATGTATGATATTCATTATCAAGTTCACTATGTTGCTGATACAGCATTAATATAATTTATTTATAGTAAATAAGTGTTGTACTCGAATCCAGTCAAAGAAAATATAGTTTAATGTCTTTAGTGTAAAAGTGTTATTCCATACAACCCCCAATATTAAATATTACAATATATCCTCATGGTTTTTGTTATGGTGAAAAGGATAGTAACGACGCCAATGATGGTTCGGGATTTTTCAGCAAATAAGTTACCAGCTCTGGGTTGCCAAGTTCACACCGGTAACATGTGGAGTGAATTGAGGGAGAAACATAAAAAAGTAAGAATGTTTTATTCTAGTGGAGATATACATATTTCAAGGGAAGTAGCCGTAGAAAAAGAAAACATGAAGAAGTTAAAAGAGTTGATTGTAAAAAACAATTAAAAAAGGGGAGAACCATGATGGTGGCTCGATCTCCTTTGAATCAAGAAGACGGATCGATCCTAAACAGTAAGTAAAGGTTCTTGTCTTTTCGACATAAGCAAAAAGGCTATGGAAACTAATAAGAATAACAAGAAGAGCATTTCAATTTGGTAAAACAGAAAAACTGTACAAGTGCACTTGAATAAGAACTTTATACATATAAAAAGTAAAGGGATTGTTAGAGTAGGAAAGTACAAAACGGAAATTGTCTAGTGCCAACATAAGTTTGGAAGGATTGCCAACCAAATGGCGTGCCAAAGAAAAATCTTAACAGTATAGGGTAACTAAAAGAAAAAAAATATATAAGAAATGTGTTTCTTATAAAAATTCAAAAAGACAAAACCATCATCTACACATATCGATGAAACAGCCTGAACATCGTAAAGGACAAAATGGATATAATCAGATTCTGAAAACTTGAAAAGAAGAGTATAAACTAAATTTAAGGTATAACATAACCTAAATAACATAAAATCTACAAAAGTGTCAAAAATTTAAATTTAAAAACAAATAAACTTTCATTAAGACAATGGTGAAAGTTTTGTTACAAAGTTATTTGTTCATTGTTCTTTAATTTGTACTGAATTTGTTAATTATTTTTTTCTTTTAATCTGTTTTTAAATTGTAGGTACCGTGCGGTGCAAATAAGAAAGAACTTCTGGCCCATTTGGACAAAGTTCCCACTTTTGTTCAACGGCTGCAGTTCACCGTAAAAGATCACACGGTAGGAAAAGCTGCTACATTTACGAAGGTCGATAATGTGATACAGGAAACCAAAAATCTAATGAACGTTATTTCTAAAGTGGTAACTACGTGTTTCGAATGCGCTACCAAAGTAAGAATTTTACGAATTGAGTTTACACTATTTTCTTCTACACTTAATTACGGAATGTTTTTATTTCAATTAGTGATCTCTCTATACATCGGCGAACGATTAGATGGATTTAGAAAAGGAACCGTAGTAAATTGAAGAATGTTCATTCTTTTGTTTAATCTGAATCCGACTAACCGTTTCCGATATCTGATGGAATGTTTCTACTTAATCTAGTTCTCTATAGTGTTGCCGCAAAGAGTTAGAATCCCATACGCAACATTAGATGGTAGCCAGTTATCGGATCAATTGAGTCCGCAAGTCCTTCATAGAATCATTACATTTCAAAATTCTACTTTGCCAAGATAGCACTTTGGTGATTTATATTATCGTTTTGATTTTGTTGTTACTAACCCAACTACCCCTAATTTTTCTAACTCTCGAATATGTAACTGTATTAAACTGTAGAGCTTTTGCTAAAATTTCATGAATTTATTTAGTGTGCTTAACAAAAGAATACAATAACATTTCACCATCAGACACTTCTTCTCTCAACGATGAACACTGAGTCGAACATTCACTAAACTAAAGGGAAAGTAAACATCTAATAATCTGTGACAAATATTCTTCTTTATTTGTAGGAAATAAATAGTTGTTTCGCTTTCGTTTCATTCATGACATATTTGAATGAAATTAAACGACTAAACGAAATTCATGTTTAATTTACCCATGATGTAAACATAACACATGAGGGCTTAGAATATCCAGAGCCCAATCTTGGTCTTGCTAATATTTAAAATATTTTAATGGTTTAATTTATCATTTAACATACTGGTTAGTTCATTTCTTAACACAAATTCATGCACTTTACGCAAACAAACTGTCACCATCAATACATATTTCGTTGAAGAATGCAATGCGCTTGCAGTAAATACAACTAAAATTGAATTCGACTCGGTGTCTCTCAGATTATTCACCAGTAGGTCTGCATCTGACGATGATGATTTATCGAAACAGCTGCCATTGACTAAAAAAATTAAGTTGAATAAATACAAAGTTATTAAAATTTACATCATTGATCTCATCCAAAAATTTTCTTCTTTGAACAAAGATTTTAATGCTATTCACAGAAAAATCAACGAAAAGATAAGTGTAAAGGAGTTAATTGTTATCCTCTTAACAGCAATCAAAGTCTGTAACTGATTAGTTGCTATTTATGAATTAACACATTTTCTGTCCCCTTTTGCTTTATCTTTTAAAATAAATTAATCAGTTTTGGATATAGTATATAACATCACTACAAGGTAAGAGGGTTTTTACTGGCGAATGGAGGCCTGACTCCTTGAGCCAGTAAAATTTGTGTTAAATTTGTTTCTCATTTGTAAAAAGGTTAGATAAATTTAAAAAACATCTCAATAATTTGTTGCAAATGTCGTAAGCTATGGAAGCGTTGCCATGAACATGTCTGTTTATTTTTCTTTACATTTGTTTTGGCGAAAGCGAACATGAATGTACCAAAAGAAATTATTGAGGCAACCAGCAGTATGCTTCAAGTTTATTACCTGCAAAATCAGCTTCAAGGTACGAACGACAATACGACGACTTCAAAAAGTGGCAAAACAAAAATAGTGTGAAGATGTTTTGTTGGTCTACTTGTATCAACTATCAGCTAGATTCAGCCGTAATACTTTATGGGCAACATGGTCTATGCTGAAAAGCTGCTTGGAAATGAAAGAAAATACCCCTGTTCGCAGGTTTGTTTTCCTTAAAAAATTTATTGAAAAATATGACGTTTAGTTGTCATTTGCAGATTTCAAAAGGTAATAGCGTTTCTGAAACGAAAAAATGAGCGTTATACGCCAAAAAAGGCCAAGGTATTAAGTAAAGAAGAGGCTGAACAATTTCTTTTACATGCTCCTGATGAAAAGGGGTTGCTGGCGAAAATTGTAACAATATTTGGGATTTTTGGATGTTGTCGATGTGACCAAATTCTCTCCTTAAACATGAATGATGTAGAAGATATGGAAAATACGTTATTGTGACATTGCGGCAAACAAAAAATTTAACAACAAGAAGATTCACCATAACCGATGATGGCTGGAGCTTCAAGCCCTGGATGTTATACAGAAAATATGTAAATCTTCAGCCTCCTGGAACAGAAAACCCAAGATTTTTTTGACATACCGACATGGAAAGTGCATTTCTCTTAATGCTTCCCAACACACTATTGGTGGTGTCCCAAAGCTAATAGCGAAATATTTAGGTTTAAAAGACCCAGAGTTATACATCGGCCACTCTTTTCGCAGAACTGGAGCCACTATGGTTGCGGATTCGGGTGCAGGAGGGTGGAAGAGCACCGAAATTGCGGTCAACAAAAAAATCGAAATGTCTAGCAAATTATTTGGTAGTAAGGAGAGTACAAATGTTGTGCAGTCTTCTAGTTCAGCAGTTTCTGAGTCAACAGATGGTTCATCATCATCAGTATCAACTTCTTCATCATCAAAAATCTGTGTTACTGGAAATAACAATTGTACCATGATTTTCAACATATATGAAGATAAAACAAAATTTTCTGATTTAAATAATACTACTTTTTGTAAAAAGTTTGCAAGTTAACTGGCAGTTTTACAAGTTAGTGACTTGATAAAATAAACTTTCTTGATTAATATTGTGTTTTTGGAAACTGACGTTTACAAATGAGAAACAAATAAAATTATTATTAATCCTATGTTTGGAACACTCTATTATCTTATTCCTTTTCATGGGTAAATTTGAAGTATATCTGGGAAATAATGTATATTATTATTCTTAATTCAATCGCAAACTGTCGTTTAAAATATCTGTCCTAGACAAATTCTAACTCTCGCTAAATTGGGCGAAACATATTTCTAACACATACATATAAAATACAATAATAGACAGAGCTGTTCATTCATGAAATACGAAATGTTTAGGTACATTCCAACATGGTTATTGTCAGGGGCGGTGAGGAAGCAAAAGATACGACTATTGTTGACAGGGGTGCGTTCAGAATGAACGTCCGGACGACAACCTTTTACCGAGAATCGTTCAGTTTCATTGGGCGTTTTGTCCAGGCGTTGATTTCGCACCGTTCAGAATTAGTTTGGAAGAACGTATCTCTATGAATAACTCTTTGAAAACTAGGTACATAAAAAATAACAGGGTACATTTTTCCAAAAAAAGATTTTATCTAATTAGAATTGAAAACTTTTACGCATTTCCATAAAAACTTTTTCCCTAAACAAAACTTACCTTTTCTTATGGTTTCGCGGATAAATAGAACCATCTTGCAAATAAAAGCAAGTGTTTACTTTCCTTTAAAAAATCATTTATAATTTTTACACAGTCAAACACAAAATTTTTATTTTTTTAAAATATGTTTTCGGCTATGTACTCATTAATATAGTTCTTTAGTAATTGACTATGAAATATGTTTTAATAGCATAATATTGGCCATCCGGAACTTCAAAATCCTAATAATAACGGAGCCGATTATGATCAGGTTAATTTTTGGTGGTGCTAGTTTGTATTGTGTTCGTTTAGTTGTGTGTGAGTTAGAACAAAGTCGTGTTTTCAGGTGTCTGCATACAAAAATAGTACATGCAATCATAACAATTACCAGAGAAATATACGACCAAATTGTGTTTCCTTGTGCAGTTTTTCATATTATTTCCGGCAATCGCTGTAAAATTTGAAGATAAACTTTTGTTTCAAATATTTATATTTTTCACTTTCGTTGCTTGCTTCACTGTCCTTTTCCTTCTTCTGTTTTTTGTCCAATTCCTTGTGCTTTAGTTTATCTTCTTCCTGATCAGTGGCGTAGCGTGCCTTGGCGGGCCCCCGTATAAAAATTTTTGTTTGGGGGCTCTTAGAAAGGGTAAAGATTTATTACAGAAAGAAAAGTTTATATAAAATTAAGAGAAAGCCAAATGGAATAAATTCATTATTTCGGTTACTGTACATATTTATAAAAAATCCCGAAACACGTCAAATTTAAATTATAACTTGACATTCTTTAACGTGAAAATGCAACCCCTACCTTCAACCCCCTTAGAATGACAGGTACAACCCCCAATTTTTTAAATGGGAAGTATAGGCTTGTGATATATCATTTGAAAGGTCTCTTCATTCTCCATTCAAAAATGTTATCGTTTTTAAATTTAATGCAAAAATTAACATAAAAAAATTAATCTCATGTTGTTATCGAAATTCGTTACAATACATTCAAAAACTAAAATATAATGCAAAACGTAATAAAATGTAGAACACGAAAAAGAACTATGAATGTTAATGAAGTAGATGTTCAAAATGTTCTCCGCGAACGTCTTGGCAACATCCTAATCTCAAATAAAACTGTCTTCTAACATTATTTAACATATCAGGCGTGATCGACCTAATCGCAAGCGTTATTCGTTCTTTTAAGTCATTTAAATCAGAAGGTTTAGTTTTGTACACATGGCTCTTCACATATCCCCATAAAAAGAAATCTAATAATGTAAGATCAGGTGATCGCGCTGGCCATTCAATCGATCCTCGCCTCCCTATCCACCGATTGGGAAATATTGTATCGAGGTACTGCCGGACATTAAGTTGGTAATGTGGTGGTGCTCCATCCTGCTGAAACGATATCGTATTGGCTGGAACTTGAGGGTTACCTGGATCAGGATATAAATTTGCCAACGTTGGAATGACATCATTTTGGAGTAGTGCCAAATAATTGTTGGAATTCAAGTTGCCCTCAATAAAAAAGGGACCAATGATATTGTTCCCTACAATCCCTGTCCAAACATTAACCTTTTGAGGGTATTGAGTGTGTTCTTCTCTCATCCAGTGAGGATTTTCCGTGGACCAGTAGCGGCAATTTTGCCGATTAGCATGACCGTTAAGTAAAAAAGTACACTCATCAGAAAACATAACGTCTTCTAATTGAATAATATTGTTATCCAACATGTCCATCATTTGCTCACAAAAAAAAGTTCTCCTATAAAAATCGTCTTCCATGAGCTCCTGAGTAAGTATCATATTATACCGATGCAATTTATTTTCTTTTAATATGTTTGCTATCGATGTATGGCTAGCATTGAATGTAGTGGATGCCTGTCTACTCGATGTATGTGGGTTTTCCTGAAACTCAAGCAACACATCTAATTTGAGTTCATCACTCAGTGCATTGGCAGCTGCTTTTTTTATCTGCCTTACATGACCAAACTCGCGAAACTGCTTTTGTATTTTACTTTATTGTTCCTTGGGATATAGGCGGTAAATTAGGAAATTTCTCATGAAATAGGCGAGTAACTTCCTGTTGTGTTCGGATGTTATCTCCGTAACCAATCATTTGTAAAACTGTTATATTATGCATTTCCGTTATTCTTACCATTTTTCAGAATTGAATTGAACAAACTTTATACTTAAATTACAACAATGACAACTTAAATAAAACAATTTACTACTGCTTGTTAAAATAGCGTTGCCACGGAAATTCTTTAAAGTTTTTTAATGGTTACCATCTAAAAACCACATTGCTATGGTTTTTGTTCACTTTCTCATTATCAAGACCTAAACGGGAAATAAGTTTTAAGTATATTGTAATAAGTTTCAAGTATATTTTAGCGAACATGATTTAAATTTTTTTTATGTTAATTTTTGCATCAAATTTAAAAACAATAACATTTTTGAATAGAGAATGAAGAGACCTTTCAAATGATATATCACAAGCCTATACTTCCCATTTAAAAAATTGGGGGTTGTACCTGTCATTCTAAGGGGGTTGAAGGTAGGGGTAGAATTTTCACGTTAAAGAATGTCAAGTTATAATTTAAATTTGACATGTTTCGGGATTTTTTATAAATATGTACAGTAACCGAAATAATGAATTTATTTAAAAATTTAAAAAGATTTTATTAATTTTTGCTTACTCATGTTGGGGGCCCCATATAATTTATACGGCTAATACGGCGGTAGCTACGCCCCTTGTTCCTGATCCATTTCCTCAACATATTCTCAATCATTTTCTGATCAAACTGAAAAAGTAGAACATTGTTTCTACCTGCACCCAAGGTAAAGAAACTTAACCGTTTCTATACCAAGCTTGACCATTTTCTATGAAAAAACAACTGCTTCCTGGGTTATATGCCCCAACGGACATTGCTTTACATTCCAACAGAAAACATGATGGCGACCGACGTCTTCGATACTTAAAACCATCTCTGTCGATTTGCAAATCAACGGGAACGGGAAACCAGGAAGTAGTTGTTTTTCGGTAGAAAACGGTCAAGCTTGGTATAGAAATTGTTAAGTTTCTTTACCTTTGGGTGCAGGTAGAAACAATTTTCTACGTTTTCAGTTTTATTATTGACTGCACCTTATCTGAAATTATTTTAGTATGTATTTAATTTTCTGATCATCTTTCCTGATCTGTTTATTTTCTCTCCAATTTGTCCCATTTCTTGCTTTCTTCCTGGCTACATTTATTCAATATTCTTGGTTCCTTTTCTTTGATCTGTTTCACCACTATTGTCTTATACTTCTATTAATTTCTTTATTATTCCTTTCCTTATAGTTTAAACTTTACCTCATTTTTTGCCTTTTTCTTGTCCTCTTCCTTGTCTTTTCTTTTTCTTTTACTCGTCTACCATATGTTATTTGTTGTTGTTCATTAAATCATCCTATATTCCTTATTCACCTTCCGTCTTGTTACCTCCCTTATCCCATTTCTTCTTATACTCTCCTTTATTCTTATTTATTCCTTGTCACATTTTATGTAATTTTCATCAAACTATTATTCTTATCATTTCTTGTAAGCTATCTTATCATATTTTTTGTTCTTTGCCCAATTTCCTGTCCTCTTCCATGTTTATTGCCGTCACTGTTATATTTTGCCTTTCCTCTACCTTGTCTACATTCTGTTTTTTGTCCCCTCGTGTGCTTTAACTTGTTCTCCAAATCAAAATAGATATTCGGAAAGTCCATAGTCAAGGAAACACAATTTACCTTTTTGTTACAGTTTTAGTTCCACTATTCTTTTAAAAATATATTTAATAATAAGTAATCAAATTGTACGTGCTACAGGGAGTTGTTTTATCGACCCAAGAAGCAGGTAATTACTTTTTTATGGCAATTGTAAATCATTATTTAATACAAGTGGGTATTTTTTCCGTCATTTTTCTTTTCCTCAAATCTCTATTCTTTTTTCTATCCTATAAGTAGTTGAATTCCTTTTTAAAGGCTTCCTCACGCTTACAAAGAAATAGAGTTATTTGTAAATACATTTTACCCCAGAATATAATTTAATTGCATGTACTAAAACGCTTACTAATAAATAGCTGAATTATGATTGTTTTCTTATAAAGATAACTAGAGAATTTATAATATCACCAATATTTATAAATAACTTTTTGAGTAGTAAGAAAACCATCATAAATAAATATTAAATGCTTTTTCAGTGGGTTGAATATTTTTATGTGCCGAAAATAGTTGCAGAAATGTAGTTTCAATATAAATTAACATTTAACCGATTGAAAAATGTCATTAAATAACCTAAAAATCAATGCTCCTGCTGTTGCTGTAATAATTTTACAATTAATTGTATGTGATGGGCAAATGTGTGGAACCAAGTGAATATGTCTGGAATTGTTAAAGATATCGAAATGAAATTTGGAACGTAGGTATTACAGTATATTGTGGAAAATCGTTAAAAAAATTACAAACAAATACACGATATACTGTAATACCTACGTTCCAAATTTCATTTCGATATCTTTAACAATTCCAGAGATATTCACTTGGTTCCATACATTTGCCCATCACTGTATATAATATACAGTGACATTAGTGCACTTGCTAAAACTAACCGCTTTAAAAAATTGGAATATTCTTAAATGTCTATTTGAAAGAATCTTCTGATGTTTTGTAGTAAAAAAACTCTAATCAAGAACATCTTCCACAAGAAAATGTGTCTGTTTACAGTATATTTTGACATTATTAAATAAATACTCAAGAATATTGATTGACAATTGGAATACTTTTACAGATCATAGTCTGTGCTATTCTAACCGAGGTTATTTGAATAGTATTAGAACTAAGGTCTTGCAGAAAAATGACTTGAATTACCAAGAGACGTGATTTTTTTTGGAACTCACCATACCATAACGAGCCGAAGGTAGAGAACCGTGATAGTTGATTCGAGATTTAGTAGATTAAATACTAAGCAAGTTAGAAAAGACAACTTTTAAAAGCTCAAACCATAATCTGGACACTCTATAGAGCGGGTCACACTTATTATGCAGCGTGGCCGGCATAGGCCAATGTAAATCTTATGGGCGAATATTCAACACTGTTGCCGCTTTGGTTACGGCTTGAACCACAATTAACTCAGCCAATTTATTTTCGTAGAAACGTTTTATTATGAATTTTGCAAAACAGATGTATTCTATATAATAAATATTATTAAAAAATGGAATTCAAATCTATTTATATAGATTGTTACTTGAGATGTCGAACGATTTACTTTACGTCGAGATCACGGTTCTTGAAATAAAAATCTAGTCCAGAGAAAAATATCCTTTTAATAAAAATTATCGTATATAGTGGAAACAAAACGAAAAGCACGTGTATTTCAAAATTAACGTAAAACATACATAAATTTATCGTAGTTTATAACAACTTTACTCAAAACAGAAAAACATACTACTGTGTAACCGGTAACGGCTGACACCTGTTTACAAAGGGGAGAGGCAGACGCCAATAGCGGCGTTGCCGGATTCAGTAAAAAATATTTAAATAAAATAAAAACAAAAGTAAAAGTGGTGTTGCTAACCTAAATATACAACATCCTCCCACCTTTGAGGAACGATAAAAGAGTTTCTCAAATACAATTAAAAAATTACTTAAACTTAGCGGGTAACTTAACTAAACGACCGCTTCGAGTTGCCTTGATAGGCATTCGCGAAATTTCACTAACTACGGGTGCTCTGCTTTGAATCACTCCCGCACTATCTTCTTCAGCGTTATGGGTAGACTCGAATTCGGCTGCAGCATCGGACCCAACAGACTCCAAAGGATAAAGACGTTGAAGGGGTCTAAGGAGCTGACCATTGGCGGTTCGCAGGCGAACCAAACGTGTCTCGCCATCTTTCCCAGGTAGAAGTTCGACAACCCTTGCAAGAGGCCAGTCTATTCGCTTATTGTTGTCGCTACCTATTAAGACAACATCTCCCAGTAATATTGGACTGGAAGATTTCTTCTTGCAATGAAAACTAAGTTGCGCGAGGTATTCATTGCGGAAACGTTGGTGCAGATGATTTCTCAATTGCTGTCTATGTCGTAGCCTACGACATAAGGAAGTCTTCTCCAGCACATCGAGGTCTAACGCACCTGACTCGGGTTGGTCCTGCAGAAACATCGCAGGCGTTAACGCGGCGAATTCTTCCGGCTCATTGGAAACGTAAGTTAACGGTCGCGAATTGATAATGTTCTCACATTCGCACAAGATAGTCAATAAGTCTTCATAATTTAATGACGCGCGACCTAGCGTTTTCCGTAAAAGTCTTTTCATCACTCCGATAAGACGTTCCCAGAATCCACCCCACCAGGGCGCACTAGGGGGATTGAAACGCCATTTGATTCTTTGGACGGTACTGAAATTAGCTACCGCCTTCCAGTCTAATTGACTTAAACTATTGGCCAGTCCTACAAAATTCGTCCCGTTATCACTATATACGACGCTCGGGCGTCCACGTCTCGCGATAAAACGACGAAAACCTTGAACAAAACTGTCCGTGGCCAAGGAAGTAATTAGTTCTAAATGGACGGCGCGGTATACCGCACACGTAAATAGGCAAACCCAAACCTTCTCACCACTTTTCAAAAATAGAGGTCCCGCTAAATCCACTCCGACAACTTCGAACACTTTTGCGTCACGAACTCGATCAAGAGGCAGAGGCGGGGTGCTGACGGCGAGAGGTTTCGAATTTTGCCTTTTGCATACCGTGCACTGAAATAAGACCGAACGCACTGCGCGCCTGCCGCCGACAATCCAATATTTTTCGCGCAATAAGCTTAAAAGTCCTTGTACGCCGACATGACAAGATCTGCGATGAAGCTCAAAAATAATTTTGCGAACCACGTCATGATTACCGGGCAATACGACAGGCATACGAAAGTTCATATTATCTGGTCTCTCCGCGATGCGCGTTTTGATACGAATAAGACCAGATTTATCACGAAACGGGTTTAACGAAGAGATTTGTTTAGAGTTTAAGTCGAATGATTCACTCTGTACTACCCGAAGTATAAACACTTCGGCGTCATTAACTTCCTCCGTGGTTAGTTCCCCGTGGCGACGATCTAGTTCCGTTCGAAAGCAACGCGAATTGTGTACAAAACGGAAAATCCAAGCCATCATCCTAACAGTTTTTTCGTACTTTGAAAAATAATAAAAACGCCAATTGTCCGATGTATTATTCAGCAAGGTGCAGACAACTCGTTTTCTTCTTTCTTTACTGACTTCCTCCTCATTGAATCGTATATCTTGTTGAGGCCAAGTATCAGTGCGTAACAACCACTTTGGTCCCTCCCACCATTTGGATTCAACTAACTGCTTGCTAGAACAACCTCTAGAGGGTAAATCGGCGGGATTCATCGTACCCGGAACATGTAACCATTGATCAGCAATCGTTAACTGACGAATTTCCCGTACTCGATTAGTCACAAACACCGACCACTCTTCGGTACGTCGAATCCAGGACAATACAGTGGTTGAGTCACTCCAAAAATATGAGGTCATATTTTGGGGAAATTCTTTCCGAATAGAAGCATAAAGACGTGCAGCAATCGTAGCGGCCAGGAGTTCCAGTCTTGGGATAGAGACCCTTTTTAACGGTGCTACCCGGGCTCTGGCGGCAATCAAATAAACATTAACAACGGAGCCGGTTTCCACCCTTAGAAATACCGCAGCGGCATAAGCCTTTTTACTGGCGTCCGAAAAGGTATGTAAAGTCCAACATTCCGCTTCATTAGGTCCTGCTTCTATCCACCGTTGAATGCTAATTTTTGACAACTCTTGAAGCTCCTCCACCCATTTGCAGAAGACTTTAGCGATGTCATCAGTCACTGGGGCGTCCCACCCTTGGCGCTTCTCCCAAAGACCCTGGAGCAATATCTTCGGTATTAAGGACACTGGGGATGTGAAACCGATAACATCAAACAAGCGTTGGGCCAAAGAAAGTATCAATCGTTTCGTCACAACTTCATTTTTAATTTTCGTAATCACGTTTAGAGATTCCGTGTTGATAGACAGACTGTCTCTTTCAGTATCCCAAAGAAGACCTAGTACGGGAATGGTAACACGGCTGTTGCCCGAAGACTCCCACCCTCTTAAATCCATTTGAGCATTTGCCACCAATTGAGTTGCTTCAGACACGAATTTTCGTAAGGTTACTTGATCAGAAACACTAGTTATGCAATTATCGACATAAAAACTATTCGACAACTTTTCAATGACATCTAATAAATCCTGGTGACAACATTTTTCCTTGGCCCTTTTTAAATGAAAATCGATGGTAGCCCCAAGAAGAAAAGGACTACTGCTAACTCCAAAGACGACCCTTTTATGACGATAAACTATCGTTTGGCCCTCCTTACCTATCCACAAAAATCTGAGGAAATCCCTGTCTACTGAAGCAATACCAATTTGTAAGAAAGCCTTACGAATATCTGATACAACGCCAATTCTTTGTTGTCTGAAACGAAGCAACACATCAGGAATCAATTCTATCATATTGGGACCTATCTCCAAACACTGATTCAAGGAAGGACAATTTTTCTCGTGTGATGAAGCATCAAAGACGGGCCTAATTTTTGTCGTCTGACTACTATCTTTAATGACTGGTCTATGGGGCAGATAGTAGACAATCTTATTATCATCGGATTCTGGCACAACCTCAATTATATCCTCGGACAGCCACTCTTCAAAAACTAAATTGTAGGACTCGTACATCTCCGAAGCTTGCAATTTGGCTATAGTACGACCTAACCTTTGCTTAGCAACAACATAATTATTGGAGATGGGAGGATGATTCGCGAGCCAGGGCAACCTAACCTCATATCTATTATTGTCGTCAAGTCGAATGGTTTGATCAAAGTACGCTCTGGTTTCCTCCACAGTCTCCTGTTTTGTGCTCTTTTCTACGGGATCGGTTATACCAATAGCATCCAAGTCCCATAAATTAGTAATACTATGATCATTCACAAATAATGAAAAAACTAACATAGACGTATTAATCTCAGGCGAACTAAAAGGCACTTGTCCCATCAACGTCCAACCTAAGGTTGTCTCCACAGCTACAAGACCACACTGAAGTTGATATTTTTGCCCCGTATATAACTTCCCAATGACGTCCGCGCCGAGCAACAGTTCAATAAGTGCTGGATCCCCTACATCACTAAGAGATATATTCAAACCTTTTAACTCGTCTAACCAAGGACCTTTAAAAATAGGCGAAATATCGTTACATATAACCGGTTGATCGAGTACATCAAAGAGACAAGAGTGAGTACCGTCGCCCGCTGATATTTCGTAAACCTGATGCACTTGCTGGGAAGTGTTACTACCACCGAATAAAGCGTGAACTATTTTTTCTGTCCGTTTCGCGTTCAAACCCATCGTCCGAGCCGTATTTTGTAAAATATAGCTTCGTTGCGATCCCGTATCCAAGAGCGCCCGAACTTGCCTAACTCCGTTCACACCTTTGACAGGTATCCGTAAAGTTTGCAAAAACACATGCGTATTAGTTATATTCGCGAGAGTACTGTCAGTTTCATTGGTCTTTTCCTCGCGTTCAGTGCTACCCTTGTGAGACGGCAACTCTGGGCATACCAAGACGACGTGGGATTTGCTACAAATTACACATTTTAAACGAACTTTGCATCTACGCGCATTATGTCCTATTCTTAAACATTTAAAACAGGCATTTTTTTCTGATAACAGATTTCTTTTCCGTTCCAAACTTAAACTTTGTGCCTTAAAACAATTTGCATTATCATGCTGACCGGTGCAAAAAATACACTTGGCAACCTCGCAATTAATCAGACCCGCCGCTGTTGCTAATTTGGTATCAGCTGACGCGATTTTGCGAACCTTGTGATATTTCTTTTCCTCTTCCCGCTGCTCATTATTTACCACGCTAGCGCTAGAAACATTTGTACCGAATCCCTCGGTTGCTAAGCTCACCTTCTGTTCGTGTTCGACCTCGTTTTGTAAAAACTTCATCAAACCTCGTAGACGTGTTTCTAACGATAAAACTTCAGAAGCTTCACATGAATCTTCGTGTAAAGGGCGCAAAAATTCCGAAGATCTATGCCAAAGTCTTATCATATCTTCTGGCAAACACGACTCTATAAGAGGGTATAAAATAGCGGCATATTTTTCCGACGTAATGCCAAAAGTCTCCAAAGAACGTAATTGACTTTCGATGTTATCATACAATAAAGAAATATTCGACTGAGAGTTTGAGGTCCTATTTAAAACGAGTCTTAACAATTCTCTCACATAAACTTCGGTCTGTAAATCTTCCCGGCCAAATCTCGATTGCAAACATTCGATAATTTTGCTGTAATTGTCTGCTACCGCGGGAAAACTTTCAACTATTTGACGGGCTTTACTACCTGGAACAGTGGCTTGTGTTAAATACCCGATCTTGTCATCTAAATCAATATCTGGATCATCGTGTATTTTCCTAAATTGTGACCAAAACGGTAACCACTGTTTCAAGTCGCCATTAAACTTTTTTAGTTCTACAACCGGTAATTTAAATTTTCGCTTACCTTTAGGACTAACAGACACAGAAGCCGATACAACTGACCCTGGACCCGTCACCAAACACTTGCGTTTTAGTTCTGCAAAACGTTTGCGATAGTAATCGAAATCCTCTATTTCCTTGGTCAGTTCGTCCTCCGTAGCCTCCTCAACCAGTGCTTCGAAAATATTACTCTCTACAATAGAAAGATCTGCGAACTTTTCTTGAATCAGCTCCCATTCAATGTCGATTTGTTTCACGTCGCGATCTTTGCCCGTCACTTCCAACAAATCGTCCAAAAGATTAGCCTTTTTTGTAAAAAGTCCGCGAAGCACCGTTCTACGTTTTTTATCCGATGACATTTTCATAAAACTCAATATGTACCGACTACACGATTAATGTCCACCCTGTAGATACCACTTATCGCGTCGCAAATGAGTCTTTATTGAAAAACTACAAAAATGAATACACGTCGTCGTTGTTTTACCACGGCAAAAACGACTTTTTCTCCAAACACGTCCTGTCACGGTCGCCACAATGTTACTTGAGATGTCGAACGATTTACTTTACGTCGAGATCACGGTTCTTGAAATAAAAATCTAGTCCAGAGAAAAATATCCTTTTAATAAAAATTATCGTATATAGTGGAAACAAAACGAAAAGCACGTGTATTTCAAAATTAACGTAAAACGTACATAAATTTGTCGTAGTTTATAACAACTTTACTCAAGACAGAAAAACATACTACTGTGTGTAACCGGTAACGGCTGACACCTGTTTACAAAGGGGAGAGGCAGACGCCAACAGCGGCGTTGCCGGATTCAGTAAAAAATATTTAAATAAAATAAAAACAAAAGTAAAAGTGGTGATGCTAACCTAAATTTACAACATAGATTGTAATCAGTATATACCTGATCACTTGATGGATTATTTAGGTCTCTACTAAATCTTTCAGACAAATCCTAATCCTTTTGCCAGTGAAAATATTATTTAATTACAAAGATGCTAATTATTTTTACCTGTATGATCCCTTGATCCTCGTAAACCGTTATGTAATATTCCTGGAATGTAGAGGTAAGTAAATGTACAGGTAAGTAATAACATAGGCAGGTACCTATCTGTTTCTGCTGATAAACGAAAGGGCATTATTGAAACAACAGCCATGCAGTTAGCAGCACCGTTTGAAAAATTTAAACAAGGTGAAAATCTTCATCGTCAAACCAAGAGGCTTTTATTGAATATTTTAACGTATACGTTGAATACAAAAGATGACAAAAGTGTGACAGCGAAAATAAAACTGATTTCTGAAATGACTGGCCTTAGTGTGAGAACGAGAACAGTATATAATCTGAAAAGCGAAGCCGCTACTGGACCTTTGACATCGCCAAAAATCGAAGACGGAACAGCAGCCAGTCGAATTCAAGACTGATCACCTACGATGAAGGTATCCAATCGCAAATACGAAAAGCTGTGCATGAATTCTACTCCGAAAATATTCCACCAACACTGGCAAAAGTTCTTGCTAAAATAAATTCAGACGAAAATGTACCAAAGTACGCTAAGACGCTTGCTTAACGATATGGGGTTTGTTTATGGAAAGAGAGGAAGAGACTCGATTCTAATAGAAAGAGCTGATATAATCGTCTGGAGGCACAAATATTTAAGATCAGTGAAGAAGTTCCGCGAAGAAGGATATAACGTAATATATCTGGACGAGTCATGGATTAATGTGGGCCATAATGTAAATTTTGAATGGAAAGACACTACCATAAAAAATGCCCGAGATGCATTTGTCAAAGGACTGACAACAGGACTGAAGGCTCCAAGTCAACGAGGACCGAGATTTGTTCTTCTTCATGCAGGCTGGAAAGACGGTTTTCTTGAGGGTGCAGAAAAAACTTTTCTGGCAAAGAAAGGTGCAGACGATTACCACGACGAAATGGACGCAGAAGGCTTTGAGGCCTGGTTTAAAGATCAATTGATCCCTAATTTGCCGAAAAATGGATCAAAGAATGTTGTAGTGTTGGACGATGCGTCATACCATTCGGCGAACTTTTCCAAAGACATCTTGGAATAAGGAACAAATAAAATAGTGGCTACTGGAAAAAAAGATTTACTTCGAGGATGATTATTTAAAAACAGAATTATTGGCTACTGCAAACGCGTTTAGAGAGCAGTACGACCTAAGAAAAATAGACGACATTGCCACGGAACATAATATAACAGTCCTACGATTACCACCTTATCATTGCGAATTAAATCCTATTGAAATGGTGTGGAGCCAAGTGAAAGGATATGTGGCTCGTAATAATAGTACTTTTAAAAAAGAGGATGTGGAAAAACTTATTAAAACAGCGTATTCGCAAGTAACCCCAATGCAGTGGTCTAATTATGAAAAAAAGGTAGAGAAGACAGAGGAAAAGATGTGGCAAACAGATCATTTAATGGAAGACATTGAGCCAATAATAATAAATCTAAATGAAGACGATGAAGATGAAGACTTGGATGACGATGAAGATTAGTAATATATTTCTTAACCCTCAAATGTTCCATTCAATTTTCATTTATTTTAGTTATTACCTGCTAATCATTGTCATTTTTAAAGTTTAATTTTAATTCAAGTTAAAATACGTAATTATTAATTCATTTACTTATTCTATATTTTGTTTGTTACAACAACCCGCCAGAAGAAGAAAAATCTTTGGAAAAATCATCGAAACGTCGGCAAGATTTCATTAGCTTTTCTCTGTTAATCGTTCTCCCTTAAAATTTAGATGACAGCTGACTTTTTTACCACTCGTCTTGTAATTTATCTATATATTATTATTATTGACATATTTTTATTATTAATTATATTATTATATTATTATTTCATAATTTGACAAAGGTCTTTTGTAAGGCCGCTGTATTTATTTATTTCTTTATACGTGATAATTAAACGTATAAAATTTGAATATTTTAGCGGATTTACAATATTTTCCTTTAAACGCGTAAAATTTATCTAAAAGCATAATTATAAATATTCTTAATTACTCACTAAACGATTTTCAAATGAATAATTTAGTCAACATTTAAATCATAATAGTAACACAATGGCAAGTTATATTCCCGCGCCAGTTGGAACCAAATTCGAAGAACATGCCGATATGGCAACGCCGTCGTCCATAAACGCAATGCTGCATAATAACTGTGACCCGCTCTATAGAAACAAAATAATAGATTAAAAAAAAATAAGTATGGACAGCCAACAGGTTTTCTGTGGTAAGAGAGTCGTATATGCTTAAAGGATGGTCTAGAAATTATTTAATTCGGACAAGGGAGTCTGGTTGGGAGATGATAAAAAATCTAGTGCATGTTCAACAGAGCACTTTTAGTGTGCATAAAATTTCCATTGCCTAGAATGGAATAGGCAATCAAGCTTAGCATATGTAACGAATGGAGCTGCCAAGCCTAAGCCTCTCAATTAGGGAGCCGCTATAAATGTTAAAAAGTCGTAATTCTGCTGGATAATGCTTTAATAAGATAATTTATTCTAAATTTATTGTACTAACCCTTACTTTTTGGAAGTCCATCTTATTAAGAATGATAAAAAACTCTTCATTTGAACGTAACTTCCACTCAAAAAGTTTCTAATCAAATAAGAGAACATGCAAATGATTCAAATTATTTATTAAATGACTATGATAAAAAATACCTAGTGAATAATAATAAAGATCAGCATGATATAGTTTTTTCCTGGTTTTTCTATATCATTGCACAGTTATACTGATCTTAGAGGGAAATACATCCAGGATAATCCCTTAGGGCTTTTAACATCTAGGCTTTAATATTGTTATGTCTTATTACTTCCATACTTGGTCTAGCCTTAATACTACCTAAATAACATAAGGTACCTAGCTACAAACAAACAAAATGTAACTTAAATGTTAATCTAACGATACTAATCTTAGCGAAACGGCCGTCATTGTAATTTAAAAACTATTTTTTTCAAATAAACTTGAAAGTTACGTTCAAACGAAGAGTTTGTTATTATTCTTAATAACTAATTCTGTCAATTTGAATTAAAAGTTCCTGTCTCCTGTATAACTGATAAAAAGTAAGTTTGGCTAGATTTTTTCGTTCCAATGAAATTTTTTACAGTGTTTGCTTAGTTTGTAAAACTAGACATTTTTTTATTATTAGGTTTTAGGTCATATTTGCCTGCTATATTGTGGTTTCATTTTAGTAATTTAGCTATTCAGTTTACTTTGTTTGAAACCGGCGTCAGATAGTTAAAAGTGTGTTTTGTTGTAGTGGTAATGTAATTTGTGTTCGGCAACAAAATATTTACAGAAATTCTCAATGTTGAGAGATGTAGCGATTACGCCTCGATGTGTTATTAAATTAGGTAAATTTCACGAAATGTTTTTCTAAGAGAACTATTCTAGTTTGATAAGATATTCTTGATTAGAGACAAAATTAAAACTATAGGAATTAAAAAAATTAAACAGGGTGTGTTTGGTGATAAACTAAGTTAAAACAAAATATTGACACTTTGGTAACAATATTTTGGTGATATTAATGCATATAATTTTTCCATTAATTGACATTGATATGAGCTTGATTTGAAAAACGGTTCGTTTATTAATAAAAAAACTAAAAAAAACCCTTAAACAGCTTTACCAATTGATTTTATTGGATTTCAAGTTAGATAAATGAGTAAAAATGACAATTGGCATGTTCTTTTGCTAACCGATATTTAATTTTATGCTAACGGTTTATTAAATATAATTTTTTTGTTTAGTACAAACTGGACTTCCGAGGTTCGGGTTCAGGAACTCGAAGAGGTTCAGGAGGAGAAGGTGGATCTTCGAGCGGAGGAGGTACCGGCGGAGATAGTAAGGGTGCGGGAGCTACAGGCTCGGATCAAAGTTTATGACAAATGGGGATGTCCCGGCGCAACAAGGGAGACTCGAGACGTACTCGGGTCTCCTTCTTGTTGTTCTAGGACATCAACATTTCTCCGAAGTTATTTTTTCGAGTATATCAGGGTGAATTTGGCGACTTGGTTATCTTAACCTCTTTTGTATTGAATATATAAATATAAGAGTGTCAAACTTAATGTTTCAATGAACTGACAAATTAATTTTGATATACTTGATATGTTACAAATTGTGTTGCATGGGGCATTATAATTTATTGTTCAGTTAACATTGCGCTGTTTTTCTTGAAAATATATATATTTTTTTTATTTACGTACATTTTTTTAATAAAACCAATTAAAGAAATTTATCTAAAACTACATTGCTTGCCTCGAATGTATTAAAAACTAGTATTATGCTTTGCTTTCTGATTAACACTCGTTGAAAATGCTTTTGCGTCAGTTAAAATCGTTCAATATTTAGAAGTTTATTAGATTTTCTGGAAAAAGGAAAGTAAAGTATGCCAAAAAAATTCGTTTTTTTTTTAATTGTTTAAAATTATAAGTTTTTAAACATTTGATTCTTTATTAAAAACTATACGGGTCATAATCAGGGTGGTGAGTATTTTACTGACAATAGGAATCTGTTGCGCCATGAATAACTGTGAAGATTTACGAGGGTTGTCTGAAATGTTTCCAACCTAACAAAGATACTAGACATTTTTTCTTCAAATTAATTTTTATTTTTCTACATAGTCTTCTTGTAAGTCTATACACTTCTCCCAGCGATGCTCCCATCTCTTCAACCCGTCCAAATAGTACTCGGCGTCTTTCTCTGCAAAATAGTTGTTTACGAAGGTGATGGCCTCCTCATTCGACGAAAATCTCTGTCCTCCGAGCGCAACTTTTAGCTTAGGGAACAAAAAAAGTCGCTTGGGGCTAGATCTGGTGAGTAAGGAGGGTGGTCAAGGTGGATTTTCGCCATGGCAACCGCTGAGTTGTGAGACGGCGCATTGTCTTGGTGAAACAAAATTCTTTTCTGCAAATGTGGCTGTTTTTCCGTAATTTCTGCCTTCAGCTTGTCAAGTAATGATGCGTAGTATGCTCTTTCTTCAAAATTTGCCTCATCTATAAAATTCCTGTTTTGGTTCTTGATTTTTGTTTGCTTTAATGGCTCAAACTTTTTATAAGTGTTATTTTATGTAGTTATCGTTTCAAAATAACTGAAATAAATATTACTTTTTATCGATTTTGAATCAATCTATTATTTGATGGAGAAAAGAGAAAACGTCATGCTCCTATCGTTAATTTTGGTAACTATTTCTGCTATTATATTGTTGGATGATTACCAAATATAGAATTCTGTCACAGAGCAACATTTATACAACTGCAGAATGTTAAATTATAGAACGGGAGCAATCCATTTGAAATTCTTTTCTATTTGTGTTCTCTGTTTCTAATGGTAAACATTTTTGATTTGTTTTAATTAAAAAACATGATATACTCAGAATTACCTATTATTTAGGCCTCTATAGACAAATAAATAGTTTTAATGAAGGCAGTACATTTATTTTAAAATACACCTTGTCAGATACCCAATGCTTACCTCTTTGATTGTGATCCAAATATTCTATTTGAAAAAATTATATCTAAAAAGCAATGTGGATTATAAAAAAATGTTAACTGTTTTCAATTTTTTATTTTGGTAAGGTTTGTGAGATATGAATGTAGATACAATATGTAAACAATCATCAATGTGACTGTTATTGTTAATAATAATCTACATCAATCAACTCTATATTTACAATACTGGGTTAGTGCTTTAAATACTCACAGTATGTCCTCGGTACGATCGATAAATTCAAAACGTTGAACTCTGTTCAAAATGTATTTTAGATACAGAAAAAAATGCAATTCTGTTTCAGACAATCTAAAGCTTTTTAGAAATATAAAATTCCTGATTGAATCTATTTGATCGTATTTGACGGGATTCTTTTTAAACTTAGTGTGACCTCCTGCGATTTGAATGGTAATTATTTTCCAATGGACTTTTAAAAAACCATAAAAGTACACAATAAAAAACTTGAACACGATTAACTAATATTATTTTAATTAAAAGCTGGCGTGTTAATGTCTGCGGTTTATTTTGGAGAAAAAATGGGAATTTATAATGTGAAAAATTTTGTCTAGATTCCTGGAAATTAAAAAAAAATGATACAAAACCAATTCATTAGTTATTAGTCCGTTATTTACAAGTTTCCTTCTTTGTTATCTTTAATAGTAATTGAACTATTCTTTACACTTTTTAAAGCTGAAAATTTTGATTATCCAATTGGTTTGATAGGTTTTTACATCAGTAGGTTTTTAAATAATTGGTATAGAAATAATAAATTAGTATTTGGTGTCCCCTTGAACTTTTATTTATTATGTAATTTTGATTAATGTCCCATATTTATGAATGATTTTCTATTAATCAACGATTTTATTTTATGTAATTCAATTTATTATATTGCTACACACATACATCATACCTACATACATTCATTTATAAATGCTCAAAGATTAACAATGACCTATGTAATGTAGGCAACCAAACATACATTCATATTGTTACACTAGGTATATTATAACCTAGTACTATATAAAAAATTGGGATATTTTTAATTCTGAAAAGTACGTTTGACGGAAAATTTTTTTATCAAAGTATAACTAAATGGCGAGTAAAAACATTGTAACATAGTTTTAAATGGATAAAGGAGTATTTTAGATTACACCCCTCTGCGAATATTTGAATTTCCAAGAATAATTCGATTAGTCAACGAGAGAGGTAACCTCCCCCTTCCACATTCCAAAATATTTTCCACTAATTCAGAAATTTTCATATAAAATATTTCTCATTTTAAGGAATTTGATGATCTATTCCTATTTTCTAGATTTTGTAATTAATTTGTTGTTTTCATATCTTTGGAATAATTCTCGTTTTTCTTCTTGCAGTTATATAAAAACAATAAATTTTTGGATTCTGTTTTTCAGTTTAGAGAGATTAACGATTTTTTTGTTTTGAAAACAATTCTCGACATAAAAACCAATGAAGTTGATTAAACTTTGCTGTCCACATATAGTTCCGTATACCACACACATATTAAATTTTTCTTTAACTGAAAATGTTTTTCCTGTAATGTGGAAGAGAGCAGTGGTGACAGTTTTACCAAAAAAACACAATCCAACAACTTTCAAAGAATTGCGTCCAATAAGTATTTTACTCACTCTATCGAAAATATTGGAAAGGGCCATGGAAATTCAAATTAAGGACTATTTATGTCAACACTCATTACTTCCTTCTGTTCAATCAGGATTCCGTAAGGGTTTTAGTTGTACGACTGCTCTTCTTCACATTGTTGATGATGTCATCAAAGCTACTGATCGTGGTGAATGTACAGTATTGGTTATGTTGGATTTTAGTCGAGCATTTACTTGAGGTACTAAAATATATAGGATTTTCAGAAAATGCAATAACTGTATTAAAAAATTATCTCACACATAGGCTGCAAAGAGTAACTATAAATGATTTATCTTCCGAATATTCCACATTGACATCGGGAGTTCCTCAAGGAATATCCTCTAAACTTATTGATATAGGCTGGTTAAATATGAACAACCGGTGACTGTTACATGCTGCCACATTATATCACAAAATAATTTCTGATAGAAAACCTCCATACCTCTATCGTAAAATCACTTATCGGACAGACATTCATAATGTAAATATAAGAAGGAAAGGTTTATTAACTATTCCTTCCTTCAGGATTGAATAATTTCGACGTTGTTTTAATTATAACATCTGTTTTCTGTATAACTCTATTAATATTAAGAAAATACTTCCAAATTTAAGACCCTTTATAAGCAATTCCTTTTAGAATCTCAACGTTAGACCAGGCTTAATATCAAATAAGTAAAAATTAAATTACACCTTGCAAAACCACTTCTTTTTTCTTTTGTTTTTTTTTCTTTATCCTATTTGTTATGTTGTGAACATACTAAGTTGCGGACATTTTTAAAATTTACTATACAAGTATATTTTTAAGGGTTAAGTGTAAGAATATTTTTATTGTTCTTCGCCCTTTATTTCAGTATTTTTCATAATTTTTTGTAAATTATAATTAGTTAACTTTTGTAGCTTTCAATGTTGGAATAATAAAGACGATATTATTATTATTTTACGGATTTCGCTTTTACTTTGTATCAGATTCCGTGTTTTATTATTGCTGTGTATTAATCATGCAATCGCTTTTAATAACAGTTTTTTTCAGTACCTCTAATTCCACAACTGACTTTTTTACTTAAATAAGGAGTTCCTATTCTTTAATAATTCTCACCTTTCCTACCTACTTGACTTTTCTTTGTCAACCGTCGGCCAACAACTTTGTCTGAGTCTTTAGTTTTTTTCTTTTATTTTTTATGTATTGAATATATTACTTTATGACATATTTGATCTATTCAAGACCGTCAGATTGTCGTTTTCACTGAGAAAAGAAGTTTTTCTCAATCTACTTGAAAATAATTTAATACAAAGTGCAGTTTTCATTAATTTTTTTACATTCTTTAAACTAACATGATACATTTTTTTTAATAAATAATAAATTTTCAATTTTTCTCCAAAAAGACATTAAATACATATATTAACTTATCCAATCTCGAATGATTAATCCACTTACATCTTTTTTCATAAATTTAAATTTCTTTTGTATATTGTAAATGTTCTTTTAACGATTTGTTATAAAAGAATTACCTATTCCAAAAAGGTTTACACTAATAACAAATCGGAATAAATCGGGAGATGTTTTCCTGGATATTCGATGATTGGTTGGTTTTCGGTTTTGGCCACTTTCAACATTGCAGCATAATTTGTGAGATTTTATATTTATAACAAATAAATACTATTTCGGTACCGCAGGCAATGTTGGAAGAAAAAGTACCAAATTTTATTACAAGTCGAAGTAAAAATCTGTACTTATAACTAACTATTCGGAACCTTTAACTGATAAAAAAATACATGTTGTGCCTGTAAAGTAATTACAGTGAGTTACAAAAATATAGAAATGTTTATTAAAGATATATATGTATTTTGTTAAAAAGTATATTATTTGACATACTTTTTGCGTCCCTCTTGGCAACTAGGAGCACTGCTTTAGCTTTCTGTATTATTTAAGGCTTAAGGGATGATTCGTTTTTACAAAAATTATAAGTCCTAATGTCCTAATTTTGGAACCTTTGGCGATTTTGATATCGAACACAAATAAACCCTACACCAACACATGCTTTTAACTATCTGTTAATTTATAGACCTTCAGAGAGATGAAGTTAAAGTTTGTGATGGTGCAATTTGTGTTCGGTATTTATACGAGTAGAAAATGTAACTAAATTGAATCCTTTCTTATAATTTGTCTAGAAATATTGCAATTTTGTTTAGTTACTTATTTAAAATATTCATTTAAATCTAAATAATTGTTTATTTTACGTATTGATGTATTTCTACACATTATTAAGAAAATAGTTCTAAGAGGGAAGTAAAGGGTGTGATATTTTTTCAAAAGTTTCGTCTGAGCAAATAACATTTAAAATATATTTTTTTATATAAAAAAACTTTGAGCTTATCTCTGGTTATATATGCTACTTGGATCACTATTTGTTATTTAAGAGATTTACCGAAGCACCAGAATGCTCCAAATTCATACTAAGGGTACTCACTCAACCCAGATGGCACAGGAATATTATTAGAATACTCCTAGAAGCATCTGCTGGAACGTTTGAATATTCTTATAATATTACCACAACATACTTTATATATTACTGGAACGTTCTATGAACATTCAAAGTGGACTGACTTCCACAATCTATTAACTTTCCTGGAATATTCTGAGAGCACATTCTAGTAATACATATTGAATGTTATGTGAATGTGTATCAAATGCTCCCATTCTTTTTAATTTTCTCAGAATCTTTGCATAAATATGCTAGGAATATTCTTACAAGATTACTACATCATACTTTATAATATTATTGGAACGTTCTACGTACATTTTAAGTGGATTAAGCTTCACATTCTATTCACGTTTTAAAAATATTCTGTGAATACATGTTGAATGTTATGAGAATGTTTCATGAATAATCTTAGAACATTAATAGAACACTCTAAGAATGTATTTTGAATATTCTCAGAATCAGAGCACAATATGTTATGAATACTCTAATAATATTCTAAGGATGGTCCAAAAATATTTTGGGTATATTTTAAGAAATTTCAAGGAAATATTGAAGGTTTTAATATTTTGAAATGTGTCAAAAATATAAAATTTCCAAATATTTTGCACTTACCTTTAGTGTTGATTGTTCTATTTCTATAACCCAATAAAACATTCTATCAAACTTCTCAAAAATGTATTAAAATCATCAAAATGGGAAAAAGAACTGGTCAAATCATTTTACTAACAATTTATTTTTCTAAAGATGTCATTAGTTTTTAAATTTATTAATAAAACAGTACATATAAAAATAAATAAACAAATCAAAATCACAGCTCTTAAAATATTTGGTATATTACTGGAACATCCTATAAATATTATTTAGAATATTCCAGAATATTCGCACCTTATTGTGACATTCTGAGAACGTTTGTGCTATCTGGGAAGTAATGAAACAGTTTGTAAGATTTCTGTATAATCACCCATAACTATATTAACAAATTAAACTACATTTAATGTGCAATGACAAAACATGAATAAGTTCTTGCTTCTAACTCGATTTCTCGTCATCTTCTTCTTTTTTTATAATTTAATAATGGCGACTCGCACTCACTTGTGGAATGTAGCGCGGCTGGACCTGGTAGTGACTCCTCGAATGTTGCAGTAGGTACTTAACTTTGAGACTAATGAGAATTTCTACCAGTCCATTGAAATTTAACATGAGTCAACCTGTTATCTTCTATATAGAACATTTCAGTAACTTATAGTTTATATTTAGTGTAGACAGTTTAGTTTGTTAAGAGTTTAGATATTTTCTTATTCAACTACCCATGTACTGAGTCTACTTCTATACCGGTAGTTTTAGAAATGTAGAAATGCTGCAATCAAGTTCTTTGTGCAGTCTATATATTGGAAATATTCTCTGGGGGTTCATATTGCCCAGAACTGGTTGTTAGTATTTCTTTTTACCCAAAACATTTTTTATACCTCGGTTTCGAAATTTTTTCCTTTAGATCAATTTCAGAATTTTACTGCTTACTATATATCACCTCCTACTACATTTCTACCATATTCCCAAAACTCTTTAAAAATAATTACTCTTACATAGCGGAGTATTCCTTACTTGCATTCTAAATATTTAAATCTGAATATCTTTAAGTCCGGTAAACGTTCTAATTAATAGTCTTAGTCTTGATTTACCTAGTATCCCATCTGTCAATACACAAACACCCTAATGTGACTATTAAATAGATCAACATATATTTTTTGTCTTCCTGAATAGCATTCGCTACTATGTTGTCTACAATAGCTTTCGCCAGGGCTCAGTGGCATTCTAAACTGCACCAGAAATTATCTTTGGACTTTTCAATTTAAATAACGCTTGTTTGTTGCCTATAAGATGATTTTTTGTTTTCTTTATTCCCAAGTACAACTCACTATTAAGTACCTACTAATTCCATGCTAACTCGATTCCATATTTAATATGCCAAGTTAGATTACTAGCATACAATTTTTATTTATAGAATTATTATTTCTCCTTGTTTTATGTGTTGGACGAAATTTTTGAAACTGTTGTTTAGATAACGGGACATGTTAACATTAAGGGTAGTTTTTAATGTGCAGTAAATATATAGAGAAATAAAATAACAAACAAAATAATATTTTCATGACCAGTAGTTTATAGATTTTGTACCTTTCGAATTGTATACCTAATTGTTATTATAATGAAACTTTGTTTCTGATATTGGTGTTCAGAAATATAATGATTAAAAATCGATAAATATATATCTTGAGTAATACTATTAAGTCGTTTTATTTTAGTCGGTTGGTAGTTGGGTATTAGCTGGTGGATAATACATAAAAGTTTGTAATATGTCTTCATTCAGAACAATAAACAACTAAAAGGTTGAATTAATTTTCACTATTTATTCTATAAATACTTTAAAGTATTTATTCATCTGAATAAGATGAACTTTCACACAGTAAGGGTTAGTACCATAAATTTCATTGTAATATGTCTATCGCCATGCTACCTCTCTTAGTTTACCGTCCGAACCCTAAAATCAACTCTGACCCACTGTATATTAGACACAACCTTATCAACGTTACCAAACCCATCCCT
Source organism: Ophraella communa (assembly GCA_035357415.1). Classification (NCBI taxonomy): domain Eukaryota; kingdom Metazoa; phylum Arthropoda; class Insecta; order Coleoptera; family Chrysomelidae; genus Ophraella; species Ophraella communa. The sequence goes on along the minus strand of CM068990.1, from coordinate 38,922,704 downwards.
ACAACCAAACCCTTACCAACGAACGTAACCGAAAACCCTGTCTATACTGACTATAAATTAAGGCAAACATCTCGTTTAATTCCTTTTCGTCCAAACAGCCCCTAGTGGAAAGTCGTCCGCGAAACTAGTTAGTTATATATAGTTCTAGTAGCAGTCCCTTTTTATGAAGAAATATGGTCCATAGTAGCAGTCCCTTTTGACAAAGAAATATAGTCTCTAGTAGCAGTCCCCTTGGATGAAGGAATATACCCATCCCAGTCGTAGTTTCTTTTGACGAAAAAACAACCACCAACAGCCAACATCCCAACTACAAGCATCGGTACACAAACCGAGACCACCGGATCACTCTACCAAATAAGATAAGTCAAGTCCATTTACAACATTTCCGATATTTGGCAATATTCTTGATAGACCAGTAAGTTTATTCTCCGCTTTTGCCACTGCATACATTTGTCCCAAAATATACCCGGTTATCTAAATGCACTCCAAAGTATTTTACGGATTTTTTTGGGATAATTTCATAGCCGTTTAATGTTAGTCCGATATGCTCTGTTTTCCTGGGTCCTTCCAAGATAATAGCCTCAGATTTTTGTGCAGCCAATTCTAATTTGTGCACCATTAGCCAATCGGCTATCTGATTTAGTGATCAATTGTTGTAGTCAGTAGTTCCTCCGCCTTATCTGTTTCGATGTATAAAGCTAAATCATCGGCGTAGGCCATGGTCATATTATTCTAGTCTATTACTTCCTTTAGGATCCCATCATACCGAATGTTTCAGAGGGTCGGCCCCTGCGGGACACCTGATGTCACCTTCTTCGACTCACACAAGTGATGTCTATATGTGTTTCAGACTTGCCTCTACCATTACACGCTATCAAGTCTATTTCCGCCATACATTCTGTCCACAGGTAACCTCTTCGGCCGGTTGTTGGCGCCCCATTGGGGAGACTTTGCATTTATGTAATAATCCCAAAGAAAACCCCTACCCCCCATCTCACCCCACAAGAAAGAAATTTTAATTTTAAAGCAACAAATACGGGCTCACCCGGTATAAGTAAATTTTATTCAAAAGAATCTATGTGGCATTTAATACATCGAAAAACATCGGATATGTGTAACAAAAACTGTTTACGAAAAACGAGGTGATTGGAGCCTTAGTCAAAACATTTACTATGTAACAAAGAAAAATGTTAAAGTAGCAGTTTCGAAAAAATCACACGTGGGTAACGGGCATAGCAACTTTTGCTGACGAAGGAAGCAGGGCGTGCAGCGATCACGTATCTATGCCAGAGTGGAAACCCAAAAGCCACCGGGGAGACCCATGAGAAAATTAGCAGGAGCTCGGCTACCAATTATAAGCTAGCTACCTTAGTACATGGGGTAGGAGACGCTTCATGGATTACCGAAAGGGAGAAATGTGTTTCCTGGGAGCCAAGGAAAAAACAAAAAGTCACCTCAGGTCTGAGTGGTTTCCAAGACGGAAGCCAGTCAAATAAAGTACGATCGGCACTTAGATAAATTCCTGAGTGTAGTGTGGTTTCAGGGATCGAGTGCGGGTATAATTTATAATTTGTTCACTCGTATAAGTGAGTGTTATTCTCCCAGACATTGGTAAGTCCGATTTTAAATATACTAAACACTATATATTTTATTATTTTGTTGGCAATTTGGATTTTTGTTGATCAGACATTTCTTTCTTGCGGTGGCAAGGTTTAATTTTGTCTCGGGACGATAAAGATATCCCCGAGTTGTTGCTTTTGTATGAATTAGCATTATAATTAACGCGTGTAACTATTGCCGTAGCGCATCGGCGACTATATTGTTAAAATACTAATAAGTAGGTACCTGTGAGAAGGTAATGGACAAAAAACAAATTTAAAGAGATCTAATTAGTAATACATTTTGACGTTTCCTTTACTGTAAAAAAGGTAAATTTTCCGTTAAATAAAAGGGTTTTTTTTGGCCTTTGGGTCGAGGCCCACGCAGCCAGAAACAAAATTTAACAATTTTCCAGTAATTATTTTATCTTTGTAACCAATTTGGCATTTGTTTAATAAAATGAATACTCACTATTATTTCCCCTATATACACTTTCCCCTATATACACTATTCTAATTTTTCCTCAAGGACTACAGACAAAGGTTAACTCTTCTCGCCCAGGGGTCATTCAGGGCATTCTGTATACACAAGACAAGGTGGACCTCGGATTGATTGGGTAAAAATTAACACGTGGAAAAACACAAAGGTTACAACAATACTACTACTATTACCTATATACAAATTTTGGCATCCCTAACAAAGGCTAATAAACAATCGAAAATACTCTTTTTGTTCAAGGATAGTAAATGCATTAAATTATAAGGCATGTTGGCATGTTGGACAGAGATCGTCATCAAGTATTTTTATTTTATGAAGGTGAGCAGGATAACAAGCGTGGCCAAATTTTAATCTACTGATTGTTGTTACACTTTTTCTAGGGTAGTTGTAATCTTCATACCAAGGTTTGTTACGCAAGTGGGGTTCCAAGAGGGTGTATCTGGTGGGATTAACGAAGCAGTATTCTTTCCAATGATGTCTCCATTTGCTTTTCATGTCTTTTTTTAAGACGGTCATACGTTCGTCTAACGTTATGGAAATTTCTGTGTTAATGCCATCCAGTAAACTATCTTTCGCTAATTTGTCAACCAGTTCATTATTTACTATCCCTGAGTGAGCTTTAACCCAAAATAGTTTAATTTTTACACCATTTTGCTGTAAATAATATATATTTTTTTTTAATATTCGTAATACATTGATTTTGGTATAGTTATAATTGGTTTCTTTATGGTGTTTTAAACTAGTTAGGACTGAGAGTGAATCGGAGAATATTATACTTTTAGAAACGTTATTATCTTGAATATATTCAAGAGCCTTCAGAATAGCAAAAGCTTCTGCAGTGTAGATAGAAGTCAATTTGTTTAATTTGTATTTGGCTGCAGTAACATTTGGTACTAGATATGCACTTCCAGTTTCGTCTTTATTTTTTGACGCATCTGTATAGATGAAAGTAAAATTTTTGTGCATATTCGATATTTGGTTGACGATTAAGTTATTAAGTAACTAAAACTAAACTAAACTAAAAGGGTTAGAATAGGTAATACAGGGATTATATACATAGTCAATTGAGTTACGGTCCCTCAGACGACCAGTAATTATTGTTAACATTAATATTAGGGTCCTTCATACCAAACAAGCTTATTTTCATTTTGTTTGTTTTGTAGTTAGTTTAGTTTATAAATAAGTTTTACTTTTTTTGTTTTTTTTTGTTTTTTTTTTGAGGAGGCAAAATTCTTCATGAGTGGAAGGAAAATAACAATAAATTCACGATTTAATATAAACATGGTTTATTAGTTAATTTAATGATCAGTTCCTTTATGTCACACATCCAAATTCGGCATTGTACAAATATATCATAACCAATTCCTGCACTCTTTTGTAAGTCCATTTTTGGGCACTAAGACTTGCTTCCGATTCATTTTTAGTACATTCAGTGACTAACATTTAGTTCACAATAATGTAGATTATTATTATAAGGGAAACAGGGACACTTAACTACCTTTGTTATACAAAGGAATTTTAACTAAAACTTTTAGAGTAAATAGAAAAATTCATCACTGGAGCAATAACTATCTACCAGTAGTTTTTTTAATGCCTAATTAACAAACTTATTACTATATTATTTCTTGTCTGTAGTAACTGATCAGAGTTTCCAATCCTTACTATGAGTTTTAACATCAAAAACGAAGTTGGAAAGTAAAAGATTATCTAACTAGATTTAAGAAAATTTTGTTTTTTATGTGAAATAGAAGAAATGAAGCTTCTAGAATAATTTAAACTAAGTAATTATTCAATGATATTGTTCTATTTTTATAAAATAAAGATCCAGTGATAAATTTTTGTTTTATAAGAGTACTAAACCTAGAACAGTTAAAAAGCAAAATTTTCGCAATAACAAAAATAATCATCTCTAAATAGACACGGAGCTTTTATTACTCACCATCTGCATCACATTGAAAGCCCTTTTGAAATTTTCAGTAAAGAAAATTCCAAATCGAGCCTTTTCTTAAAATATATTTAGCTCTTTATAAGTAATTTTAGATTTTTAAAATACACTTAATTATTTACATTAATACTGTGTATACAGATAAGTAGAAATATGTTAAAAGCTTTCTATCTGGTTATATTTACAAATTAGCATAGGTACGTATATATGGCAGGCTCATAATAAAAGGATAAGTCGTATTGTACAAGCATTCAAATTCACAAAAATTACTTATTTGAAACAAAAATACTTATATCTAATGAATTAAAAGTATATTTGAATGTTTGTACTGTACAGAAATGGAGACAACATAATTAAAAGGCAGGACAATTTGGACCCCTTCACAAAAAATATGATACAAAAGTTTTTTTAATGAAAATCCATGATAAACTTAACTTAAATATAGAGCTGTAGGTAATTGCTGTTATAAATTTAATGCTAAAATGAAAATTTTGATCACAATAGCTTACAATTTATACGTATACAACATTAATATATATATATATATAAATCAATTTTAGTAAAATTTATATGTACACATTTTTAAAAGTGTTGTTGAGTTACTGGAATACATCAAAATAATTTTAAACAGTAACTTAAACGGTAGATATTTTGTTTATTACACAGTCCTAATCTAACTGTGCAGAAATTTTCAATGTAGAACACATTTTTGCTAAAAACATATAATAAATTTAGCTTATGATAAATCAGTTTAACATTTTATTAGGAATGCAATTTATTTCTTTAAACTTATCCAAATCTTTCAGTGTAATATAAGAGGCAATTTTGGCAGATGGACTAGGTAAACTAAAATAAGACAATATTTAAAAACAACTTAATATATTATAATGAACATACAACCCGCTCTCGCTTTGTAAGGGTAGTAAAAGAGATTATGCCTCTTTGTTGACATGAATCACTCATGACAATTATAAAAAAACTTTAAATCGATGGCTGTAGACTAAAATCATACGTGTTTAAGGTAATTACAATGAAGGGACGAACATAGAGGCATTTTATTAAGGATAAATTATAACTGCATTCCATCACCCTTCCTTTTTAAAACACTGTTGAGCAGTCCCTCTATAATTGCAGCGTGAACAGAAATTCTACAGATAAAAGTATGTAACACAATACTGTGAAATTACACAGTTTTATCAATAACACAATCATATTTTGAGATTAATCTATATTTCTGTGTAAAATAGTTATCCCATTAACAGTCTCTATAAACAAAAAAGTTATTTTGGGCTTTAAAATCACTAAAATAAATTCGCCATCACCATTGGCACCACGAGGCACTCCAAAACTCCAGAAAAACATAGCAAACGTCAATTCACTGCAAACTTACATAAATTTAGTGATAGGTTTCCCGATTTTCAGTCAAATATCCCATGTTTTAGTTAGTTTCTAGGAAAACAATGCCTGGATAAATTTACAGATAATAATTCTTGGACTATGGCAGTGAACAAAAAAAAATGATCGACAATTTATCGTACAAATTTCCAATTGTAGATGGCGCCCACTCCGTGGTGATCGCGAATACAAATCTTTTTTACCAAACTATAACCAAGCATTTATATTATTTCATGTCTTATAAACATTTATATATGTCTACAAATGGCGGTTATTTTGGCACAGAAACTTGATTTAAAAATAAAGACTTCTTTTATTACACCTATTTTGTCAAAAAGATTTGGACCTTTAGTAAAAGAAAATAAAACAAAATCATTTTCCTGTACTTTACATTTTATTTAATAAAAATAAAAATATTTACAATATATTTTTATCCTAGTAACTCAACAATGTAAATTTAAATCATAAAAGTTGTTATATAATGAAAAATTAGAATTTTAATTTCTTAAAAATATATTGTAGTTAACGTACAACTTGGGACTTAATTAGTAAAAACCGATTACTTTTTCAATAAAGTCTTTAATTATAGGTAGAAACATTCAGAGGTGCATTTTTTAAAGTGTACAGTGTGAAAAATAAAAATATTGGCGTCCGTCATCTAGCATTTCTTATTAATATCTATATCCCACATGTAAATATCAATTTCTCTTTCGTTAAGTACAGTAAAAAATATTTGATTAAAGTAACTCGTACATTTCAGCCTTTTGCTCGCAATTCTATTGCTAGCTTTTTTTGTGAAACAACTGCGCATGCCTTTCAGATTTTTACTGCAAAAAAAGGCGCACAAAATTATAGAACCATTTCTTGTACCCTACTTCTGTAACTGTCAGAAAAACCAGTGCAATAATCCACCGAATACGGAACTACGAATAGAAATGAAAGCAGATATTCTCCCGCCACAACTTATTAATATTTTTAACACAACCATAGGATGGCGCTGATCGTTGCGTCTACTCATTTTAATTGTTCTATTTTTCGGAAGAGGTCTCTCTACTAATACTATTAACGACAATACTTTTTAATCTGTATCAATCTGTATTTGGTGAGAAACAGTTTTAAGAAAATTAAGAAAAGAGACAGTAGTTCTGAGAATAAGGAAAAGAGCAGGAGTTTTGTCTTCGGTTTTTTAGTTTTGTTGGTGTATATCATCTTTGGTTTTGTGCTTCCAAATAATTCTGTCCCTAAAATGGATTCAAACTATCAACCCCCCTTATCTAAAAGGAAATGTTGTGTACCTACATGTACAAATCGTGAAGGCAAAATGCATCGTTTTCCAAAAAATGAACCAAGTGTGTTTAGTGAGTGGATTTTAAAGACACAGTCTTTAAATTATAAAGACTCGTCAGTTGAAGACATTTATAAAAAATATGTATTTTGTGAGGAACATTTTTCTAGTAACTGTAAAGTTTTAGGTACCAAAAGAGGTCTTGTAAGAACAGCAGTTCCAACTTTAAATTTACCTGGTAAGTGAATAAATCAAATTATAATTTATAAAGAAAGAAAACCTGTACTAGCAGATCATGCAAACGTTTTTATGCTGAAAGGACTGTATAAACAGTGGAAGCAACCATTAGCTTTTACATTTAGTAATGGATCTCATAAATCCATGGCATTAAAAAATTTGCTGAATGCAAATGAATGCAAATTTCAAAGTATAGGTTTGAAGGTAGTATCGACAGTTTGTGACCAAAGCATTGAGTAATAAAGTAATATGACCAAAGTGAAAATAATATCGGAGCTATTAGACTGCTAATGAGTGAAACGAAGGAGGAATACTTAAAAAGAAAAGAAGAGAATAGAAATTTTGATTTTGTGATCAATGACCAAGAAATTATTCCCATATTTGATGTCCCTCATATTTTAAATGTTTGAGAAATAATCTTTTGAAACATATATTTTAAGCAAAATAAATAAATAAATGATCATTTTTTGATTGTAAACATATATATTATTTAGTTTAGTTTCGTTGAAATGTAGCTGTCTATTTTATCGCAGAGTATTTCTTATTGACAGATAGATGGCACTAGATATACATTTAAGGAATCTGTATTATCGACAATACTTTTTAACACAACCGCTGCTACTCGATGTCGCATACGGATCTAGACATTTCTTGCCATTCTATTCGTAGTTCCGTATTCGGTGCAATAATCCATATAACATGTAACATTTTGATGTTTTAAGAGATTCCAAATATATTCATATTTTTCTACCTGTAACTTTTTTGTTGCATGCTGATATTTTGGACCACCCTGTATATTCTAAACAACTATTATACAGATATATTTTGAGTTTTATTGAATAGTGACAAAATTAAAAAAAAACATTCTGATGTCTTATATGTATAGTCCTAACCATATTCTCACCCTGTATAAAAACTGAACTGACCATTTTTGGGCCTGGTAACCAAAAGATCTTTAATATATACACCTTGGACAACATTATGCCACAAAAATATATCGGGGATTTCTCAAAAACACAGGATTTTAACTAGCGTGTAGACTACTTTCAAGAAACAGAGATATTCCTATGCTGACCTCTTCTCAGAAGAAGATTTTGCTCCTGCTGCAGCTTTTCTCCCAGCTCAGGCAGCTGATGAAACTATTCGTGGAAATAGCAGTGTTCTAGACGAAAATGAGAAGAATCAAGAATCATTTCCTGATCAGATGCCACTACCTGGGCCGTCGAATTGGAGACAACACAGAAAAAAAAATCCAATAGGAAACAACATTCAGAGATATTTACTTCAACGTCCATGAAAAAAGTGTTAGATGAAACAAAAGACCAAAAACAAATTCAGCTGAGAAGGAAAAATATGAAAGAAGACGCAAAAAACAGAGGCACAAAATGAAAAATTGCAGAACGAATAGAAACTCAAAATAATGAGCTCAGAAAGAAGCTGTAACAAAGTAAATGTGGTCACAGAAGAGAGCACTTCAGAAGATGGAATGATGGGAATTCAAGTGAGAAGGAAGTGATAGATAACGGTGATAAAGGAAAGCATAGGGAGATGTGGCTGCAATGCGGTGTGTGTGGACAATGAACGGGGATCGTGGCAGGTAATGACGGCCACTGGACGAGTAAGGTAAATATTTATTTTCTTTTTTGTTTTTGTATTTTTGTAATACAGGTTTATTTCTGTAGACTACAAGTTTTGATTTGCCCAATTTTTAGCTGTCTTTTGTAACAAATCAAGCTAGTATTCACAGAATGGCTTAGGGGGCCGATATTCCCTACATTTACCCTAACAGGGTAGTGGGCGACCTCTACAATCCAACATGTGAAACAAGAAACTATTATTGAATTATTTTAGTAGATACATTAATGTTTTTTAATGTGTTAAGTTTATATTACCTTATTTCTTTGTTTATTACACCACCATCTTGCAAATAAGAAATGCTAATAACAGTTTATAGAATGTTACCTAACAGCACACTAAAAAATATATTATATAAAATTAACAACTACTTACATTCTATCTATAAGTATAAAAGTGCACACGTAGCTTTAGATGCGTAGCAAATTTAATTATATATTCACATAGATTTTATTGTTACGCTTATATATAAATGTGTGTTAGTTTGGTGTGTGCATCCTATCAGTGAATCTTAATTATTTTATCTCATATGGAAAATATATATATATACTTCTGAAATATAATTTTGAGAAATTACCATCCTTCGTGAAGAAAAATAAACGCTTTAAATTTAATTGGGACTGGGATAAAAGTGGATATCTGACAAGTTTAAATTACTGTTTTTAATTTGAGGCTAATTATATGAAATCCTGATAATTTTTAACAAAATTAAACTGTATACACAAACAAAATTAAATAGGATGACACATAAACCAAAAATATATGCCTAAAAACTATATTGGATTAACAGTATGAAGATTTGCACACTGTTAGAATAAACTTCAAAGTTTTACATACTCTTGGAATAACTTTCAATAAAAGTAACAAAAACATAGAAATATTATTTAAAATTTATAATTTGAAGAATATTTTCAACGAAAAGTTGGCGAAATATACCAAAAATGTTGTGCTTATATCCCAGTCATGTCCATCATCCCTAATACAAAATTAAGTATTAGGATAATTGATTAAAAGAATTGTGTCTTTGACGGATGGTAACTTCCTGCTATCTAAGAGCACGTGCACTTTTTAAGAAAGAAATTTGAAAAATATATAAACTATTAGTGGAATAAGCACCGAGTACGTAGTACACGGTGGTACTGCTGCGGTACTTAGCGATATTCCCAAAATTTCTTGGTGGATGTCATGCTCTGAAACAAAAAAAAATAGTATAAAAATACTGGTTAGGTTAGGTTTGTATCAAAAGTAGTACAGTACAGAATGAAACAAGATCAAATAATGAACTATCAGAGTCCTTATTTTTGAATTTGTGGCAAATCTTATATAAAAATTGTATATTTATGCGACTTTCTTTAACAATTTGTATCCAAACACATCCAAAAATAGTGGACCAGTCCATGCATGCACGTGCAAGCATGGAACTGCTAGATTTTTTCTTCAAGCGTAATTAATATGTATATTATTTTCGGCAGCTCAGATCATAGACACGAGGGTTGTCTGAAAAGTTTCCGACCTCAACATGAAGATGCACTCGTAAACAAAAGTTGGGGAATGTGTTTGCGCATGCTTTGAAAGGTAACCACTATAATTTCAGCCATTTTGGACGCGCAGTTCTTGTTTGACAATCATTTGAGTAGATGTGAGCGTTTTTATGAAAATGGAAAAAATCGAGTATCGAGCTGTCATTAAATATTTGTTTTTAAAAGGCAATACGCCTACGCAAATCAAAGACGAATTGGACGCTGTGTACGGAGACTCTGCACCATCATTTACCACCGTGAAATTTTGGGCTGCTGAATTTAAACGTGGCCCTACCAGCTTGGGTGACGATGAACTTTCGGGACGTCCAAAAACTGCAACCACTGACGATAATATCGCTCAAGTTCACAAAATGGTGCTAGACAACCGTCGAATTAAAATTAGAGAGATAGCAGATGCTATAAACATGTCCAAAGAACGTGTTTGTCACATATTGAATCAAGTTTTAGGCATGAGAAGCTGTCCGCACGTTGGGTGCCGCGTTTGCACACTTTGGACCAAAAACGTGTTCGAATGAACATTTCCAACTCTCTGTTGGCGCAGTTTAGGCGCAATAAATCAGAGTTTTGGCGCCGATTAAGTACTGTAGATGAAACTTGGATACACCATTATACTCCAAAAACAAAAACACAGTCAAAACAATGGACTGCGAAGGAGGAATCGGCTCCAAAAAAAGCAAAGGTTGTTCCTTCAGCTGGAAAAGTGATGGCAACTGTTTTCTGGGATAGTCATGGAGTTATCTTAATCGATTAACTTTATAAAGGAAAAACCATTACAGGAGCACACTACGCATCATTACTTGACAAGCTGAAGGCAGAAATTGCGGAAAAACGGCCACATTTGCAAAAAAAAGAATTTTGTTTCACCAAGACAATGCACCTCAGCGGTTGTCATGGCGAAAATTCACGCATTACGGTTTGAACTGCTTGACCACCCTTCTTACTCACCAGATCTAGCCCCAAGCGACTTTTTTTTGTTACCTTCGTAAACAACTATTTTGCAGAGTAAGACGCTGAGTACTATTTGGACGGGTTTCAAGAGATGGGAGCATCGCTGGGAGATGTGTATAGACTTACAAGGAGACTATGTAGAAAAATAAAAATTAATTTGGAGAAAAAATGTCTAGTATTTTGTTTGGACGGAAACTTTTCAGGCAGCCCTCGTATAATAAAATAATGAATGCTCATTATTGTACTAGCAACAAAATAATGAAAAACGATATGGGCGTCGTAAACAAGTAGGCAGAAACTGTCATTTAATTTTTATTTAATTTGACGTTTGTCAGTTTTGAAAAGTGTTTAGTAAAAATGTATATATATAAATTTGAATGTGTACCTCCGGAATTAGTCGAAATAGCTAATGCCACCACTGAAACACTAATTTGGACGAAGTTGTTTATGAAAAGTTTTTAAAATGTTGCAAAGAAAATAATGTACAAAGATATACAGAAAATGATAGGCTTGTTTATTTTACGTATTTATCAAGAACATTTAATGGGCACAATATTCAATGATTAAAATTCATCAAGCATAATCAAACATAATGTAAAAAATGGAAAATTATATAAAATTAGCTGCATTTTTAAGTGAGAAAATTATACCTACACCGAAAAAATCAAAAGACAAAGTCCAGAAACAACTCACATCCTGTCAGTATTAATTATAATTTTATGGATATTTTTAAAAATTTTATCATTTTCTAACACTTAAAAATTTTTTAATGTAAACTCAATCTTAACAATGCTAACTTTATTATATTATTTCAAATATTTAATTATTTACATAATATATTTCATATTATTATTTAATATGGTTTGACATTTGATTGTAACCTACTTTTATTTGACATTTAATAATATTCTCTGTATTATCAGTTTGTTATTGTAATCAATTTGTAAGGAATTTTATTGAAAGTTTAACATGACGTTGTACTCTTAAGATCCTCTTTCTATTCTTTAGTAATTCTTTCAGCCTCTGGATGGTCCTATAGGACCGAAACTAGTTGCAACAATTAATAAAACAGTTGTGGGATAGACTTTGAGTTGCCTTTGAACCTTTTGTGTTTCAACCCACATTTGCCAAAAAATGAAAGTGTTCTTTGGTTTTGAACCCCTCAAATGAACTACACTAAAATGAGAATTTTCGGGACCTTTTGGATAAAAATTTGAACATAGGTCAAGGTGAGATAAGAAATTCACTGCTTTAAATATACTTTTTTCTGCTGAAACAGTTTTTAGATGCCATAATACGTGTACCACAAAACTTTTAAATTTAACGGCATTTCAGGTGGTATTACTACTTTAACCACAATTTTTATTTTTTTACAAGTTATCAGTAAAGCCTTCTAGATATAATAAAGAATGTTTACACGTCAAAGTCACATCTCAAGCTCGGTTCTAGACGTTTCTCCAAAAGTTACGCATTTCGAAGAGCTTATTATAATTTATAAGCCGCCAAAGGAGAAAAAAAAATGTATTAATTCTCAGAAGAGAATTCAAGTGAATCTGTAGGGATTTCGGGATAAAAAGAAAGAGTAGGGTAGACTGCTTGTGATTCAGTTCTCTGAAAAATCTTTTGTATATACATACGTACATTGCAAAGTGAGAGAAATAGCAAATGCGAATATATATTTTTTTCGTTTCATTTTATTTAACTGCCTGTTACGGCTACAATTTGAATCCCTTGGCTTAAATCAAGAGGTGTCTGTTTATTTTTCTTTTTCTAACCCGAAACAATCACTTTTTGTTACACAAATACAATAAAACATAGGTACCAGGGATGGAGTAAAAGATTATGATGTTGTTATATCCGCTATTTGTATATTTAGACGTAAGATACTTAGTTGTCACATCAATACATTACATTTTGCATAAATACTTAGTGATACAAATGTTGAACCCTATTTGAGTTGAACCCATTATTATTTATCAATCGTTCCAAAAAGGCTCTCGCCGATTGTTGAATGGAATTACTTAAAAAATTCGACCATATACAATTTAACGCATTATTTTGTCGTTAGTTTATAATCCTTGGATAGTAAACAGTCAAATTGTAAACAAAACGACAATAAAAATTGAATAAAGGAAATAATGCATAATATTTGTTGAATATTATTTACATAGACGTTACCATTAAAACTATACAAGTGCCGAACATAACCTAGAATATATTATACTTTTCGTGTTTTCATATTGTTTTTGTGATTTTTGTTTTTAGTTATTTATTTTATTTCTTTATAATTGAAGACACAAGTGGATGAAGGATCTATGTGACAATCAGATAGTGTGTGGTAAAATGCGGTTAAAGTTATTTGTTTGGTAGTTTTTTATTTAGGTACATAAAATAAATATTTTTTTAAGGTACATAAACCTTCCTTTATATTTTTTATTTACATATGCAAAAATAAAAATATTTACATATTAAGAACAAAAATTGAACTTAAAAGTACATAAACCCTTTATCAACTAAACAAAAATGCAAAAACAAGAACAACTGAAAATGGATGAAGGGTTTTGTTATAATATGTTAATGAGTTAACTTTACAAACACAAAAAAAATTAACAAGTTTTTCTCTTTTTTTTTCAACATCTGTATTTTCTTCCCTGTGGCCGTCCATAAGTTTTTCGTAAAAGTACCTGTATTCTTCATGAACAAACTTGATCTGCTCTTTTAGATTCGCTATTTTTTCTTCTGATAATCTGTTCCTCTTGTTTTTAATCACCTCCAGTGTAAACTTGTCCTTATCAATTTTATTGTGTCTGTTTTTCAGGATATTGACCTCAAGAAATGGTGTATTTTGGTCTAGAGTGTCTTTGTACATGTAGCTTCCATATTCCTGAACCCTTATCCATTTGATATGATCTCTTAAGCAAACTTTCGCATCCAGAATATTTTTCTTTTTATTAAGTAAGTTCATGGACTTTTCTATCACTGATGTGTCTTTAAAATGGTTCTCCATATTGACAACGACTGAATTTTTATTACTTGAGGACTTTATTATCTCCCGATATTGGTCTGCAGTGTAAACTGTTTCAAATTTTCTTAGTTTTTTTTCTATGCGACCAAAATCTCGGTCTGAATCTAAAAAGGAATGCCCAACTTCTGGAAACTTGTGATCAATCATCTGTACATATCCTTTGTAAATCAGATATTGGTAAAGGCATATTACATTAAAATTTTTGTTTTGGCCAGAACAAGAGTCTGACCAAATGATAAGGTGCTTTATCTTAAACTCTCGACTATTAAGGAGCTGTACAAAAGTATGAAGGCAACTGGTCACTTCTAAACTGCCTTTAGTCGCAATATCTTCGGTCCACGTAAAAAAATACGCTCTATCACCTGAAGAAGTAATGGTATGGACGCCAAAATTGTAGAACCACAATTGCCGAAGATAAAATGCCTTGGATGTTGTGAGTCTCGGCAGCGGCATGGTCTGCTGTAGATCCATTGTCAAGTAACATATATGTTATCATTATCAAGTGAATACTGGCAATCTAGTTTTTGGAGTTCAAATGCATATCTGTAATTTTCTCGGTGCTCTTCCGTATTTAGCCCGGCATCACATGTGCTACAAGTGTCGCTTCTCGGAAGGCCAAACGAGAGATTGAAGTGTTTTGAAAATATATTTGAGTAGAAGCTCTTAGTGACAAAAAACTTTTTATCGAGATTTTCATTTTTGCACAGCTCCAAATACAAATTGTACATTTTTGAAATGTTAAGAAGAGAAGAAAGATATTTTTTATTGCCGTTTTTATTTCTTGAATAGTGTGACTGTTCCGAAGGAAATGATAATATATGGACTTTGATTTTATCAATCACCACTTTTTCAATTTTGTGTGGTCTCGAATCGTGACGTCCTCTTTTGTCAGGTGTTGGGGCAGAGGTAAATGATGAGGTTTTAGCTCGAGTTATATTTTTCCTGTGTCTTCGAACTGGCGTAATACAGATTGATTTAAAAAGAACAGCATTTTTTGCATTAATATCAAGGGCATGTACACATTTTTATCCAACACTACTGTGGATGAAGGGTCTATGTGAACTTTTATGTACATAGATCCTTTATCCACATGCTGGCTTAGACGTTTAATGGTACATAGACCCTTCATCAAGTTTTATTTTCGTTAATTGATACCAGAATTGTATGAAACATGTTTCATGACATTTTTGGGCAGTTTAAACTTCCATTTATGCAGAAAACCTGAAATATATAAAAATGTGACATAGACCCTTCATCCACTTGTGTCTTCAATTGAAGATTTTGTTATGTTTTTAATTTGTTTATTATGAATTTTAATTTACCATATGAAACATTAATATTTACAAATTTGAGTATTTCTATTTTTATTCGATTGCTCTGTTTATTTCTTAATTCTATTGCTAAACTGACCAATCAAAGACTGTGTTCACAATTTTACAGGTAAACAAAATCAGTCAGATTGTGAACATTTTCGTTTCGTTAACAATTTGACATACTATAAACTAACTGAACATAATGCGTTAAATTATAAATGTTCTCGTTCAGTTCACAATATTTCGATAGTTTTATAATCTTACGGTAACCACAAGACTAAATTGTTTGTTTTATTCCTCAGGTGATTGTAACCGAGGTGACCTTTTTATGCTTTCCTCTTACAAATATCACCAGATCCGTTGGTTGTCTGGGTCTGATATCAGGTCGTCCACCAATAGCGACCATAGGAGAAGAAAAAGTACTCCTCCCTATGGGCAGCCCTAGCAGCGTTTGCCCTTATTTCTTCGCCTTCCAGTGATGTTAGGAACAGGTTGTTCTCGCTCTGATCCAGTACAAATTGTAAAGGATATCCCTCCAGATGCAGCAGCATTATAAAGAGAATTAAGTAATCCATTATTAAATGGTTCTTCTATATTATATCAAGGAAGGTATTAATCACGGAGTGATTGATCTTGTGGACTACTTCGTTAAGCGCCCTTTCTGTTGATTTTTCTTCCTGATATGCATGCTGGTGGGTACTGAGAGGATGTTGCCTCAGTGGTCCCTTCTTAACATGACTATAAAGAATTTTCTCAAGTGCTTTCAATAGAAATGGCCGGAAGTATTTAGGGCGCTATCATTTCGTCCTACCTTGTTAATATAAACGACCTTCACAGTGCACCAGACCTCGGGTAAGAAACCCAAAGCTAAGCTTTTTCTAAAATGCTTAGTCAGAATGGGCAACAACATGTCCAGTCCTTATTGTAGTGGGACAGGAAAAAGTCCAACCTCCCCTGGAGATTTGTATGGATCGAAGTGGGTTATACTCCACTTCACATTCTCTGGTTTGATAATTTCCGCATAATTTCGACCTTCCTAGGTCGACACAACCGTCCTATAGAGCGGGTCACAGTTATTATGCAGCATTTCGTTTATGGACGACGGCGTTGCCATATCGGCATGTTCTTCGAATTTGGTTTCAACTGGCGCGGAAATATAACTTGCCATTGTTTAGTGAGTAATTAAGAATATTTATAATTATGCTTTTAGATAAGTTTTACCCGTTTAAAGGAAAATATTGTAAATCCGCTAAAATATTCAAATTTTTTAAGTTTAATTATCACGTATAAAGAAATAAATAAATACAGCGGCCTTACAAAAGACCTTTCACTTGGCTCCACACCATTTCAATAGGTTTTAATTCGCAATGATAAGTTGCTAATCGTAGGACTGTTATATTATGTTCCGTGGCAATGTCGTCTATTTTTCTTAGGTCGTACTGCTCTCTAAACGCGTTTGCAGTAGCCAATAATTCTGTTTTTAAATAATCATCCTCGAAGTAAATCTATTTTTCCAGTAGCCAGTACTTTATGTGTTCCTTATTCCAAATTGTCTTTGGAAAAGTTAACTTCGCCGAATGGTATGACGCATTGTCCAACACTACAACATTCTTTGATCCGTTTTTCGGCAAATTAGGGATCCATTGATCTTTAAACCAGGCCTCAAAGCCTTCTGCGTCCATTTCGTCGTGGTAATCGTCTGCACCTTTCTTTGCCAGAAAAGTTTTTTCTGCACTCTCAAGAAAACCGTCTTTCCAGCCTACATGAAGAAGAACAAATTTCGGTCCTCGTTGACTTGGAGCCTTCAGTCCTGTTGTCAGTCCTTTGACAAATGCATCTCGGGCATTTTTTATGGTAGTGTCTTTCCATTCAAAATTTACACTGTGGCCCACATTAATCCATT
Organism: Ophraella communa; assembly: GCA_035357415.1. Taxonomy (NCBI): domain Eukaryota; kingdom Metazoa; phylum Arthropoda; class Insecta; order Coleoptera; family Chrysomelidae; genus Ophraella; species Ophraella communa. Next base: position 38,905,380 of record CM068990.1, on the reverse strand, counting down.
ACTCGTCCAGATATATTACGTTATATCCTTCTTCGCGGAACTTCTTCACTGATCTTAAATATTTGTGCCTCCAGGCGATTATATCAGCTCTTTCTATTAGAATCGAGTTTCTTCCTCTCTTTCCATAAACAAACCCCATATCGTTAAGCAAGCGTCTTAGCGTACTTTTAGAAAAATTTGGTACATTTTCGTCTGAATTTATTTTAGCAAGAACTTTTGCCAGTGTTGGTGGAATATTTTCGGAGTAGAATTCATGCACAGCTTTTCGTATTTGCGATTGGATACCTTCATCGTAGGTGATCAGTCTTGAATTCGACTGGCTGCTGTTCCGTCTTCGTTTTTTTGGCGATGTCAAAGGTCCAGTATAGCGGCTTCGCTTTTCAGATTATACACTGTTCTCACACTAAGCCAGTCATTTCAGAAATCAGTTCTATTTTCGCTGTCACACTTTTGTCATCTTTTGTATTCAACGTATACGTTAAAATATTCAATAAAAGCCTCTTGGTTTGACGATGAAGATTTTCACCTTGTTTAAATTTTTCAAACGGTGCTGCTAACTGCATGGCTGTTGTTTCAATAATGCCCTTTCGTTTATCAGCAGAAACAGATAGGTACCTGCCTATGTTATTACTTACCTGTACATTTACTTACCTGTACATTCCAGGAATATTACATAACGGTTTACGAGGATCAAAGGATCATACAAGTAAAAATAATTAGCATCTTTGTAATTAAATAATATTTTCACTGGCAATAGGATTAGGATTTGTCTAAAAGATTTAGTAGAGACCTAAATAATCCATCAAGTGATCAGGTATATACTGATTACAATCTACATAAATAGATTTGAATTCCATTTTTTAATAATATTTATTATATAGAATACATCTGTTTTGCAAAATTCATAATAAAACCCGCTCTATAGGTCCGAAGTGCTCTCCATCTCAATAATTGTTGAACCTGGGAAATGGTTTTGTAACAAGAGCTCCAGTGTTTCCCTTTTGAATTCGGTATAGGTTCCAAGGCCCCTGGTTCGGATCCTTGGAGAGAATCTTGTGTACTGGCAGGTATGTCCTATATATCCTGGCTGAATTTTCTACAAGATTCTCGCTTGACTCTTCATATCTCTTTGGTTACCTATATTCTGTAGGAGAGATTTTTCGGGCTGCCTTGACTTTTACATAATTAAATGTAAAAAATATTTTATGAAAAGTAGTATTTAATTTTTTGATGAATATAGTTTGTGTTATATATTTGTGTAATATTTTTGGAAATAAATATATTTAAAACTGAAAATATCTCAAAAACTAATAAATACAGATTTTAATCGAAATTTGAGTTTGATAATGAAAAAAAATAGAATGCATAAAATTAGTGGGTAATATCAATCATTTTTGAAAATTTTGACAAAATACCAGGCATTTCATTAAAAAAAACATGTTTGATTTGCCTGTCTGCCACTATGTTATTTTGTAACGTGAACCTCAAAGTTGTGTACAATTTTTTTATTGTTATCTTCTATTAAAACAGATCTACTAAGCCTTATCACACCCTATAGATAAAATATAACTTATCACTTACCATTATAGACATGTTTGGGAGACTGTGGTCGTTCTGGATAAGTCATATCTTCAAATATTAACAGTTGAAAGACAATCCCCCAATAACGTGATTACCAGAACATGTAAAATAAAAAAAAAACTTGATTTATTACTCAGACCAATACAAGAAGTTTTTGGTTAAATTGTCTATTCATATAACTTTGGGACCAGTTTTTCACAAAATATTATTTTAAATGAAATAGATTCCATCTATTTTCTATTACATCACTTTTCATTTAATTTTATACAAATGTCACTAAGTTGCTAGCACTGATAATTAAAACATGCCACAATAATTTTTTTGTCTTTGTTTATCTTCCTAAATATCAATACCAAAGAAAAAAGACGCCTATAAAACTCGCAACTGGAATGAGTAGTAACTAGAGTTGTCATCGGTAGTTTTTTTATTGAACGATCCGCGTGAATCATGAAAGGTTATTGATTAAGGGTCGGTTTTAATTTGGCACAACATTGGATGATTTGGGTATATCCTCAATATTGCACTTAAGAAATCAGTAAAAATTACTGCCTTTTATTGGCGCTGATGGTTGCAGGAATTTAGAGATTGCGAACAATTCTGCCGAGTACATGGAATACTCCCTCCATTTGAGAAGTTTGTGATGCATCTGTATAAATCTAGTAGTTGATTTTATAATTGTTTTTAATCTCTTGAAAATTTAGAGTATTCAGGATTTTGGATCAATGATCAAATGAATATTATCAGAGAAGGTATAAGAATAAGCAGAATTATTAGTATTGGCTCCGTATTATAGACTTAGTTTGTGCCTTCTTATTGTAAAGGGTGGCTCGTTGCTTTCCACGTAGAAGCTTTCCACTGGAGTGGTTCCGTAAGCTCCAAGTACAAGTCTTAATGCAGAATTTTGTATGACGTCAACTTGCTTAAAGAGACAATGTTTGGCTGAAGAGTTTACTAAATAATTATAATATAGATTGCTTCGAATTTGTGTTACAGTTAGTAATTGTGTGGTGTCGGCTCCCCAATTATGATTTGCTATTACTTTAAGAATATTTATTTTTCCAGGCAGGGTTTTTTAAGTTGTACCAAGCGAGTTTTGAATCAAGTATCATTTCCAGGAATCTGTATTCATTTACATATTGCAATATTCTCTCCTTATAAGATTTGTTTGGTTTTTTTAAATGTTTTTAGGAGAAAGTATCAAATAATCAATACTGAAAGTTATTAATTATGCTCCTAAAAAAGAGCATAATCTTTCATGTGTTTGTTGTATTTGGAAAAGTAATTGTACATTAAACAGTTTAATAAAAAAATAAAAATATCTTGATCATTGAAAAACAGTTTTCCACATAAATAATAGAATTAAAAAAAATTATATTTACTTAATATGAATTTCTATAGTATGTACAAAAAGTACGAGGAGTAATAAACCCTAATTAAGTATACATTTCTTCCGTAAATCTAAAAACCAGGTAGATCGACCCCGTATTTGTTTCAGTTGTAGCAAAATTTAGGGTTTCTTCATTGTTAAAGGATTAGCAGCTAAGCAATAACGCAATGCAGTGGTGTGTATTTTGGGGAAAAAATACGTTTTAAATTATAATATAATAAAAAAAATGCAAAGAAATAATTATTGGAATACATTTATTACTTACATTTTATTCTATATCCGACTCGAAAGAGGAAGAATCGTTGTTGACATTAATAACAATAGGGTCAATTAAATCATCACAAATATTGTCAATTTTCCACATATTTGCCTCTACTTTGATAACATGCTCGATATAGTTTGTCCAATTTTCCTTACTAACATGACTTACAGCACTCTCAAACAATTTCACAACATCGTTTATTTTAAAAGTAGTATTTTTTTTTCCAACTTCTCCGTTTACCTGAGCCCATATTAATTTTATGGGATTAAGTTTACAATGATAAGGGGGAAGTCGAAGAACTGATATACCACGAGAAGAAGCCATTTCTTCTACAATGTAGGTTTTGTATTTATTCTTGTTCATTTTTGCAATTCTGTAAAGTTCTTTCCTTAGTGGATCTTTTGGAAACTTAATATTTTTCGAAATAAGCCACTCCAAAAGCTCTGTTTTACGCCAACGACTTGTGGGCAATGCTTCTCGTAACCGTGAATGGTAACTTGCGTTGTCCATAACAATAACAGCCCCTTTTGGAATCAGATCCAACATTTGAACAAACCATTCCTCGAAGACATCCTCATTCATATCTTCGTGATAGTCCCCCGTGCGTTTTGAAATAAAAGTTAATAATCCACCATCAACAAAACCTTCAGAACTTCCAACATGGACAATGATAAGTCTTTTTCTTTTTCCAGATGGTGGCTGCAAACCTAACGACAAACCTTCCACGAATGTCTGCCTTCCGCTTTTAATGTTTTCATCTTGCCAAGATTTGGAAACTGTATATCCAGCATTTATCCATGTTTCGTCTAAGTAGAAGATTTTCAAATTTTGTTCTCTGACATGTCAAATACTTCTTAAATAGTCTCTTCTCCAAAAAACTAATTCCGGTTTATCTATCAAAAGAGAGATTTTCTATTATGTTTTGTATATCTGAAACCCACATCTTTCAAAAGTTTGCATAATGTCATTCTGGAGAATTTTGTATAGTCCGTATCTTCTTGCACTGATGTTATAATTTTGTCAAGTGTTTTCGTTAAGTAAAATCCATGGACTTTACGCCTTAGTCTTTGTTTTAATGACTCATCGATCTCAATTGGTTTTCGGCTTGAAGGAGTTTTAGGTGGTTGAAGAGTTCCATTCTTGCTTTCTTTTAGTAATCTATAAATTGTTGATTTAGCAACACACAACATAGCAGCCGTTAATTCCACAATATCATCAACACTTGCACAATTCAATATCAGAGTTTTTTCATTTAAAGATAATGGACCTGTTTTTGGTCGTTTAGATGGTCCTTGGCTTATCGACATTGGTTGGTACTTGCACAATTAACACTCAACAAATGTTTTAAATATATTCCAACTGTTTACAATATTATGAAAACCATACAACTTCATACAATTTTACTCAAAGAACTAATACTAAGTACTGATTTAATGTACTTACTTTCTTTTAAAATAATATCCCCGATAATGTTTCTAAGAAAACTGGATTGTTTGGAAAATCCCTCTCAATAATCGAATAATCTGTAAATAGGTGTAATCGTATTAAGCCGATTACAGTAGGCCACTTGCCATTTAAAATTCCCCAAACACTACATATAGGAGTAATACAAATAAAAAATATTCATTTTGCTTCTTTGAATTTAATAAAAATTGTAACGATATCTTGCTATCTTGACTATAATTAATTTTTTAAAAATATATTTCATTGTAATTTATTTGTGACAACATTCAAAGTTTGAATTAATCTTCTTACAAAAAGAACAAAAATATATAAAATAATTATTGTTACATATTGGTTTGTTTTCTATTATGAATAAACTGTGTTGCCTTTCTTTATCAAACTTACTAAAATTTATGTACCTTTATCACTTTTTTTTATTAAAATTAGTACCTCTGACCTAAATCGTATATTCTTTAGCATAGCTGCAACTCATTCGTTAAATACAAAATGTACCTTACGGTATACCCTCTTAAAATATATTTTGGTACGTCTATGAAATCTACTTAAATAAATGATTTATTACTCCTTGTCCTTTTATATAGACTATAAATATCGACATTTTTTCTAGTTAACTTCTATTCTTTTCTCTATCGTAATTTATGGTAATATATGTATGCATACTGACCTGTATCAGTTGTTTGAAACGTGAATGCCTCCGAAATGGGACTCCATCCGAATTTGTTTCTGGCTTGAACTTTGGCCTCGTAATTTTGCCCGGATTCTAATCCCCGAATTACGTAGCTCATAGATTGAACTCCGGGAGATTGAGTAGGAGCGGCCGGTAGAATTACATCTCTCCAATCTGTACGTCTATCTACGAACTGTCGTCCGTAACCGTAGCCGATGCTCACCGATCCATAAGTCTTGTTTTCCTGTAAAGAAAAAAGTTAAAGTACTTTTACCTTAAGTATTAATGACATTAATAAATATTAGATAACTTTAACATGAAGTCGGTATTTCTCTAAAAAATCAGTAGACATTTTGCATGTTTCTTTAATGTTTAACTCTGTTAGTTGGTATGTATGAATATGATTTACAAGAACATTAAAATCATTTTGATGGTAGGATATATTTGGAAATACTTTATTTCTAAACAGATTCAACAAGTTGCTCGTTGCGATTATATAATAAAGAATTGCTAAAATGCTACGTTCAAAACAAATACTTTATTGCCAACTCTGGTGTGCTACACGGATCCAGTCTGACGCCGATATTTATTCATAACATGAATAAGTGGAATTTTGATCATGTTTTGACTACTCATTTATTTTCGTATCAAATGGGTAATGATGTTTTAGGAAAGAAAATTTACGTTAAGGTTAGGTTAGATTAGGTTAGGTTAGGTTAGGTTAGATTAGCTTAGGTTAGGTTAGGTTAGGTTAGGTTATGTTATGTTAGGTTAGGTTAGGTTAGGTTAGGTTAGGTTAGGTTAGGTTAGGTTAGGTTAGGTTAGGTTAGGTTAGGTTAGGTTAGGTTAGGTTAGGTTAGGTTAGGTTAGGTTAGGTTAGGTTAGGTTAGGTTAGGTTAGGTTAGGTTAGGTTAGGTTAGGTTAGGTTAGGTTAGGTTAGGTTAGGTTAGGAAGATGGACGAGAAAACTTATACCGGACATTTCGAAATGGCTAAATAGAAAACACGGAGAAGTCGATTTTCATGTGACTCAAGTGCTAACAGGCCATGGCAGCTTTAAGGCATATTTAAAAAGAATTGGTAAAGCGGAAAGCGATAACTGTGTACTTTGCAACGACAGTCCAGACAATGCCGAGCATGCGATATTCAAATGCTCATTTTGGAAAGGAGACCGTGAAACAATAAATTCAACGCTTCAAAAAATTGTAACAGAGGAAAACGTAGCGGAGGTCATGACAGGCAGTGCAGAGAATTGGGAGTTAATTACAGATTATTGGAGAAAGGTTATGAAAGAAAAAGAGAAGAAAGAAGGTGCAGAATATTTAAGAAACTAAGAAAAAAGCTAGAGGTAGAAAAAAAAAGTAAGACAGCCTTGAATTCGAAGTAATGTGCACACGGTTCCGAAAGAAGGGTGAAGCAGAAGGAGAGGTGGTTTTTTAGTGGGTAGTAGAAGCCTGAGCCCCACACTACCCGGCTCAGAACAACAGAGCTGGGTGTACGTAAATGTATTTTTCCACCTCTTCTTTTCCACAAAAAGAAGGTTAGGTTAGGTTAGGTTAGGTTAGGTTAGGTTAAGTTAGGTTAGGTTAGGTTAGGTTAGGTTAGGTTAGGTTAGGTTAGGTTTCTATGAATTTTTTCAAATTTTTTCATTTATCCAATAGAGAGATATGAATTTTCGAAACTTTCGGGTATTTTTTTAAATAGCCATAACTTGTCCGATTTGGGATTTGGGTTATAATTTTTTTTTAAATTTTTGAATTATTTTTTTTTTTTATGGTAAAGAACATCTAGCATACGATCAAATATGTTTTCTAATTTCTAATTTAATGCAATTATTTTTAAAATTGAAAAAACACTGAATACTATAAGTATTTTTGTTATACTTACTTTTCCGGATCCAAATTTTCTTTGACTTTGATGATGAAGCGGTTGAGGATGTCCATCTTCCGACGTTCCAGAATCCGGTAATCTCCTAAATAACAATTTGTACTCTTCAATAGGACTCAGGGATTCTACAGCCCAACTAATATTATAACTGTCTTTCCAAGATCCCCTAGAAGCGCTGCTGAATTTTGCCGGATTAGGTTTACCTAAAACATAGTTAACAACCTTATATTACAATTTTGTATTATAACAGAAGAATTCTTCAGCTAGGTTTTGCTAAAAATAATTTTTTGTTCTAATCATTTTTCCAGATTAATTACTTTATCGATTGAAACTCCATATAATACGAAGGTCCGTTTAAGATTGTAAAAATAGGTCAGGTAAGAATCGTTTGGCTAGGTATACAGTGTGTAAAAGCCAAATGGAATAAATTCATTATTTCGGTTACTGTACATATTTATAAAAAATCCCGAAACACGTCAAATTTAAATTATAACTTGACATTCTTTAACGTGAAAATGCAACCCCTACCTTCAACCCCCTTAGAATGACAGGTACTACCCCCAATTTTTTAAATGGGAAGTATAGGCTTGTAATATATCTTTTGAAAGGTCTCTTCATTCTCTATTCAAAAATGTTATTGTTTTTAAATTTGATGCAAAAATTAACATAAAAAAAATTAAAATCATGTTGTTACCGAAATTCGCTAAAATAAACTCGAAACTTATTACAATATACTTAAAATTTATTTCCCGTTTAGGTCTTGATAATGAGAAAGTGAACAAAAACCATAGCAATGTGGTTTTTAGATGGTAACCACTAAAAAACTTTAAAGAATTTCCGTGGCAACGCTATTTTAACAAGCAGTAGTAAATTGTTTTATTTAAGTTGTCATTGTTGTAATTTAAGTATAAAGTTTGTTCAATTCAATTCTGAAAAAGGGGTTAGATTAACGAAAATGCATAAAATAACAGTTTTACAAATGATTGGTTACGGAGATAACATCCGAACACAACAGGAAGTAACTCGCCTATTTCATGAGAAATTTCCTAATTTACCGCCTATATCCCAAGGAACAATAAGTAAAATAGAAAAGCAGTTTCGTGAGTTTGGTCATGTAAGGCAGATAAAAAAAGCAGCTGCCAATGCACTGAGTGATGAACTCAAATTAGATGTGTTGCTTGAGTTTCAGGAAAACCCACATACATCGAGTAGACAGGCATCCATAGCAAACATATTAAAAGAAAATAAATTGCATCCGTATAAGATGATACCTACTCAGGAGCTCATGGAAGACGATTTTGATAGGAGAACTTTTTTTTGTGAGCAAATGATGGACATGTTGGATAACAATATTATCCAATTAGAAGACGTTATGTTTTCTGATGAGTGTACTTTTTTACTTAACGGTCATGCTAATCGGCAAAATTGCCGCTACTGGTCCACGGAAAATCCTCACTGGATGAGAGAAGAACACACTCAATACCCTCAAAAGGTTAATGTTTGGGCAGGGATTGTAGGGAACAATATCATTGGTCCCTTTTTTATTGAGGGCAACTTGAATGGCAACAATTATTTGGCACCACTTCAAAATGATGTCATTCCAACGTTGGCAAATTTATATCCTGATCCAGGTAACCCTCAAGTTCCAGCGAATACGATATGGTTTCAGCAGGATGGAGCACCACCACATTACCAACTTAATGTCCGGCAGTACCTCGATGCAATATTTCCCAATCGGTGGATAGGGAGGCGAGGATCGATTGAATGGCCAGCGCGATCATCTAGATTTCTTTTTATGTAGAGCCATTTGTACAAAACTAAACCTTCTGATTTAAATGACTTAAAAGAACGAATAACGCTTGCGATTAGGTCGATCACGCCTGATATGTTAAATAATGTTAGAAAACAGTTTTATTTGAGATTAGGATGTTGCTAAGACGTTCGCTGAGAACATTTTGAACATCTACTTCATTAACATTCATAGTTCTTTTTCGTGTTCTACATTTTATTACGTTTTGCATTACATTTTAGTTTTTGATTGTATTGTAGCGAATTTCGGTAACAACATGATTAATTTTTTTATGTTAATTTTTGCATTAAATTTAAAAACAAATAACATTTTTGAATAGAGAATGAAAAGACCTTTCAAATGATATATCACAAGCCTATACTTCCCATTTAAAAAATTGGGGGTTGTACCTGTCATTCTAAGGGGGTTGAATGTAGGGGTTGCATTTTCACGTTAAAGAATGTGAAGTTATAATTTAAATTTGACGTGTTTCGGGATTTTTTATAAATATGTACAGTAACCGAAATAATGAATTTATTCCATTTGGCTTTTACACATTGTATGTTCACTATGTTGCTGATTAAGCATATTTAAAGTTATTTTTATAGTAATGAAGTGTTGTAATTAGTTTTGATACTTAGAAATATAATATAAAAAAATATAGCTGTCCGGAAGCGTATAAATTTAATTAACCAACGAATTTTACAATAACTTAAAATTGGAATAAATATTTTTACTGAAATTGATTGTGTTAACCTTTACTTTTTGGAAGTTAATCTTACTTAGAACAATAAATAACTAAACAGTTAAACTAAACTTCCACTATTTATTCGAAAAATTCGCTTTAAAATTCAATTACAGCTGTTTCGCTAATAACTAGCATCGTCAGATTGACACATTGCAATTACATTTTGTTTGTTTGTAACTAAGTACTTGATGTTGATAAGGAGTTAAGGCTAGACCATGTAAGGAAGTAATAAGACATAACAATATTAAAGCTTAGATGTTATTAGCCCTAAGGGATTATCCTGGATGTATTTCCCTCTAAGATCAGTATAACTGTGCAATGATATAGAAAAACCAGGAAAAAACTATATCATGATCTTTACAATAACTTAATATATTTATGTTACAATAATGTCTCATCTATGTATAAAATGAAGACTCAATGAAAGTAAACAGTTTAATAGTGGAGAACTTCCAAGATTTATTTGTTCATTAACTACTTTAAACTGTTGATCTGCTAGATGTCTTTTAATTTCAAGTTCTTCTAGAAAATCTAAATTTTGTTTTTTATCACAAATGTGTAGTATATGAATGTCATTGGTGTGTATAAGTGAGTTTGGATGTTCCAGTAGGTGTTTTGCATAGTTCGACTTATCTGGTTGTTGTAATCTATATGCTCTTAAGTGTTCATTAAATATTACTTCAAAATTTCTTTGTGTTTGACCTATATATACTGCATTACATTTTGGACAATTAATTCTGTAAACACCAGATTTTTTTAATTTTGGTAATTTTGTTTTCACATTTAACAATTTTGTTCCAATACTATTTTGTGTTTTAAATGATATTAATGCTGATGTTGCCGAAGATATTATTTTCGAAATTGCATTGCAAATATTTCTACAATAAGTAATACTTTTATATTTATAGCTTTTAATTTCTTTAGTTTGTTTTGGATATATTAGTTCTAGTGACACTTTTTGTTTTTTCTTATTAATTAATTTATTTATCAAATGTATTGGATAGCCATTAGATGTAGCTATTTGTTTTATGATCTCAATTTCTTTATTAAAATTATTTTTGTTCATTGGAATTGAAAATGCTGGTTATTAGCGAAACAGCTGTAATTGAAATTTAAAGCGAATTTTTCGAATAAATAGTGGAAGTTTAGTTTAACTGTTCAGTTATTTATTGTTCTTAACATTTTTACTGATGGACAGTAACGTATAATTTATTATTGTTAGTAATATCGAAACAAAATCCGTACCCTTTTCGTTTACAATTTTCGAGAAACTTTTACGCTATAGAAAATGTGTTGGTATTATTTTTAGTCAGTGTTGCGCAAAAAGAGCCCTTTCAAAAAAGGTTATTGTAAAAAATACCAAACAAATAACCCTGTACGTATTACAAAGTGGCAGTAAATCAATAATTGGCGTATGGTTAACATTTTTTTGTTATTTATCCTGCTCGCCCGCTATATCAACGCCACTAGCCATAAATCTTACCGGTTAATTGAACGCTTTTTCTTGTTTTCCCCAGTTGATTATCTGCCACGCAAGTGTAATTTCCAAAGTCTGATCTGTGCACTTTTCGAATGACGAGCGTGTGCCGTGAGCCGCGCGATTCCATTATTCTTCTTTCCGTCGTGTCTAGTTGCATCGTATCTCTGTACCATAGAACCTGGAACGAAAAGAACAAAATTTATAAAAATAGAAACCGATGGCTGGTTAGAGAATCAATCATCGTTAGCTTAGCTAACCGAACGTTTTAAGCATTTTTATATATCGGGAGGATTGGCTGACGAGCCTTAGGCCGTTATCTGAGTTTTTGTTGCCCCCATTTTCCGTTCTGACAATAACATTAACGCAGAGAGAGTGTAAGCCGTTCGTGTTCATTGGTTTTATCTGGAAAATAGACAGCTGCATAAATTTGCTAAGTATATAACTGAATATAATATAGGGTGGGTTTTTCAACTTAACAACTTTCTTTACTTTTGACCCGATTTTATTAATAGTTTTTTTTGTAAAACAGTACAACATTAAAGTATAATTACTAAACAATATTATACACAGGTCGATAATAAGCGAGTGAGAAACATTTCTCAAAATAACGTAATTAATGATTACCATAAATAAATGCGTAATAATAAACAATAGTTTTTTATACGTAACAAGTAAGATAAGAAGTCAATGACCCTCGAAAACTCGGGACACCGTTGAATAAATAAATAGAAAGAAGCACGACCTTATGGAACTATTTGTAGCCGAAAATCCCTCTTATAATGGGATGGCGTTGTTGATTGCCTACCTAAAATCCCTCTTATTTTTGTCAGTCGATGTCTAGATCTTGTTCTTGTTACTTCGCTTTTGATTTTTGAACATTTTAAATCATAGGATCCGCGTATCTTGTTATATACTCAATCAACGAATATATAGACCCCAGATATTTTTAATTAAATAACTAAAAACTTTTCTAGTAGGGTAAGATAACTTCAATGGATCGGACGAGAAGTTTACAATAACAGTAATTGTCGAATTCTCTCTAACGCATACAGTTGGAGGTGCCAGAAAAAAACAATATATTTAAAAAATTGTGTTATGTTGCCTATTAAAGCAACTCCTACTGGATTTTTAATTGGTTGAAGTTGCGAAATCGATAACCAATCAATGATGCGAATTAAGATAATGTGACAGTACTTTTACAATGGTAGAATTGTCATTATTTAAATCAGCGGTTCCCAAACTGTGGGTCGCGACCCACCAGTGGGTCGCGAGGGAAAGGACACCTGCTCAAGAAGACGCATTGATGCAACTTTCGTGTGATTCGACTTTAAAGAGTGTATTTAAAAATTCAAGCCTGATCTCTTTCTGGATCAAAGTAAAGACTGAATATTCGGAATTATCTAAAACTGTATTAATAGAGCTCACAACAACTTACTTATGCGAAGGAGCCTTCTCAAGTTTGGTTTTCCTTAAAAATAAGTACAGAAACCTTCAATCCTGATATCCAGGCCATTGTCAGTAACGCAAAACAATGCCATAAATCGCATTAATGGGCTTAGTCATAGTTCACCTAATTGTTAAGATTGGTGTATCCTTAATTAAATGTTTTTTAAAATACAATTTGAAAATGTTATTTGCCATAGGCTCAACTATATATATAGTAGGTCGCAAAACGTCTCAAATTCACGGTGGTGGGTCGTCGGGTGAAAAGGTTTGGCTGATTTAAATTATTATTATTAAACACTTCAGATTTTTTAAAATTCAAAGTCAATAAAAATGTTGTGTAAGGTAAACTTTTCACATTTTGCTGATTAAGCTTGTGGCAACTGTACGATTTAAATAAAATTTCTTGTAATGATTAGAGGATTAAAATCGTATATGACCTCAAAATTAAGAATGAACTAAAAGAAGTGTTTGGTTCGCACTGTACCTTCTTGATGTTCAAATATTTTATCAAGCAAATGTCACAATAACCAAACACATTTCCTAAAAATTTTCTTACTAAACATTTTCTAAACAATTTCTAATAAAAATTTTTAAAACAGAACAACTATTTTTAATATTACAATCTTAAAATGTTTCCTAACAATCTATCTAAATTTACCTGAAAATTTCAAACGCTAGCTAACAAAATGGAAAGATATAACCTCTGATTTGACCTTAAACAGATTACAATCGATAATCCAAACCTTTTATAATATAGGTACATCAGTATTTTGTGATTGTACAACTAAATTGGATTCTTCATGTGAAATTACAAGCTCTCATTTAACGCATCGAAATGTCATCAACTTAACGTTATCTCACAATATTATGCTTTTCAACACCATAACATTTGAAAATTATACGAACTATTACCAAAATTGATAGCAACAATTATATAGCTTTATAGTTTCGAAATCATCAACGGATTTTAAACGTTCAAATCATAAATCTAAAGATGTGATTTTTGTCTTTTGTTTTATGTATTATTAGCTTTCAAACATCGATATTAATACATTATTTGCAATCCATATCATTTATCTTAATTTTTTTGCGCATTAAATATTGACAATAAATTACATTTTATCGGATGCGGTTGAAATATCGATAATTTTCAAAGCCGTCAGCATTTTAAACATTTTTTAAAGGTTTTAAATATTACCTATCAGCACAAACGGATTGAAAAATGGAAAGAGAGCATACAATGTATTATTTTTCCAATGAACCGGAATTGAATAATGATCGAAAAATCCATGAAATTCCGCTCCTATTACATTGACACGAAAATAAATATTACCTTATGAAATATTTGCTTAGTTTCACTATCAATTTAAAGAATATTCTTTTGTTTTGCATGGTTATTTTAAAATTTAAACTTGTTTGTCTATTTGGCAATTATTCTTATATGAGTACTCGAATAAATAAGAAAGTAAAAAGAAACTGATGTAGCTGTCAATAAAGTAAAGAAGATATAGAGGCAGTTAAAAATCTCATGGGCTATGACCTTGAAAATGTATGCGCAGAACTTAATAGCAACAACGGTCAAAATGATTAAAATGCGATCTGAAAACATTGACTCAATTGCACATTAAATTCAATAGCCCAGTCGAAGTTGGTTGATTCTAGAATTTTTTATTTATTAAAAATTGTACATTATATAGATGAATAGATTTAACGAAATTGATTGTGTTAACCTCTACTTTTTGGAAGTTCATCTTACTAAGAACAATAAACAACTGAACAGTTAAACTAAACTTCCACCATTTATTAGAAAAATTCGCTTTAAAATTCAATTACAGCTGTTTCGCTATAACTAGCATCGTCAGATTGACATATTGAAATTACAGTTTGTTTGTTTGTAACTAGGTACTTGATGTTGATAAGGAGATAAGGCTAGACCAAGTAAGGAAGTTATAAGACATAACAATATTAAAGCCTAGATGTTATTAGCCCTAAGGGATTATCCTGGATGTATTTCCCTCTAAGATCAGTATAACTGTGCAATGATATAGAAAAACCAGGAAAAAACTATATCATGCTGATCTTTACAATATCTATTTATGTTACAATAATGTCTTATCTATGTATAAAATAAAGACTCAATCAAAGTAAACAGTTTAATAGTGAAGAACTTCCAAGATTTATTTGTTCATTAACTACTTTAAACTGTTGATCTGCTAGATGTCTTTTAATTTCAAGTTCTTCTAGAAAATCTAAATTTTGTTTTTTATCTCAAATGTGTAGTATATGAATGTCATTGGTGTGTATAAGTAAGATTTAATGAACACTTAAGGGCATATAGATTACAACAACCAGATAAGTCGAACTATGCAAAACACCTACTTGAACATCCAAACTCACTGATATACACCAATGACATTCATATACTACACATTTGTGATAAAAAAAAAATTTAGATTTTCTAGAAGAACTTGAAATTAAAAGACATCTAGCAGATCAACAGTTTAAAGTAGTTAATGAACAAATAAATCTTGGAAGTTCTCCACTATTAAACTGTTTACTTTGATTGAGTCTTCATTTTATACATAGATAAGACATTATTGTAACATAAATATATTAAGATATTGTAAAGATCAGCATGATATAGTTTTTTCCTGGTTTTTCTATATCATTGCACAGTTATACTGATCTTAGAGGGAAATACATCCAGGATAATCCCTTAGGGCTAATAACATCTAGGCTTTAATATTGTTATGTCTTATAACTTCCTTACTTGGTCTAGCCTTATCTCCTTATCAACATCAAGTACCTAGTTACAAACAAACAAACTGTAATTTCAATATGTCAATCTGACGATGCTAGTTATAGCGAAACAGCTGTAATTGAATTTTAAAGCGAATTTTTCTAATAAATGGTGGAAGTTTAGTTTAACTGTTCAGTTGTTTATTGTTTGTAACGAAGTTACTTAAATTGTATTTAGTTCCGTATATTACAACGACTCCGCACTGTATTATTTATTAAAATAAAACCGGATTTTGTTGAAACGACGCGCAACTGCTAATTAGTTAAGTAGAGGGGATACGGTTGGGTTAAACGGATCGAAAAGAGAAACATTTTGGAAGTCGATCGCCAGCCGTCTAAGAGGTAAACACGTACGCTCCGAGAAAACCGTAAGAAGTGGGAGAACCGATAGCTAGTTAGGGATTTCAGAACAGTTAGCAAGGCAGTTGATCACCGCCACTTAATAGTGCCATCACGTGCAGTCCTGAGCCGCCTTAAGGAAAACCGCCGTGAAACTTCAGGTATCCGACCCAGCCGGGTAATTAAAGCCTACCCTTCTGGCCGCCACCTAAGTAGGTCAACACCATAAAGACCCCTGGAGTATTTCTTCTTCACTGAAGCTGCCCGAGTAGTGTCCTTCGGCACTTAAAACCGAAGGTGGCGCCCGAGGCAATCCGAAACCTGCATTAAGGTGTCAAAGAAGACGTAGCCCGAGTAGTGAAATTTGTGACGTACTTTCGCGTCGCTACGTCTTCTTTGACACCTTAATGCAGGTTTCGGATTGCCTCGGGCGCCACCTTCGGTTTTAAGTGCCGAAGGACACTACTCGGGCAGCTTCAGTGAAGAAGAAATACTCCAGGGGTCTTTATGGTGTTGACCTACTTAGGTGGCGGCCAGAAGGGTAGGCTTTAATTACCCGGCTGGGTCGGATACCTGAAGTTTCACGGCTATAACAATCACACGGTTTTCCTTAAGGCGGTTCAGGACTGCACGTGATGGCACTATTAAGTGGCGGTGATCAACTCCCTTGCTAACTGTTCTGAAATCCCTAACTAGCTATCGGTTCTCCCACTTCTAACGGTTTTCTCGGAGCGTACGTGTTTACCTCTTAGACGGCTGGCGATCGACTTCTCCCAAAAATGTTTCTCTTTCCCCTCTACTTAACTAATTAGCAGTTGCGCGTCGTTTCAACAAAATCCGGTTTTATTTTAATAAATAATACAGTGCGGAGTCGTTGGAATATACGGAACTAAACACAATTTAAGTAACTTCGTTACACACCCTCCCTACTTCGGTAAAAAAAAAAAAAAAGTGTAACACTTTTTTTTTTTTTTTTTTTTTTTTTTAAAAAAAAATTTTTATAATTAAAACATATATATAAAAAAACATACTGGTAATTTCAGAAAATAACTAAACAACAAAACAACAAAAATACCCTATCAGGTGCCTACCCCCGGAATCGGTCGAACCCTTATTATTAGGGGGTAGGTACGCCTGTTACAAATAAAACTAAATATACGGTAGTCTTCGGGAAAAAAAAACTGCCTTCCTTATCTTCTCGGATCGAAGGGGTGCTGACAGCCGCAATCGGGGCAAGCGATGTGTCGTTCTGGGTATGGGCATTGGCATCGGCAACACTTCGTGGGACGCCTGGAAGGTGTTGGCTGGTTCCTGGGGGCTTGGTTGCAGCGACAATCCTTGGAGAGACTTCCCAGTAGTTCCTTACTGATGTCATCGGTGGCTTCGGTGGCGGTTGGGACGTTTATATCCAATGTTGTATCCATGGCGACTGAAAAGAAAATCCAAACTATTTTCAGAAAGGGCTTGTAATTCTCGGGCCAGTACCCGACAGACCTGGAGGCTCTTCCCCTTTTTGACCACTTTGTTTTTGGCTTCCATACTAGTGTGAATAGAGTTATTGGTGGGGCGGATCCTCGCGGCAGCTCTCCCGGTATTCTTGTAGTCATTATTCTGGAAAGCAACAGTATTAGTCGGATACGGTGTCTATGACATGTGCCGGACGGAGGTCTTTGATATGTACCCGCTGTAGGCGTTTCCCGGTCTGACTTTTTAAATTATACACTACGGGCGAGATGACGTGAGTGACGGTATACGGGCCGGAAAATTTCGGAGCGAGTTTCGCGGCAAACCCTTTTTCGGCGGAGGATAGCTGATGTTCCCGCTTCATTACTTGGTCTCCGATGTGACAGCGCCATTCTCGGTGCCTTAGATTGTAATGACGGCTCTGTGTGGTGAACGCTTTAGCGAGGTTTATGCGGACCATCTCAAAAGTTTCCTGTAACCGTTGCAGCTTCTCGGTATATTGGGTGGCCTCCGTCTGGTCGATATCTTCGATATCTTCTTGCCTCGGTGGTGGTGGGGTGCGGTAAACAGCTTTCGGTACCTCCAATTCTCGTCCAAAGTTTAGGAATGCTGGTGTATAACCGGTTGATTCTTGTCGGGCGGTATTAATAGCAAATAGTAATTCGGGTAAGTTCTGGTCCCATTTGCGGTGATCTTGGTCGCAAAACTGAGCTATCATGGTCTTGAGTGTCTTGTTGGCTCTTTCCACGGGGTTGGCCTGAGGGGTGTACGGCGGTGTTCTGCGGTGTGTGATTCCAAGCTCTTTCAGCATGTTGTCAAACAGGTGTCCCGTGAATTGAGTTCCATTATCTGTTAGAACCACCTTAGGACAACCAAAGCGGGTAATAATGTCTTCATACAAAGCTTGCGTGACGGCTTTAGCAGTGGCTTTACGTATTGGCCGACACTGTACCCACTTGGTGAAACGGTCCTGGAACACTACTAGGAAGGTATTTCCTTTCGATGACCTTTGGCAAGGGTCCTACTAAATCTGTGCTGACACACTCCCAAGGATGACGGTTGTGGGAGGGTTGCATCTTTCCGGCAGGTTTCATCTGAGAGGACTTGTATCTTTGGCAGGAATCACAGCTACGGACGTATTTGGTTATGTCACGGAACATTCCGGGCCAGTAGTAGCGGGCAACAATTCTTCCTATGGTTTTGGCAATACCCATGTGTCCTGCTGTTGGTGCGTCGTGCATTTCCTTCAACACGTTTAGTCGTGTCGGCTTAGGGACACACAGTTTCCATGGGTCGGCTAGTTCTGGTTCCGTGAGGTCGTTAGAGTCCCAGAAATGACGGTATAGGCGCTCGTCTCGGATGCAGTAGTCGGGAAACGCCTCAGGATTCTGTTGGACTTCTGCTTTCTTCTTTTCGTACCACGCGCATCCTGTTAACGGCTCGACGGTGGTTATTCCTTCCATAACTTCTCCGGAATCTTCTCTAGGTTCTCTAGACAGGGCATCGGCGACTTTATTCAATCCTCCTCGTCGGTATCTGACCTCAAAGTCGTACTGCTGTAAGAACATACTCCAACGAGCGAGACGGCCTGCTGGGCTTTTGATGGAATGGAGCCAGCGGAGCGATTGGTGGTCCGTAATGACCGTAAAATGGTATCCTTCTAAATAGGGACGCATCTTCTCGATTCCCCATACGATGGCTAGACACTCCTTCTCGGTCACGGAGTAGGCTTTTTCGGCGGATGTCAGGGACCTACTGGCGTATGCTATCACCTGTTCGCCATTGTCGCTGGTTTGGGTCAGAACTGCGCCGAGGCCTTGGTCTGAAGCGTCTGTCTGAAGTGTAAAGGGTCTGTCGAAATCGGGACAGGCGAGGACTGGTGCTTCCGTTAGGCAGGTTTTGAGCTTTTCAAAAGCTTCGTCTTGTTCTGGCCCCCATTGCCAACGGCGATTCTTCTTTAGTAGGCGGTGTAACGGGGCTGCTACTTCCGAAAAAGCTGGTACAAAACGTCTGTACCATGAGGCCATCCCCAAGAATCGTCTTAGGCCACGTACATTAGTTGGGGCTGTTAGTCCTACGATGGAGTCCACTTTCTCTGGATCGGTGCAGATTCCTTCGGATGTTACTAAGTGGCCGAGATATTTGAGGGATCTTCTTCCAAACTCACATTTCTCTGGGTTAACACGTAGATTAGCGGCGCGAAGACGGCGAAAAACTTCACGGAGATTAGCGAGGTGTTCCTCGAAAGTGCTCCCTAGCACTATGATATCATCCAAGTATGTGAAACAATACGGGTCCATCTCCGGTCCAATAATTCTATCCATCAGGCGCTGAAATGTAGCGGGAGCGGCATGAAGTCCGAAGGGCATAACCCGGAATTGATATAGTCCTCTGCCGGGGACGGTAAATGCGGTGATTGGTTTGCTGTCTTCTGTGAGTGCCACTTGCCAGTATCCTTGTCGCAAGTCGATACTTGAAATATAGCGGGCTCTACGGAGTTTGTCTAGTACGGCGTTGATGAACGGCAACGGATAGGCATCCTTCTCGGAGACGGAGTTGACTTTCTGGAAATCGATGCAGAACCTTGGTTTGCCATCTTTCTTTCGTACGATGACTACCGGCGAGCTCCATGGGCTCTCTGAGGGTTCTATAATTCCTTCTTCCAACATCCTATCTACTTCCGCGTTGATCACTTCCTGCATTCGGGGATTCTGAGGTCGATAACGTTGCTTTATCGGTTCCGGATTTAAAAGGCGGATCCGGTGCTCCAATAACGGTGTTACCCCTCGTATGTCCTCAAATGACGGTAATTCCTCTTGCAGGAAGGCTTCTAATCGGTCCTCTTCGTCTGGAGTCAATATTAGGGGTGGCCTAGATTCAGTGGTGCCAATGGGGAAACAAGGTACGGGCCTAGCATCCACAGTGACGGGACGGTTATCCACCAAAACTTTTCCACTCCCTAACTCAAGGGAAAAATGTCTCTTTCGGAGAATGTCCATTCCTATGACCATGTCGGAGGATAATCCACGTAGATGGCCAAAAGTCTCCTCGAAACGGTGATTTCCAATCTGTATCTCCACCTGATATTTTTCCGGGACGCTTACGGTCTCTTCGTTTGCCAACCTGGCCGAACTTGCAGTCGTTGAAGTTTTTGTCGCTCCCAGTGTGCTCCATTGTCTTGCTATCCTGTCTCCCACATAGGAGATTACGGCTCCGGTATCTATTAAGGCTTCTACGGTTCCACCTGGTATACGGACGGAGATATGCGGTCGGTTGTCCTCGTACGGTACGGTCAGTGAGGCGTCATCAGGGCTTTGCTGCACGGGCCTCGGTTCGTCGCAGCGCCCTATTAGTTTTCCGATCGTGGACACGGACAATCACGTGACATTACTCCTTCTCGTTTACATCTCGAGCAGAAGATCCGGGCAGCCTCTCTACATTGGCTCCTAAAGTGTCCTGTCTGTCCGCATCGCCAACACTCCCGTGGGCTCTCGGCTGGCCTTCTCGTGTTTGGTCTCTGGTTTGCTGAATTCTGTCCATCCGCGTTTCTAGGGGGCGGTGTCGTGTTTGGGCGGAATGGTGGGATACGTGGTGACACAGCGGGTGTCCGTGTGAGTTGGATCTCTGATCGTAACAACTCATATTCTCGGACGGCTTTGGCAAATCCCTGAATGTCGGTAAAATCGGTCCTCCGAATCTGAAGTCGAAATTCCGGATGCAAATTGCGGTAGAGCCAGTTCAGTTCTTGCTCTGCGGTGATGCCTCCATGGCGGCGAATCAATGTCTGTAGATCCGTGATGTAGGAGGCGCTATCTTCTTGTAAACGGTGTGTTCGTCTACTGATAGCTACTTCCAGGTCAATACGGTAGTTAACCGGAAAGAAGAAGTCTTGGAAGGCGGTACAGAACTCTCTCCAGTTTGTCCAATATTTACGGTTATTTCTAAACCATAATGCCGGCATTCCGTGCAGTAGTTCCGGCATTGCTTGCAAAACGCGGTCGGCCGAAATTCCCTGTGATTCCCTGATTTCTTCCAATCTCTCTAGGAACGCGGCTGGGTCGGTATTTCCGTCAAAAGTGATATGCCAGTCTTTTATTCTTAGCGGCGACATTATTGTGTCAGAAGACGGACCAGGTTGTGACGGGTGAGACTGAATTCCGGCTAAAGTGCCTTGGAATGCATTACTTACAGTTATGGTCGGGGTGGTTCCTAATTGAGTCGCTGTAGTTGTGCTGCAGGTGACGGTGGATGTTCCAACGGGGACGGGAGTCATTAGTGGTGGCGGTAGAGGTGTTGTTGCTTCAGGTTTACCTTCTCGGAGAAACTTAACCAGGCGTTTCCGCTTCTCATCTACAGTGCCTATGACTTCCAAGTTGAATTTCGGTAGTTCTGCGTCCAATTCTTCTTTCCTTAACAAGTATACCCATCCTACGCGGGTGTCACTAGAATCTCCTACTATACCCGGACTGGGCGGGTTGTGGGGTCCGGTAGACCCTGTACCGGTGGTTGTCGTATCGTTGGGTCCTATCCTTCCTTTTGACATCTTGGCGGTATTCGATCGTTGCACGTCTTACTCGGTTCACAGTCAGAACTTCACTCCCCTTCCTAGGAGAGAATCTTCAAAACGGTCTCTTCTGTCGGTCAATAGGTGGGGATATTCGCTTCTGCGCTCTCGGAAACCTATCTAACGAGGTGTCGCACGGGGCTATGGCTTTCTTGATAGCCGAAGTTGACAATCGGTAAAAATAACGGGTCAGCGGATTTCCAACGGATTAGGTGTACCATAAAACGGTCCCTACTCGGGCGCCAAATTTGTGACGTACTTTCGCGTCGCTACGTCTTCTTTGACACCTTAATGCAGGTTTCGGATTGCCTCGGGCGCCACCTTCGGTTTTAAGTGCCGAAGGACACTACTCGGGCAGCTTCAGTGAAGAAGAAATACTCCAGGGGTCTTTATGGTGTTGACCTACTTAGGTGGCGGCCAGAAGGGTAGGCTTTAATTACCCGGCTGGGTCGGATACCTGAAGTTTCACGGCTATAACAATCACACGGTTTTCCTTAAGGCGGCTCAGGACTGCACGTGATGGCCCTATTAAGTGGCGGTGATCAACTGCCTTGCTAACTGTTCTGAAATCCCTAACTAGCTATCGGTTCTCCCACTTCTAACGGTTTTCTCGGAGCGTACGTGTTTACCTCTTAGACGGCTGGCGATCGACTTCCCAAAAATGTTTCTCTTTTCGATCCGTTTAACCCAACCGCATCCCCTCTACTTAACTAATTAGCAGTTGCGCGTCGTTTCAACAAAATCCGGTTTTATTTTAATAAATAATACAGTGCGGAGTCGTTGTAATATACGGAACTAAATACAATTTAAGTAACTTCGTTACATGTTCTTAATAAATAGATTTATGTAATCTCGTTACAAATGAATATAAAAGTTTGTGACAAGTTACAATACACAAAAATACAAATCACAACAATAGTTGACAATCCAAATCATCTTCATTGTCTTCATATTCCGATTCGCTCTCGCTACTTTCGTTTCCTATATTTATTACTAAATTGTACACATCAGTGCCCAAATTTTTTCTATTGGATTCAGTTCCAGATGAATATACGTTGTCAAATAAAAATTTGACAACAAGCTGACATAAATGAAGCCGCCTACTAACTCGATGTAAATTAAGAATACAATACGTTTTGCCGGCTAGACATTATTTGACAGGAGCCTTCTTAATGAAAACAGTTCAACTTTACTTTTTCTTAAGCTATGGTCAGACTTTAAACGCTTGAACTAAAACTAAAACTGCAAAGCAATTGCTTTGTTGCGTTTAAATACTATCCTAAGGAATTTTTAATTATAAGTTGTGACAATTATTGATAGTTCTCTTCAGAATGTCTGTCTTTACAAAATATGGCGATCAGATCTAAAAGTTCAAATTTCTCCTAAACCCTTAATTTTATCGAGTTCAAACAAGAGTACATTTTCATTAGTAAATGAATTGGAAAATTTATTTTCGAAATTTAAATATTATTCAGATGGTCCCTATTAAAATTAATTAACCAATTATTTATTAACCAATGGGCACAAGCCGTCTCTGCTTATCTGTACGTAATGTAGATTCATTTTACCGTCAAACACAGGACATGGATGTATGCAATCCGTCACTGGAATTTTATAGTATTCCAATGTATAGTTTAGAAATTATGACAAAACAAAGGTTTTTATTTCGAAATTTTAGAGGTCTATAACTCTGAAACGAAGGCTCGTATGACAAAAATTTATTTTAACTTCTAACATTATTTTGACCTCTTCTATTTGCTCCCGAATTTTTGGCATTAAGTTCCTGGACACCCTGTATAGATGAATAGATTTATTTAATCACTTTATAAATAAATATAAAAGTTTGTGACAAATTAAAATACACAAAAATACAATACACAACAGTGGTTGACAACCCAAATCATCTTCATTGTTTTCATATTCCGATTCGCTCTCGCTACTTTCGTTTCCTATATTTATTACTAAATTGTGTACATCATCCATAATATGTTCTCTTTCCATGTATTCTTTTTCAACTTTACCAACATGGGCGCAAATATTCGCCCAATGTTCCAATTTTACATTGGCAAATTTTTCTTCCGTTAACTTCTAACTTGAAAGTGAGGTTACAGGAAGCTACATCACTCTTTACCAGTGCCCAACTTTTTTCTATTGGATTCAGTTCCGGATGGTAAGGTGGCAAACGCAATGTTACCATGTCATTTTCTGCTAATAGTTCGTGGATTACATATCTTTTATTTAGAGGTTTGTGCATTAGAATTAAATTGTTTTAGTGTCAGCCATATTATAAAAAATGTTTCTTTCACTTAGTCACTTTTGCATCGCATCTTTCTTCCATGATAAATTGGTTCAACGAAAGTATTATGGTAAGATGCATTATCTAATACTAGTACACATTTCGTCTTGATAATCGCCCATTTTAACTCCTGATTTAAATATCAACAAAGCATCAGGTACAAAACCCGATACACCTCCAGCATGTAAAATAATCAATCTTTTACCTTTGGCTACTGGTGATTTCAAACACATATTTTGTTCATTGTTCCACATTTTAGGTACAGTATGTCCTTTTTCTTTATATATATTTTTTAACTTTCTTATGTATTCAATCCGGTTTGATTTAATGTCATGTTTCTCCGTTAAAACTTTTCTATTATCCTCAGTTTTCTTAACACTAAGTCTTTACTAAAAATACAACTAACTAACAAAATACTAATGCTCAAATACAAAACCACAAAAATAAACTAACTATTAAAATACTAAAACTTCGACTGTACTAATACTCCGTATGCGACACGATGTTCAATCACTGGCAATTTAGTTTAGACTAAAATTATTTACTGATGTGTTCACAATAGAATCGTGTAGACTGCGCAAGGATGACTCATAGCCCATGAGATTTTCAACTGCCTCTAAGAAGGTGACATTCTAGAACATAGGCGGTTGTCTCAGCGAAAGTAAATACGAATTTAATTTGAAATGTTTTTTAAACTATATAAGTGCAGGATGGAAAACTAGACAGAAAAGTTATTTAGACCAAAGATCAAAAAAAAGTTTTTAGATTGAAAATATGTCATCTAATTTACTATTTTCAGTTGATCCCCAAATTTACTCTTTCAAAGGTTTTCTAATTTTTGAAAAATATTCAGTAGTTTTCTCGGGATGTGGGAAATACTTTTACATTAATAGTAATATAGGTACCCCAAAAAGGGAGTACGCTTTAAGGAGAGCAGCTAACAATTAAATAAGGAATCACAGTATTAAAAAAATAAAGGAAAAACTGATAATAAATTCGTCATAGTTTTCGAATTCAACACATTGTAAATATGAATTTTATAAGAAATGAATTTTTATCCTCGTTTTAACATTTCGAAATGTAGTATTTTAATGATATTGAAAGCTATAAAACCCGATTGTTCAAATTGCTCAAAAAGTTTTGATAACAAATAGTGTTCACCGACTAAATCTCGATAGAATTAAGTAAGTAGCTCTTAGGAAAATACTGGCGACTTGATTATTTACGTTGAAAGAAGTGAGAAAATACGGTTTGGGTATAAACGTCATAATTTTTAAAAGTCCAGAGAGAAATTATCGGGTTTCTGGAATGACTTTTAGCTGTAGTGGCTCTCCCTATTAGCTTTTGTAACCATTAATTATTAACATTTTATAATTTTAATACTAAAAAAATTATATATTTGATTCCAATGCCAATCACATCAACTAATCATAAATGAGGCCATAAAAGCAGGAAAAAATTATTGAACGTTCATCATAAACCAAAATAAAAATTACGTCTCTATTAATTACAGTACTTTTGGAATTTAATGACTGGTAGATTTTATTCAGCATGCTAGGTAAATATTATAGAAAAGATTCTTTTTTGTAAAGCATCCTCAAAAACTACAGTGGAGTGAATTCAAGCGTGGTCGTCAACGGATTACTGAATATGCAGGATCGTCGTCTGATAGGTCGGGAGAGAGAGGCATCCTTGGAAATTAGGTTCACTTTGATACATTGCATAATAACTTAGTTTAAAACAAAAATTACTTTTATTAATCGTTTAAAAAAGGCTTGAGTCAATTAATGTTAGATAATTATTAATAAGTTCGTCCACGGTGCTTAAAAAGTCGATGTATACGTATCAGAAAAAAAATACATATCTGTAAGAAACCAAAAAATCAATCGGGTACAAGTACAAGATGAGTCAAATTCGACACAAGTTGTAAATGCACGAAGCACTGCGAATCAAATGGTCGCCTATTTCTTCGACCGAATGGGTCATATGGCCACTGTTCCATTTGTTTTAGGAGAAATTCGTAAAAACAACCGACAACACGATCATTTTTCATCTAGTCAATGCGAGTTCTTACACATCCCAGAGGTTAAGAAACATTTGAAGCGTTCACAAACAATGTTTTGGTGTATCAAGAGGAATAAAAAACCGGATATGACAAATGATTTTAACGAATGCATCAAGGGGAATATTTTGAGAAGTAATAAAGCCGTTTTTATTCAAGGTTATTTGCCCTTTCCCAAATATAAATGCTATCTTATGTTTTGAATACCTGTCAATTTTTAAATTCTATTTTTTTATTAGTCATTTATACAAATGATGCGTGAAAATCATTATGGTGAGTCTTCCTCGGTAAAATCGAAAATATTTTTGACTATAAATTGGTAAAGATAGCTGATACTATAAATATATCTAAAATACGTGTTAATTTTGTTTTGAGTAATCATTTGAGCATAAGAAATCTTTGCGAACGATTGAGTAATAGTATATTAAACAACGCATTTCATATGGCTTTCTGTTATAACACGAGTTCAAGTTTTTGAAAGGACGAGTATCACAACAGCCATATGAAATAGTTGTTTATAATATTATTTTTATTTTGCCATTTTAATATTTTTTAAATTAATTTATTATTTGTAAGTTAATTACGAGAAATTTGATTTTAAAAAGTATGCTGATAGCACTGTGTAATTTATAACATTTGACAGTTTTGACATTTAAGTTATGAAATGTCGATGTTTTAAAATGAATAAACCAATAATAATATACTTATTATATAAGTAAAAGATGATATTCATATTCAAAAATACTTTCTTAAAGAGCAATATAAAATTAATAAATTGCTATTAGCCACAAATGTCATTGTCAATGGTCTTGTCAATAGATAGTCCATTTATGTTGCCAACCGTTTTAAACAAAAATTTGCGTGCGAAAATATACATTATAATGAAGATTTTTATAAGTGCAAGATATAAAATAGTATATTAAACAACGCATTTCATATGGAATTCTGTTATGACACGAGTTCAAGATTAAAAAACGAGTGTCAAAACAGCCATATGAAATAAGTTATTTATAATATTTTTATATATTTGCCATTTTATCAGTTTTTAAATTAATTTATTATTTTTATGTAATTACGAAAATTTTTATTTTAAAAAGTATGTCGGTAGCACTGTGTAATTTATAAAATTTGACAGTTTTGACATTTAAATTATTTATTTATTTATTTATTTATTTATTTCTCATCCATACAGGCCTATCTGGCCTAATTACATGGATAAACAATACAATAACAAATAACAAGTATTTAAAGTAAATATTTAATCCTATGGGAAATTACCAAATAAAAATGATCATGTTCACTATCAGAAGTATAGTTAATAATTAATAAGTATTGGGAAACTAGTATGACATGTTTGAAATATGTGTTAGGAGAATTCGACGATATGTTTGTAGTGACATTGTCCAGTCTAAATCTATTAGCGAATTGAAATTATTGGCTAGCCTCAACATAACTACAAGGGGTGATCTGGTCAATGTGAGCACTAGTGGAATGTTAAACATAGCTGTTGTGCGCGTTCTACGAGGAGGAACATTAAAAGTTATTAAGTTTAATATATCAGGTGTATTTAGTAGGCTATTTATTATTTTATATAGAAACAACATCATAGTTATAGATCGCCTACTTTCCAGTGACAGTAATTTAAATTCAAATCGCAAATGGGAAGATCTTACTACATTGTAATCTGGTCTAATATGGTGTTTTCTGTAATATAAAAATCTTATGAACTTATTTTGGACTTTTTCCACATCTTTTAATGTTGTGTTATACTCCCCACACCAAATTATAGAAGCATATTCTAATTTCGGTCTAACTAAACTGCAATATAAAAAGTTTTATGGTGCCAATTTTAGTGAAGTAAGTAGTTTGTCTTATTATATAACCTAACATACGATTAGCTGATGCTATAATATTTTTTATGTGGGTTGAAAATGATAGTTGATAATTGTAGGTAACACCTAATTCTTTAATCTCTGAACATCGATTTAGTAAGTTATTACCAATCGTGTAATCGAAAATAATAGGTTCTTTTAAGCGAGTTAAGGTCATAACATTGCATTTTTTGATATTAAAATACAGTTTATTATTACAGCTCCATTGATAGACTCGATTGACATCTTTTTGTAGCAGAATACAATCTCTAACTGTTTGCACCTTCTTAAAAACTTTAAAGTCATCAGCAAAAATTGCACAATCTGAGTACTCTAGTACTGATGGAAGATCATTAGCAAATAGGACAAACAACAGAGGACCAAGGTTTGAACCTTGTGGCACACCAGAATTAGCTTCGAATTTTCCTGAATGGTTTCCATTATGCTTAACGATAAAAGTTCTATTTTCTAGATATGACTTTAGTAATGTAATTAGATTATAAGACAAGCCAAAATTATGCAATTTTTGAAGAAGAGTATCGTGGTCCACCCTATCAAATGCCTTTTGGAAATCTGTGTAAATTGTATCTAGCTGACATCTAGATTGAAAAGATTCATATGCGTTATGTGTAAACGTAAAAAGATTCGTGTTTGTATTTTTGTTTCTGACGAAACCATGTTGTTTTATTGATATGTATTTTTCAGTGAACTGATAGATTTCTGTATAGACGATTTGCTCAAAAAGCTTTGATGGTGCACACATAATTGCAATTGGCCTATAATTTTCAATATTTGTTACACTTCCACCTTTATGAATAGGTGTAGTTACTGTAGTTTTCCAACATTCGGGAAGATACCGGTCAGTATGATTAAATTAAAAATATGAAGTAATGGCCGTCTCAACCATTCGCAACAGCCTTTTAATATGTATGGGGGAATTCCATCTGTACCTGCCGCTTTTTTTGGTTTTAATTTTTTAACCGCTTCATTAAATTGAAGTTCAGTTATTATACTAAGATTACAGATGTCATTAGTTACCATATTATCATGGGTAAAATTTAAATTATAGCTCGATTTACTTGATGAATAAACAGATGAGAAATGTTGCGCAAACATTCTTGCCGATTTATCTATAGGTACATTTTCATCTTTATAAGTGTAATTGCCTAAATTTCCCGTATTACTACTTTTGCATTTTACGTAATTCCAAAACTGATTGACATCGGACGCTATATTATTTTCTAATTGCTTTAAATATTTATATTGCTCAGATTTAATTAGAGTTTTTAATTTTTTTCTAATTTCTTTAAATTTTTCACCATAAGAACCATTTACTGACCTTAACTTCCTATACTTATTTTTTTCCCTTAATAGATTAATAATTTCTTTATTAAACCAAATAGGATATTTTTTATTGCACTTACTTAGGTTATATTTAGGAATACACTCTTCAACAATCTGATCCCATACAGTATAAAAAATTTTTAAAGCTTTATTTACCTCTTTACATTTAATAATATCGTCCCAATCAGCATCCCTAACTCTTTGACTAAATTGGCTTTTTTAAAATTATAGCTATGTCCTTTTGACAAATTATCTAAAGTTTTAAATGCATTATTGGAATTTGGAATTGTTATAGAAATATTCAAAGATGGATGATAAACATCTTCAGTTACGAAGGGTAGGCTGTCTCTATCCACGGTACATTTATCTAAATTGTTATCATAAGTAATGACCAGATCTAAGGTTTTACCTTGTTGATTTTTGACATGATTAAATAATTTAAGATTGTTAAATTCACAGAATTCATTAAAAAGATGTAATTTTTCATTATGGACTGAGTAAATCAGGTCCACACCAGTGATTTCAGGAATATTAAAATCGCCAAATATATACGTTTTCTCAATATCTAAAATATTTACTTGAATGAAGTTAAAAGCTGATTCATACACATCTGCTTTACTATTGGGTGGTATATACAATGTGCAAAAATTTAGTTTGTCCCCACCTATTTTTACCTGAACCACTAGCCCTTCAAAATAGGTACTGTTTCTTGTGATACTCAATATTTTGTAATTTTTTTTTATCGCCATTAATACTCCTCCTCCCGTACATTTATTCGTGATTTTAAGGTCTCTATCTGCTCTTATTAGGTTGTATAATTCAGTATAAACAATCTCACCATCTTTTACACCACCTTGTAGCCATGTTTCAACAGCAATAATCATGTCGAAATCATCATCTAAACATCTCCTGTAAAAATCATTAGATTTACTATTTAAACCTCTACAATTCTGATAGTAAACATTAAGGGTAGTAGGCATTTAGTTAAAATTTTTTTGAAAACTGCGTTATGGTAACAGAGTTCTGCAAACCATAATTAAGTAAGGCTTAAAAAATTACACTTAATTTATACAACATGATTATTAAATTAAATCCGCGATTCAACCAAAATTAAATATGATTTTTGATTGGAATTGTCGAATTAAGGAAAGAGAAGATAATTGAACGCTAAAAATCAAAAACAAATAAAATCAAATCAATTGAATCTCAGATTTAAAATATTTTATAGTAATATTTACAATAAAAAAGAAAGATAATTCTTTTATTAAGATTCGATTATTATAAGCAAAGAAATTAAATCGAAGCATCAAAAGAAAGTTGTGTTAGTAAATTAAAAAGGAAATAATTTTTGAACCAGTATCAAGGACACTAGACCGGTATACCTTAAAAATTTTAATAACTAAATACTTAACAAAAACTAAAAATTCTACTTATTATTATCGTCCCAATTCCTCTACTTATAGACTAGTCCAAATCACCTATATCGTTAATTAGTTCGACAACGTTGTCACGTTTTACATAAATTCTTCCATTTTGTGACCATGCCGAACGAGGATATTTCTTCTTGGCCGCTTGTAGGAGTTTGTAGGATTTTTGGGCCAGATCTTCGGTTAAAAATATATTTAGTTCTCGCAAGTTTGTTCTAGATTTATAAACTTCGTACTTTTTTAAATAAGTAACAAATGAAATGAGTATGTGCCTAGGTTTCGTTTGGTTTGCAACATATTTTCCAACTCTGAATAAATTTTCAATATCAAATTGGGAACATTTTATTTTCAAAGTAGTATTTATTATGTTAAGTACCTTAGAGATTAATTGTTCATTTACTTCCTCTTCTACTCCTATTAATCTTAAGTTTTTCTTTCTAGTATCACGTTCCATATTATCTACCTTGGTTCTTAAAATTGTAACATCTTGCTTATTTCTTTCATTTGATACTTCTAGAGATCTTATTTTATCTGTAATATGGTTTAGGTCATCTGAAACTTTTTTTACTTTACTTTCCACATTCTCCAATTTATTTGTCAAAATATCCAATTTCTCTTCTAATTTTTGAGTCAGTTTTATTCCTACTTTCTGCACCACGATCTCCAAAGTATTTTCATCGATTAAATTGCTATTAGTAGTAGTACTACCAGATCTAGTTCTATGTTTCTCCATATTTTTCAGAAATTACTGCACTCCAATCCGGCAACAGTGCTTAAATTTTCAAAACAGCAATTTATTAGAGATAAAAAGACAACTTTCCTTCGTAGTATTTTTTAACACTGCACACTATACGATGCACAACAACTATAATAACCGATTGGCACAACAAAAACTATTTTTTTAAGCCAAAATACTTCATTAACAACCAAAAGTTTGCAGAGCTCACCAGCGCGATGTTCACAGTCGCATGTCACAGTATATGAAAATTATGAAATGTTAATGTTTTAAAATATTTTAAAATTACTAATACACCAATAATAATATATTATATAAGTAAAAGATGATATTCATATTCACAAATACTTTTTTAAAGAACAATATAAAATTAATAAATTGCTATTAACCCACTAATGTCATTGTCAATAGTCTTGTCATTAGATACTTCAATCATGTCGCCAACCATTTAAAACAAAAATTTGCGTGCGTAAAAGTTACATTACGATACGCAAATGCGTTTTATGATGAAGATTTTTATAATTGCAAAATATAAAAAATATTATAACGCTGTTTGTATTTACTTTTGCAACAACATATATGTAACTATAGATAAAATCTGGATCTATCTCAACACTTCCAAAGAGCAGTTATATATAGGATTATAGGGGTTCCAGAATACTGATCTGCATAAATTAAATTCTAGTCGCTATCGCATTTATCATATTTAGCCCTCAGTAACTAGTCGCTTTTTTCAGATGTAACCATGGAAAGATATTTTAAACAAATAGGGAAGTTATTGTTCAAATAGTAGATTCCGTCTATGTCAAATCACATTACAAATATGTTACATTTTACAAAACTATCTGTATATCGTGAAAAAATTAATTAATCAATAAAATAAAATATTTGTCCGTCAGAATGGGGAGTTTTTATCCTTAGCTTGTAACTATTTAATTAAAATTTAATACCGAAACCTATTTCTGTTCATTAAACGTAGACATTTATTTAACAACCAACTGTTATTCATTAAAAAATTTGATCGTATTTTTTATTGGGTAGTTAATTAAAGCAGCTTTGATCCTTATTCTAATACCAATGTCAATGATTTTTGGATTATATTTAACCCTACTTTTTACAGATGGCTGAGACATTTTGCTTTTCGATACCTGTTATTTGTTTACAATAAACATTAGCTTTGTATTGATGGATGGATGTATTAGCTATTGCTTATTACAAAATTGCGGTACGTTGTGGTATGATTGGGATTGGGTTTTATTTTTTAATGAAGAAAACTTTTTGGTACTGTAAGCAATCATTGATGCATAAAACTAATTAAGAACAGTAAACAACTAAACGGTTGAATGAAACTTCCACTATTTATTCGTAAAATACGTTTTACATTCAATTACATCTGTTTCACTAAAAACTAGCATCGTCAGATTGACATAAATTGAAGTTATATTTTGTTTGTAGCTAGGTACCTGATTTTTATTAGGTAGTTATAAGGCTAGACCAAGTATGAAAGTAATAAGACATAACAATATTAAAGCCTAGATGTTAATAGCCCTAAGGGATTATCCTGGATGTACTTCCCTCTAAGATCAGTATAACTGTGCAATGATATAGAAAAACCAGGAAAAAACTATATCATGCTGATCTTTACAATAACTTAATATATTTCTGTTATCTCATTATTTCGAGTTTATTGCGCATGTTTCCTCCGTAACAGTATGGTAACTGTAAGATAACTGTATAAAAAGACGCCGTTAAATTTAAAGCCTCCATAACAGAGGATTTACCAATAAAACGCCAATTTTAGCGTAACAGAGAGATATCTGTTAGTCGTTTGATACCATGCTGATATCTATGTCTTTAACACCCGGGCCTAAAAAACATACAATTATTATTATGTTGTAAAAATTTATTGTAAACATTATGTTACGCCACTGACCTCATCGACGATGTGACAAGTAGTAACAGTTTTACGACTAGTCTTAAGCGTCCACTCTCTTTCCTTGTCTAAGGTTTGGACAGTTACAAGTTGTGTGACATTTGATTGATAAGCAAAATTCCCATTTTCAGTTAATCCTTATGTTAATTCTAAACAGAACAGCAATATAAATATAAGGTAACTTTTATGATCTAGATAACTAGAATTGTATTTATAATTTAGCTGCGGCGAGCCTTGGAAGCTATAGAAAAGGGCGAAACAATGAGATCAGTCTTCAAACAATTTGGAATTCCCATAGGAACATTGTCACGTAAAAGAAGAGGTCTATGCATTAAAAAATATGGTGGACAGAAAGTGCTGTCCGATGCAGAAGAGAATCAGCTGGTTGAAGGTATTTGGGGCTTTCTGTTCGCAGTTTATGACATAAAGTTGCTAGTACGAAATTATCTAGACAAAAAATGAGCCAGAGAAAACAGATTCAAAAATAATACTCCAGGTCGCAGTTGGATAGAAAGATTTTTATTTGAATATAAACATGATCTGATGGAAAGGAACGCAGAGAATGTTAAATGATCTCGTTCCGAAGTATCTGAACAAATGATAACTGATAACTTTTCCAAATTGGCAAGATCAGATCTTTAGAGGGAATAGCCAAGTCATATATTCAACTACGATGAAACGAATTTTACAGACGACCCTGGTAAAAAACGAGTCATAGTCAAACGAGGTGCAAAACATCCGGAGCGCTGTGTTGACAGTAGTAAAGCCTCTGTATCTGTTATGATGGCCGGAGCTGCTGACAGGATTCTATTCCCTCCTTATATAGTTTACAAGAGCGCGCACATATATGATACCTGGATTCATCATGGACCTAAAAATGCTCGATATAACCGCTCAAAAACCGAATGGTTTGACACTAGGATTGTTGAGGATTGGTTTCATTCAGCAGTAATACCGTTTGTGAAAAAGTTGGATGAGAGGCCCAAAGTTATGATTGGGGACAATCTGACCAGTCACCTACCTCTTTCGGTGATAGAAGAATGTGAGAAATACAATAAAGATTCGTCATATTACCACCCAACAGTACACATCAAACCCAACCACTAGATGTCTCATTTTTTCATCCCCTGAAGGTTTCCTGGAGAAAGCAATTAGATGCATGGAAAATGAGAAATAGAGGGTGCATACTTAAGGATCAGTTTCCTTTTCTACTGAGGTTAGCACTGGAGGGTTTGTGAGATCCTGCTCAAAATTTAATTAATGGCTTCAAAGCTTGTGGGATTTATCCATGCGATAAAGGTTTTTTGTCTAAACTTACTTGTTTTTCTACAAATATTGAGGTACTTTGATGTAAATAATAGGCCCAGGTATATTTTTTTTCATTATTTTTGTGTTCCATGTTACATTTAACGAAGTAGAGCTTGATATTATAAGAGAAATCGACGATGTTCCATTCGGAGAGCATGTGGAACACCAAGTTTTTTTTTCTGTCCAGTAATTTTTTCTAAGGATCACTTATACTGGATATTAAAGCATTCATCGTAACTAACCAAACTTATTTTTTTCATCTTTCTTAACCTCATAATTTTTACAAAATTGCAACTTGAACCGGAAAAGTGTCTATTTAAATTACTGTTTAAATGAAATCTAGATTTCATTGAATAATCAAACCTGAGTTAGTCGGTAACAGTGTACCTATATTAAATTGTCCAACTAGTCACTCTGTAGAAAACATTTAATAGCCACTATTTTGCGGTTAATTTATGCAAAACTTTAGCTTTATATTTCGAATATTCATATAAACGTTCATGCCTTGTCCGCTCGTACATAATACAAAATGTCTATTACAAGTTCTTGAACCATACAGGCAACATCATCGTCATCAACAAAACTCGTAAAGTAAAATACCGCACCACGACTAATACGACGACGTCGTCGATGGATGCGAACAAAGAAAAGTTTTCAAACTACCAAACTTGAAATTATTTCGCTCATCATACAACTAAATATACGAGGAAAACTTTGTAGGTATGTTGTGAATTTGTTTGGTTTGAAGTAGGTATTACACGCCTTAATAAAACTCGAAAATCTCGTTCATCAACAACATTAAAGCCCTTTTTATCTTTAGTCTACTTCTGTTTAATAACCGAACATTCTACTTAAAAAAATGTCTATAGATGTGTTTATATTTCTATCCAAATTTGTCATTCTTTTAATAAGAGTTATAGTTTACCTTGTACAAGTGGGTACAATGAAAATTTAACACCTCCATTTCCGACTTTAAAATGAAAATTTGGAAAATCGCTCGGACCCGTCTATTTCTGATTCAAGGGGGAACTACCAAAACTCCTTGATTTAGAATAGGGATGTGGGGTGTTGCGATACCTTGTTTCGCAATGTTCAGTCCTGTTTGAACAATATCACAGAGGACATTTTCATACTTCCCTTTTGCCAGGATAACCATGTCGTCGGAATAGCCTTGTCATGGTATTCCTTCCCTAGTCAATTGACAGAGTAGACTGTCCGCAGTGAGACTCCACATAAGTGGGGATGCAACTCCCCCCTGTGGACAGCCTCTGGTCACATTAATGAAGATAGTGTGTTGTCCTGCCTCCATTTCTGCGATTCTTGTAGATAGCAGTTGAGACATCCAGATGGAAGTCGTTCTATCTACTCCTTTCTCAATCAGTGCTCTTTTGACTGCCTTATGTCTAGAAAGGCACATACCACGGTCTCTTTTTTATTCAGAGTTTTTAAGCTGGTGATTAAGACGCATTTTTAAATAGTGCAAATATTATATTAGCGTCCTCAAGTTATCACAACATACCAGCGATTACATTTAGGTAGAGTTTCTGATGCCATTAAAAATTTATGGATTTATTTGAGTGCCCAATTTATAATCTAAGTATGACGCTATTTCTGCCACACATATCTGGAAGTTTAATCGACGAAACGGTGGGATGAATTTCTTGTTACTGATAAATGTTTGATTTTAATCATCTACTAGTGAATTTGGACAGATTCACCAGGCAGCTGTAATCTTAAAGCTTCTTCGGTGGCCCAGAAATGCCAACATGGGATTGAATCTAAATAAAGATCAATGACGCTCCAAAATAAGCTAGATGGTCAACCGAGCCTCGTATCATCTGTACCAAAGGGTGTTGACTAAACATGAATCTGATGGATAGAATTGATGCCAGAGAATCAGTACAAATAGCTACCCGTTTATGGTCTTGGGTAAGACGATTAACTTCCAGTTCACCTATGTGAATGCAGGAGTAATATAGAAGAAGAGATAATTTAATAGTCTTGTGAGTTGCAAGTAATAGCACATCCAACGACAATTTCAATTTTCGAAGACTTGATGAACAGAATTATACTAAAGTGAAAATAATTATCTCATAGAATTATTATCTGAAAAATGTATGCTTTAAGAACTCTAAATAAATAACTTGCAACAAAATTAAAGTCTATTTAAACAATTTAATTTAATCTCAATGAAATTATCTCTTATTGTCTGGTATCTTTTGGGCTTCAAGCAATAGTTGTCTATTGATGTACTACATATTTTTCTCAGGTGACCTATGCTGCGTTTTCCTATACACTTAAAGCGTGGGTGTCTATCTCCGATCGGAAGCGTCCCAAGGTGGCGGATAGGGGAACAGATGAGAAACAAAAAATCATCCGCGGACCAAAATAGAATAAGGAAGATAATTCTTCCACCCGTCGAACCCGTCGAACCACCCAGGGGGTGGTTCGACTCCAAGTTAATGCTCACTATAGGAAAGATTGGGATGTATAAGTTATAAGGGCGCCACTATCTTTTGAACGCTATCGATTAAGCAAACAAATTACACAAAAACTAGAAACTAGAAAGATAGAAACACCTTGTAATTACTTTAATTAAACAACAAATTAAGAAGCTACTTGAAATAAAGACCGACCACGCTACACCCTTAAGACTTATAGTCTAAGGTATACAAATGAAATTGTTTTTTAAAAATATGGATTATTAATTCAAAATGTAAGTATTTGCTGATAATGAACTGGAGTTGTAAAAAGTGGACTTAACTTTAGCTTTCTGTGCTGTATAGGAGGGCGGCTTCAGCTTCTTCGTGGAGACATGAAAGTTTCTTTAATGGTTCTGGCTGCTTGGGATGTAATAATTTTCTTAACAGCTCAGAAGTGGTTTGAAGGACTGTTTTCACATAAGCGGTAACTGGGCTCTAAATTTAGCGGTATCTTGGCGGTAACTCGACTCCAACTTAGCGGTATCTTGGCGGTAACTCGACTCCAACTTAGTGGGTTGTATCTTCCAACAACCAAAAAGGAAATTCACAAGATGAGGTACTTTAACGTTTTTCAATTGCAAGCGAGGGACGCGTTCTTTGATTGGCCTCGTTCAAACAGATAAATAGTTAGCGTCTCGTGTACAGTAGCATTAACAGTGAATCGGGGTCGGTTTTAACGGTAATGATAGCGGTAACGTTTACGGTCGGTAATAGTGCAAGGTGACATGACAATAGACATGTTACAACTCTTACAAAAAATCCTGGTCCTTCTAGTAACGGAATTGAGCAGATGGCTAGTATCCAGTTCTCGTGAAAAAAAGTATTTACTTTTAGTACCCTAACAGACTATCTCGTGCATTGTGTGGCATATGTTACTTTTCATAGATTTACTGAAAAAAAATACATAGGTATCCTCAATTAATATTCTATTCAATGCATAAGTTTCTAACAAAAGTACGTTCAAACAAACAAACTCATCAGCTTTTCAATATTAGTATAGATTTATAAAATAAATAAAATAAAAAAGTTTTATTAATATTAAAAGTTTATGATGTACATTCTAATTTACCTCATATCAACATCAGTTATTTATACAAACAAATTTACACGATTACCCCCTCGTGTTACAACGTACAATTAATTTATGTATGTGTTGAAACCTGAAAATAAATTTAAAGACAAACAATATTTTGGTTATATGGGATGTGTTTTGGTTTGAACCACAAAAATGATTTATAATATTTCGCTGGAAATATTTTATCAGGTGCTAAATACAATACGGTCGTTTAATCCTAATATAACATCGGTTGACGTTTACTAAATTAATGTATGAAGCCACCAAAAGCGGATTATTTTGTTTAAATGATATTTATTTTCGAATTAAACGTCAAAGATTTAAAATTACATGGTCAACCAGAAAAATACCAATAATTGAAAAGGGAAACCGATCATTTATCTTTTGGTTCCATGTAAATTTTTCATCACATGATGTTTAAAAATGGAAGTTGACTTCATTTGTCATTTATGGGCTAATTATTTTTTAGTTTGTAAAGATGCCCTATTAATTTAACTTAATTAATTTAATGTTTAATGCTTCAAGTACTACAGATACGTGTACCAAAAATAAAATCAGGAATAAAAAACCCAAAGCCAATGTCACAAAATTTGTTTAAAATGAAAATGGACCAAAATCCGGTACAACTGTCGGCTTAAAATGGAGGCAATCATTAGTCTGTAAAAATCAGTCGACTTAAAATACTAAAAAAATGGAAATGGAAATGGAAATTTAAAAAATATCCACTTCAATTTTAAAGAAGGCACAGTATATAGTTGTAACCATATTATGACGTTGGGCGTCAATTTGTGATATGATTTACATGTTAAGAGTGAATTTATAAAAATATTTAGTTAACTTTTAAAAAAATAACAATATACCAAAAGAAAAAATGTAATTTACAATAAAACAACCATTAATCTTAATTTCGTCTTTAATTAGTAGTAAAAGATAATTTCAATAATTAACAAAATTTATAAATGTTTATCACAGCAAAAATTATGATAGTTAAATACCTCGGCTAGGGGTGAGTAAGTTCATTAGCTCTGACCACAGTACAATATTTGTTTCTTTAAGAAAGGGCGCCACTGAAATCTTTTTATTTTTTATGATACTACTGAAGAAAATTGTTTTAAGCTGAGTTATTTAAATAAGTATCATAAGATGACAGAAAACTGTCTATGAAGTAAAAAATGAAAATGTACTAACAGATAAAAGATAAATAGATTTCCTTGGTGCTAAAATGAATGAAGTTGAGAATACGTTACAAAAAAAATAATCCGCAAAAGTTCTTTACAACTACTACTATACCTACTTGTTAGCCGTATGTTAGGATTGGTTAAGTTATGGCTTAAGGTCTTTCTATTTGTTTGTGACTTGCATGTCTGTCTTACGACGCTTTAAGATGTGTTCAGTCTTTAAGGTGGACAAACATATAAAAACCTAGAGAAACAAAAACATTGGGTGGCAATTAATAAAATTAAGTAAATATATTAAATAATAAGAAGAAACACTGTTTTTAACAGTGTAAAAAAATCAATAAAACATTATTTGAATAAATATATATGTAGTGAAAACGTCGCTCAAGCGCTATCAATCCCGATAACAAAAAACTCTTGTTTGTATATATTTCTGGATTATTTTAAATATCAAACATATCCATCTATCATCGAATTTCACACGTCAGTATCACTATTTTCAATAACTTCTCTTCTTTTGTATAAGCTTTGCACAACAAATTTTTGAAGCTTCAGCGAGCTTAATATAAATATTTCACTCATAAGGGGGTGAGCCAAAGAGTTTTACAAACTCATCTTACTATATTCAGCATTATCATTAGATTTACTTTCGAAAAACTGTGAAAATATACATCAAATTATTACATTAATTAGAAGAGCGTTGAAGATGTAGAGATGGGATGTTACAAAATAGGTAAATTGCCAAAAAGTTCTCATAAACTTATAAAATATATAAAAATAACAAAGAATTTAAAGACAATAGGTTACACACATCTATATGTTAAGAATGATTACTGAATGCGGAGAAGATGAAACAATTAATTGATATGTGAACAAAAAAATACTATAAAGGGATCCTCAGGAGTTTAAAAATTAACACCTGAACACGAAAATATTAAACGATTAAATAGTCCAGTAACTGAAGACCCGAATATATCGAAACCTACAAGTTACTCTCTCAATCGCTCCATTGTGGCTCATTTTATAGGTTGACCCAGATGCTTTGAAACGAAAAAATGTTCAAGCCGACAGCGATTCCGGAAGGAGTCCAAAATGGCCGCCTGAACCCGGGGAAAACGGTTTTTCGCCAATATCTGCCAAAATATGCGAGTGACGAAAATTTTGTTTAGACAAAAAATGAAGATCTGCTCATTAGTTACAAGAATGGCCCATACCAATTTTTTCGCAAAACCAATATTTTTTGCAAAAACGGAGGTTGAAAAATCCATAATTTTCATAGTGAAGAATACAAAATTCTTTTAAAAATTACATTATTTATTAATCACAACTTTTTGGAATTGGAATCGTACATAGCAAACCTTACGTTCAATCAAACCATGGTATGTCATCTGGATCAAATACATATTCTTCATCTATCTCTACCTCTTCCCCCCTGCTGTCCTTTCTTCCGCCTCTTCCCCTTCAAACCCCTCTGTTTCTTCTTCCCCCTCTATCATTTCATCATCTTGCTGCAGCCCTTCTGGTTCTCCCCCCACTTGTGATTCATCCGGGAATATACCTTCATTTTTTTATAATTTAAACATTGAGCCCACTTCCATTTCTACAACAAAACTATTTCCAAAAAAATCAATTACACAATTCTAACAAAAGTAACACTGAACAACAATAACAATTATTAACACTGACAAATCTTCTGCTCAACGAACAAATGCTCAATAAAAATCTTTAAAATTTAAGAATTTATATCAAGTGATTTATATCAATGGAAAGGTGAGAATGTCAGCTTTACATTTGTCAAATTATTAAGAGCGAGAAACGGGAAGGGTTTGAAAAGAAAATTCTGGTTTTTACATAGGTGACCAATTTTCCTCACTCCCGGAAAATAAAAAATCTAACCGGAAAGTGGATCATCCCAGCTTTAAAATGAGGTGCATGGAACTTCAATATTATAAATATTATTCTTGGGATGACGCTTTTCTCGAAGATTTTCAAAAACTCCGAAAATAGCGGAAAATAGGAATAAATAAATAATAGTAAATTTTGAACGCGACAAAGATGGGCGACGAAATTTCCTGTAATCATTTTAAACCTCCCAAGGTTACATTATAAAGACACATTAGGATAAATGAACATTTTCTTGAAAAAATATGAACACATTAATAAATTAGACTCCAAATGTTGTGAAAAAATACTTTGACCTCTTTTTTCAATATTCTTGTCGGATAATAACTGACTTAAAGTCACATTCCCTGGTAGGAATGGATTTTCCGATCACAATGAACTTTGAATCGTTAAAAAATGTTAATTTTTGCCTGAGATATGAGGAAAAGTTTGTCCGCGCGCTCGTACAAATTATTGGGTAGACACCAGCACTCATGGCCGTAGAGCGGGAGAAATGAGCAGACTTTTGAGTTCCATTATCTCAAAAAATATCAAATTTTCGAAAAAAATGATAAGGACCATTCTTATAGATAATGAGCAGATCTTTATCTTTTGTCGTAACAAAATTTTTGTAACTGGCATATTTTGGCAGATTTTACCGGAAAACCGTTTACCCCAGGTTCAGGCGGCCATTTTGGACTCCTTCCGGAATCACTGCCGTGTTAAACATGTTCTAGTTTCAAAGCATCTGGGATGACCTACAAATTAAGCTATCACTGAATAATATACAGAATTATTCGTATGTTTGGACCATCAGTTACTGGACTTAAAAGTTATAACTAAACTAGAATCTGCAAAGAGTTACACCTGAGAGAATTAGCTGGGAAAAGGCATACCATGGAATTGACCAGAAGTAAAAAAAGCTAAAAGACAGAAAAAAAGAAAACGTATCTAAAAAGTGTTAGAGGGAACAAATCCAACAAATTGAGGCTTAACAAAAATTAAAGTTACATATAAAATACAGAGGGTGTTCCATTTGAGAGAACAAAGAAAATGAAAGGTTCGAGTTATCGTCCACCCTGTATACAAAAGGAAAAATAATTAATATTTAATAGAATACGGTGATATTGTATCATATTAAGAAACTCTGTTAGGCAAAACACTTTTTTTTTCTTTAACGTACAATAAGATACAGAGCGTTGATTTACCTACGATTTTCACACAAACGTGTCCATAACTTTTAAAGGACTTTGTATAACGTATCAAAACCTTATATCAAAATGTGAGCAGTCCGAATTCGGTAGGGGCTCCCATTTAAAAAATCAAATGTTTGGTTTGTTATACAACACTCTGTATAGTTTAAGGTAATTTCAAATTATGGACCCTAAAGACATCTACTATTTTTGTTAATAAAATTTTTTTGATATCTTCTAAAAGAACCCATACACCGAACTTTGTCATAAGGTCGTTGGTAAAGGACATTCATACTTATACCGTTCTGACTTAAGGACTTCGATTATATTGCCTCCAATAAATCTTCGTACCGGCCGGCAGGCTGGAGTGGACTTTTTACTTTTACATTGAGGAGCAATTGAAATATTGATAGATAGATATAAATTGTCTGAAAATATGTACAAATGTGCAAACATCTATAAAAAAAGTAAATTCCACCTTGTTCCGTTCAAATTTTATAGCAGGTAACACTAAAGCGCCGGCCGACAATACGGGACAAAAGGGTCGTTTATTGGCCTTAAGAAGTGAGAACGAAATAAATATGAATGATTTACCTGTATATACATTTAATATATACGAGATAAATGACTAAAAATATATATTTGGGACATGCTTAAAAAAGCAAGTGCTCGATTTTATTTATTCTGGTCACGCTATCAGTAGGTACATATATAAATTATAAACTTTAATGTGATAAACCAAACAAGCACAGTTATTTATTGTAAAATTTAATGTCCATGTTGTGTTTTAGAGTTAATTAACATTATAGTATATATATTATGAAGTAATTATAGGAAGTGCAACTAAAACACATGGAAATGATAACATTCGCGTGATTAAATACACCTACGAAAATGTAGGTTTTGTTTTACATGTAAATACGAATATAAAAATGTGTATAACTATGTTTACTCACGCTTTTTGTTTAATACGCTTTCAGTGCAGTGCTTTTTAATGAGAATTCGGCTTGTTATATTTAAAGCAAAATCAATGTCAGTAAATATAATAATGAATTAAAAAATATATATATACTAAAACAAGCATAATAATAATTTTTTAGATGTTAATGTTCTTTAATT
Organism: Ophraella communa; assembly: GCA_035357415.1. NCBI lineage: Eukaryota > Metazoa > Arthropoda > Insecta > Coleoptera > Chrysomelidae > Ophraella > Ophraella communa. The sequence continues at coordinate 38,861,598 of CM068990.1, read as the reverse complement.
CATTTTGATGATCAATAGCTTTGTTCGTAGAACGATCAGCAACCGTTTCAAACCGTTTCCAACTGTAAATCGCATGCGCATTGATTATTTCGCGTTCAAAAATATTTAATGCGCATGCGATTTGCAGTTGGAAACCGTTGCTGATCGTTCTACGAACAAAGCTAATACACTTTTGCATTATTTCAAACCATTCGTCTTAGAGTATAAAGAATAAAAATACATAGAGACAGTGAGTCATTTATAAATTCGCTGTCTTGTTGTAACGAACATACCTGATGGACAAGAGCGGGGTCAATAATAAAGTGCGGTTGAGGAACGAAGATGAGTGGGGGTCGAGCTTAAGCCGAAACTAAGTCAGTTTTGAAACCTGTGAAATAAGATGTTGGGATTTAAATCATTATTATTCTTGCAATTCAAACACGTCCGAACCATTATCACATCACTTCTAAACATCTAAATAAGTTAAATAACTAGAAAAAAACATAATCACAAACACTTAAGGTTTGTTCCAACCAAGCAAAGAACCGTTCTAGAACGGTAATATTACCACTCACGAGACCAAATTAGTACACTGCGCAACGCAATAGACCACTGCGCACAAAAATTACCATTATAGAACGGTTCTCTGCTTGGTTGGAACAGACCTTTAGTATTCAACAATCAATGACAATATGGCTTGTTATTCTAGTTAAATAAGCCTCCGTGGACCGTGGCAATCTTGGAACGTTCTGTGAAAAGCAACATTTCTACAATGTTGTCGCCTTTTGCAAAAATGTAACTGTGTACACAAACATTGTTGGGATAAATCTATATAATGTTTAATGTTATTTTTTTCTTAGAGTATATAAGTTATTCTATTCATTTTATAATTTTTATGTATAGAGTATATTAATAATATTATTAATATGGATTAATGAAACGAAAGGTACTTTTAACAATTATATCATAAATAACTATTAAATTTTATTTTTTACCCTATTAAAAACAGGTACATGCACTGGTAGTTACCATATTAAAAACAGGTACATGCCCTGGTAGTTTTTTACAATAACAAGTTTATTTTACTTGTGATCAATCAATTTTGTTTAATTGTCAATGCTGAATATTTTATGATTAATGTGCCATTTCATGTTCCATTAATAAGCTTCAGATATTATTGAAGTTATGATGCGATTTAAAAGTCATCAATAAAATGATATAAACAAAAGCTTTTTTTAATACACGTGTTGTTATAAAAATAATGGTTTTGATGCTTTATATTTTTTAATGTAATAAATGATTTATTGCACGACCGCCAAAGAAGGTGGTCATCCAGTGCAAGAACAAAAATATATTTTATTGATTTTTGAATATAAGATAAAAAATCGTTGGTCTGGTAGTCTTTGACTTGTCCATTTTTTTATTTAATAAAATTTCCATTTTATTTTTTTATGAAACAGATCCACATAACTAAGCATTCAGGTCTGGTGCTATTGTTCTTGACGCAACTGTTTGTCAGACCAAAACCAACGAAATAATTACAACAACATATTTTTTCTGAAATCGTTTCGGAATACTTATTTTTTAGACTAATTTCAGACCCCTACTATTCTAATAAATTGGTTTGTTGCTGGGCAACGAACTTTCTCGGACAATATAGGAAAATTTTTCCCGGCCTAGGCCTTAAAATTCAGCCTACGTCAGTTTTTTATGTACAGTAAATTCAATAAATATACTCAAACAACCAACTCGTATTTATTTAATTATTTTTGAATATTTACAGTTATATTGCAGTTGTGCAAATTATTAAAAATAGGGTGTAATCCAGTCGAAAAATTTTCTTTGTTACTTTCCACTTTATTTGTTATTTCTGAATAGTTAGCAAAGTTATTACTATTATTATTATTATTATTATTTATTACTATTTTCTTCTTCGGCAATAAAACTAATAGTATTAACAAAATCCTCTATGTCTTTTTCCCTTCTAAATATTTTATTTGCTATGTCTACTTTATTCGTGTCTTCTATATATCCTTCGGTAACACTTGAGGATTTCCATTCCCCATGTCTTTTTAAAGCAACTAAATCTGCTCCAGCATTTACCAAAATTGTTGCAGAGGATCGACGGAAACAAAGTCCTGTGTATTCATCTATGAAAATGTAGCAGAATTTTTCTTTAAATATAGATGGCACCATAGTGTAGATATATATTGCAAATATGTTTTTTATTTTTCTTTTTTAATCATGCAAATAAACTTGTATTTATATATTGTTCCGTTCTTTGACAACATAATTTTTTTCTCGAATTATAACCAGTTAAATTTGGGTGTCCACTTTAGAAATTGTCGAGGGAGTTAAACTGAAATATTAAGTTGGTTGGAAATTCTGATTGACAGCGATTGGTTATATTGAAGAATCTATAACAATTAAACTGGAAAGTTAATTATTGAATTTGTCGAAAGAGAAATCAATGAGTGTGGAATTTAACAAAATTAAAGTATAATACTAACGCAGGTAATCTAACATTAAAAATAAGATATGCAGGTTTAATACTTAAGTAAATAATTTGTTTGCTGTTTTTTTTAAAAAAATATTCGGTTATTACTGTCATATTTCATGATACTGATCTATAAGATATTCCAGTAGTATCTTAGTTATTTAATCTTCTATATTTCTACTAGGAAAGAGATAAATCTAATAAAATGAATCGTTTTTGTAAATCTCTTGTGAAGGAAAATTTATCATTTTATCGTATATTTTTCGGTAAATAGTTGTCTTTTTAACTCAATGTTTGCTGGCAAACATTCTTTTCTATACTTGTGATCTAAATCGCCCTTTTTTAAAGACAATATAGTATTTGTTTAAGTGTAAAAATCTTTCTGGAGAATAAAAACTTAACATGGGAATTTTATTATTGAGTCTACATGGTTTAATACCACTTGCAAAGCTTTGCAGTTTTCATTCTTATTTATCAACCCATCATAATTTTACTTAACATTGATCTGTATCCATTTCTTTATATCTTTCCCTTATTTTTTCTTTTTAGTTTGAGTTATGTCTTACTTGTATTTTCTTGTCTCATTGTATTTTATTTGAAAATAAATATCTACTAAACTTATTTTATGATATATTTTTACGTTTATATATATTAGCTAGCTAGAAGCTGCCTACTTAATATCCTTCCGCCAAGTTTCTTTCCATGACTTGTCTGATCCCTTCGTCCAACGATCGTCTTTGTTGTTTTTTTCTGGCTGGTTTTCAGGCATTCTCAAGTGTCTGAAGAATTTCAGGTTTTTATGTTTGATTCTGTCAAGCAGGGTTAATTTAATCCGTCTCCGTATATCTTCGTTTTTTATGCCAAAATTAACATCAAAATATTCTCGTGTTACGTCTTAGATACTCCTTTTCAACGATATTTAGCCAGCGTTACATCCCTGCGTTAATACCATATTGAGTTGAAACAATTTTTCTACCCTCTTGTATACAATGTTTAATCTCTCACTGCCTAAGGCCATTTCGGTATATTAAAGCCCCTAGATATTTGAACTTCTTTATTATGAATCAAGATTTCATAATTAACCTCAGTGTTTAAGAATAGATACTCTGTCTTTTTAAGGCTGACATGGAGATCCCATTCCCTGTATTGCTGACAATAAGTTTTGAGCCAAAATTAAGCGTATAAAGTCGATCTTCTTCTCAACCTTAATGTATATGATAAACAGCAAAGAAGAGAGACTTCATCCCTTCCTCATACCCTTTGTGGTGTAGATCGGGTTACAGTATTTCCAACTTTGCTACATAAATTAATAAAAATGAAAATCTTTTGACACTAGTTACGTTGTAATACTTACAAAATTGGACAGTACAACAAAAAGGCAGTAATTCAGATTTGGTTTAGAGATGCACTAATATCCAAATACTTGTTTCAATGCGAAATCATAAAAAAGTTAAAATTAGTTAAAGATCTACATATGTTATACCAAATTAATTTATTTGTAGTCGTTTCTCAGTAACGAATATTATATTAAATTTATTGTACTAACCCTTACTTTTTGGAAGTCCATCTTATTAAGAATAATAAAAACAAAAATAAAAAAATAAAGACATTTAGCTGATCCACAATTTAAAGTTGTTAATGAACAAATAAATCTTGGAAGTTCTCCACTGTTAAACTGTTTACTTTGATTGAGTTTACATTTTATACATAGATAATACTTAATTGTAACATAAATATACAGGGTTAGTATAAAGTATGGAACCCCCTAAGTATCTCCTCAACGGTTTGATATTTTTAAATGAAATTACTTATCCCCTTCTAAGAAGATCCAAGAAATTCAAAAATGCTATCAAATTTAATGTACCATTTGCGGTTAAACCGGAAATGCATATCAACTTTTTTATTTTAAATAGAACACCCTGTATATTTTTCCATTTTTGAATTCCTTGTGAAATTCTGCATACAGTAAAACTTTCCATTCATATTGTTATTGAATAATTGAGGCTTTAATCAATAATTTATCGTTTTTGACTTAGTTAACCATGGATGAAATGTCAAATGGTGAGTAAGGCAAACTTAATTTATGGAAACATCCTAAAAACTTGGCAACATAACAATTTATTTATTTTAACAAAAAATAACACAAAATTAACAAAATCATATTAAATGTTCAAAATTACGCCCTTCTGCTATTTGACAATATCCTAAACGGTCTTCAAATTCTCGTAAAGAATTTTGCAAAAATTCGTTCTGCACTTGCAGCAATAAGTTTCGTATGCGTAACTCTAAGTCATTTAAATTTGTGGGTCTATTTATGTATACTTTATTTTTTAGATAACCCCACAGAAAAAAATCGAGAGGAGTTAGATCAGGACTACGAGGTGGCCATTCGATACGCCCTATCCATCGACTTGAAAAACTTGATCTAAATACTGGCGCACAATTCTAGAATAATGTGCAGGTGCGCCATCTTGCTGAAACCATATGTCTTCAGCAGGAATTGCTGGGTTATTTGGATGAGGATAAAGTCTTGCAATAGCGGGTACAATATAATTTGTTAATAAATCTAAATAATGATGTCCAGACAGATTACCTTCAATGAAGAAAGGTCCAATAATATTATCGTCTATCATTCCTGTCCACACATTTATTTTTTGCGGATACTGCGTATGTACTTGCCTTATCCAACGGGGATTATTTCTAGACCAGATACGATAGTTATGTCTATTCACTTTACCACTTAAGAACACAATTTTTTTGATAAAATTTGGGTTTGCTATACATCTGTTCTGAATGTTTTCGCAAAATTCTGTTCTGCGATCTGGATCATCTTCAGTTAATTCGTGACAGAAGTGAAATTTATATGGTTTCAATTTCTCGGATTTCATTATGTTCATGACGGAAGTCTGACTTATGTCAAAGTCAAGAGCTAACTGGGTAGTTGATGTTTGTGGATTTTCTTCAAGTGATAGTAACACATCCAACTTTACATTGTCATTTGTGGCGGATTTTGGTCTTCCTGACTTGGGTTCATTTACTACGTGATGTGTTCGTAAATAACGCCTTACAGTTTTCACAACTGTTGATTTTGTGATTTGGTGATCTGGATTAACTTCATTGAATAGGTTTAAAACTTCCTTATAAGAACGCTGTTTGTCTCCATATCCTCGCATAATTAAAATTTCAATACGTTTTCCTTCACTTAGATACACCATAAAAGAAAAAACAATATTAACAAATAACAGAGAGAAATATTATTGCACAACTTATACTACACTGATAGGAAGATTACTCAATAATTAATTTATTTGACAATTAAGGGTTTGACATTTCATCCATGGCTAAGTCTAAAACCACAAATTATTGATTAAAGCCTCAATTATTTGATAAAAATATGAATGAGTTTTAGTGTACCTATGCAGAATCTCACAAGGAATTCAAAATCTAAAAATATGCAGGGTGTTCTACCGCAAATGGTACATTAAATTTGATAGCATTTTTGAATTCCTTGGATCTTCTTAGAAGGGGATAAGCATATTCATTTAAAAATATTAAACCGTTGAGGAGATACTTAGGTTGTTCCATACTTTATACTAACCCTGTATTAAATTATTGTAAAGATCAGCATGATATTGTTTTTTCCTGGTTTTTATATATCATTGCACAGTTATACTGATCTTAGAGGGAAGTACATCCAGGATAATCCCTTAGGGCTATTAACATCAAGCATAAATATTGTTATGACTTATTACTTCCATACTTGGTCCAGCCTTAATACTACCTAAACAACATCAGGTACCTAGCTACAAACATACAAAATGTAACTTAAATGTCAGTCTGACGATGCTAATCAGCGAAACGGCCGTCATTGTAATTTAAAACATATTTTTTTCAAATAAACTTGGAAGTTGCTTTCAAACGAAGAGTTTTTTATTATTCTGAATATTATATTCTTTTCTCTACTTATTTTTTGTGTTGAATTACTGCGTTGGTTACTGTTAGTCCCTGATCTTCCCGCCTTACTTAACAGAAAATGTACAGCAAGACAAAAAATTAGGTTTTATAATAAGAGTTAACCAGTCTAACATTCTGATTATATCATCTTTGTACATCAATGTGCTTAATGTAAATTATTTTCTTTAAATGTTTGCACTGAGAGACAGTTTTGCACTTATAAGCTTGAACATTTTTTTAACTCAAGCATAATAAGTATCCATTTATCTATCTATTTTGTCTTGTTTTATTTGCATCATAAAGAAATGCCCGGTTGTTAAATAAGATATTTTTTAATAAAAAATATCTCGTTTTGCATATGTCTGCACATTTCTTTATCGCAAACAACATTACTCCATAAATTTGTCTTTCTGACAGGCAGCAAAAAGACCTGAAAGGCCTAAAAACAGGTTTAAAATAGAAAAATTTATGCCGTTGTAAATTTTCACGGAGATTATTGCTGGAAGATTTTGACATGTACGATTTACGGTGCCGTGATGCAGTTGTCATGGCAAAATTTTACGTTTTTTTTTGTTTTCTTTTTTTTTCAAAAACAATTTACTGACTTTAAATCACTATGCATTCAAAGCTGCTATGTTAAATGTACTCAAAAAAAAGAAAACTAGTACCAGTATTCCGTGGCAATACGTTTCAAAACTGTACGTTTAATTGTTGTAGTAAACCACACTAATTTTTAAATAAAAATGTATGTTTAATTCATGTCAGTATTCTTAAATAAATGGATTTGTTGTGGATGTTTATTTTCTGTATATATGTATATTTAAAAATGAAATTCGATTTTATCACCCAGTGTCAAAATGAACAACATCTTCTATCTAGAATGAGTATTAAAATTATAATATTTCGTAACTGAATTACAAAAATCATATTTTTGAAACCACCAAATGTATTCCGTTTAATATATATACATGTTTTATGAAAATGTCAAATATAAGTTTTTCTAGTAGATACATTAGTATTTTGTCAAAAACAGTCATAAAAGTAAAAAATATAAAGACAACCAACAGTATATATTTTTTATAACATAGAACTGTCGTTCTCGCCTAAAATTTTTCCAAAAGTGTCTTGTTTCGAAAAGTCTCGCTTTTTCGAATCGAGAATGAGACGGGAAGAGAAAAGTTAATGAAAAAAGTAGCAAATGAAATTTTATGGTATTAACCCTTACTGTGTGAAAGTTCATCTTATTCAGAACAATAAACAACTAAAAGGTTGAATTAACTTCCACTATTTATTCTATAAATACTTTAAATTCAATGACAGCCGTTTCGCTATCGGAATAGCATCGTCAGATTGACATATTGAAGTTACATTTTGTTTGTTTGTAACTAGGTACTTGATGTTGATAAGTAGTTAAGGCTAGACCAAGTAAGGAAGTAATAAGACATAACAATATTAAAGCCTAGATGTTATTAGCCCTAAGGGATTATCCTGGATGTATTTCCCTCTAAGATCAGTATAACTGTGCAATGATATAGAAAAACCAGGAAAAAACTATATCCTGCTGATCTTTACAATAACTTAATATATTTGTGTTGTAATTACGTCTTATCTATGTATAAAATGAAGACTCAATCAAAGTAAACAGTTTAATAGTGGTGAACTTCCAAGATTTATTTGTTCATTAACTACTTTATATTGTTGATCTGCTAGATGTCTTTTGATTTCAAGTTCTTCGAGGAAATCTAAATTTTTATCACAGGTGTGTAATATTTGAATGTCATTGGTGTGTATGAGTGAATGTGGATGTTCAAGAACATGTTTTGCATAGTTTGACTTATCTGGTTGTTGTAATCTATATGCTCTTAAATGTTCATTGAATCTTATTTCAAAATTTCTTTGTGTTTGACCTATATATACAGCATTACATTTTGGACAATTAATTTTGTAAACACCAGATTTTTTAATTTAGGTAATTTTGTTTTTACATTTAACAATTTTGTACCAACATTATTTTGTGATTTGTATGAAATTATTGCAGATGTTGCCGAAGATATTATTTTTGAAATTGTATTAGAAATATTTCCACAATACGCAATACTTTTATAACTTTTAATTTCTTTAGGGTGTTGAGGGAATATTAGTTGTAGTGACATTTTCTGTTCTTTCTTATTAATTAATTTATTTGTGAAATGTAATGGCTATTTGTTTTATATTCTGAATTTCTTTATTAAAATTATTTTTGTTCACTGAAATTGAAAATGCATCATAGAATTATAAGCTGCTATTTTATGTGATATAGGATGATTTGAATGATATGGTATAGTTACATCTGTTTATTGAATAATTTAATGAATTATTTTTCAATTCTCAAATCTAGAAAATAAATTGAATTATTTTCTTCAACTTCTAAGGTGAAATTAATTTTAGGATGTAAGGTATTAATATAATTAAAAATATATCTAATTGTCGTTCGCTACCTACAAAACCTGCTAACACATCATCAACATATCTATACCAAAATACAATATTGTTTTTATAACTAGAATTAAAGATTTTGCTTTCTAAATTATCCATAAAAATATTTGCTAAAATTGGAGAAATGGGACTTCCCATTGGAAGACCTTCATTTTGAATATATACTTTCTTATCAAAAGTATATATTCAAAATGAAGGTCTTCCAATGGGAAGTCCCATTTCTCCAATTTTAGCAAATATTTTTATGGATAATTTAGAAAGCAAAATCTTTAATTCTAGTTATAAAAACAATATTGTATTTTGGTATAGATATGTTGATGATGTGTTAGCAGGTTTTGTAGGTAGCGAACGACAATTAGATATATTTTTTAATTATATTAATACCTTACATCCTAAAATTAATTTCACCTTAGAAGTTGAAGAAAATAATTCAATTAATTTTCTAGATTTGAGAATTGAAAAAGTTAATAATTCATTAAACTATTCAATATACAGAAAACCAACACAAACAGATGTAACCATACCATATCATTCAAATCATTCTATATCACATAAATTAGCAGCTTATAATTCTATGATACATAGAGCATTTTCAATTCCAATGAACAAAAATAATTTTAATAAAGAAATTGAGATTATAAAACAAATAGCAATATCTAATGGCTATCCAATACATTTGATAAATAAATTAATTAATAAGAAAGAACAGAAAGTGTCACTACAACTAATATTCCCTCAACACCCTAAAGAAATTAAAAGTTATAAAAGTATTACATATTGTGGAAATATTTCTAATACAATTTCAAAATTAAATCTTCGGCAACATCTGCAATAATTTCATTCAAATCACACAATAATGTTGGTACAAAATTGTTGAATGTAAAAACAAAATTACCTAAATTAAAAAATCTGGTGTTTACAAAATTAATTGTCCAAAATGTAATGCTGTATATATAGGTCAAACACAAAGAAATTTTGAAATAAGATTCAATGAACATTTAAGAGCATATAGATTACAACAACCAGATAAGTCAAACTATGCAAAACATGTTCTTGAACATCCACATTCACTCATACACACCAATGATATTCAAATATTACACACCTGTGATAAAAACAAAATTTAGATTTCCTCGAAGAACTTGAAATCAAAAGACATCTAGCAGATCAACAATATAAAGTAGTTAATGAACAAATAAATCTTGGAAGTTCACCACTATTAAACTGTTTACTTTGATTGAGTCTTCATTTTATACATAGATAAGACGTAATTACAACACAAATATATTAAGTTATTGTAAAGATCAGCAGGATATAGTTTTTTCCTGGTTTTTCTATATCATTGCACAGTTATACTGATCTTAGAGGGAAATACATCCAGGATAATCCCTTAGGGCTAATAACATCTAGGCTTTAATATTGTTATGTCTTATTACTTCCTTACTTGGTCTAGCCTTAACTACTTATCAACATCAAGTACCTAGTTACAAACAAACAAAATGTAACTTCAATATGTCAATCTGACGATGCTATTCCGATAGCGAAACGGCTGTCATTGAATTTAAAGTATTTATAGAATAAATAGTGGAAGTTAATTCAACCTTTTAGTTGTTTATTGTTCTGAAAAAGTAGCAAATACCACTTATTAATGTTCGTTTAAGAATCTCCACCCATGGTTTTAGTTTGTACAGATATATTCTATATTGTAATGTTCACAAATTTTAAATGGTGGTATGTGTGATTAATTGAATTTGTTAGTTTTATGATATATTTTTTTTATAAGTTTAATTTTATTAAATTTATATTTTATAATTTTTATTATTAAACTTTAATATTTGTGGGGCTATGATTATTTAATTATATATTTTCAATTTAATTTTACCTTAATCGACTATTAATTACGTTGTGACTAGCTTGGTATAATTTTATGAGCATGTGAGAACTCTATATTTTCAGTAGTTCAATTAGTTTATAATTAATTTTAATTCACCTTTGTAAATGTTATGATCTCTAAATTTTGCCTTAACACAACACTGTTTATTTTTAAAATTCAATAGTCCTCATATATCGTACAGATTTACCATATCGATACTTTAACTTAAATTATTAATCGATTCGTATATTTGTTCTTTGATAATTCGATTTTTGTTGATAGTATTTTGAATATATCATTAAAAAACATTTATTTTACAAAAAAGAATAACATGTGATTAAATTTTATAATCGAAAGGTAATAAAGTTTACTATATAATTTCAAGTTTTAATTTTATATATAATAATATACTCTTTCTCCCGAAATGACATAAATTATTTAAATTCAATTGTTTATATAGGCAATTTTTCGAAATTTTCTAATAAATCTATTGAATTAATTCTACTTAATTGATTCTTTAATTGGGTGATAAATAAACTTTAACTATTATAATTGATAATAAATTAACTTCCATTAATTAAATTCTACTTTTTCCATGTTAAATTTTAACTTTAAATGGAGCGATGTTATGGCTACCTCTTGTAAACTTTAAAAAAAAAATTGTTAGCAAATATACTTTATACCTAATTAATTTTAACATAAACATACTCCTTAATACTTCAAATATTGATGGATAACTTTTTCTATAACTAAAATTCTATAAATTTTTTATAAATTACTTTTTAAATTAATTAATTTCTGCCATTTTTATCCGAATTTTAACTAATATTATATAATAAACAAAATGTTTCTACACTAAACATATGCAAATTTGGATAAAAATGGCGGAACATAAAATATTATTTACATATACAAATAATAATAACAACAAATTATATGTTGTTCTTGTACTTCATACTCAGAGTCTCAAGTGTCCTTTCACCTTAATAACTCATTTAACATAATTTTTATTCCCTATAGTTCAATTTCTAGTGTGTTTTCACTTTTTACGTTGGGGCACATTGTCACTGATTTTTGATGGGTTTTCACCTTGTCACTCGCGGTTTATTAATCAAATGTTATGTTTATATTATATTACACATGCTGTTATTTAACAAATTTGATGTTTTCAGATATATTCAAATACTTGGATGTTCAATGTTATACCCATTGTTATGGATGTTGAAACTATTGTCTATTACAACTGTCTGTAAGTAATTTCTTATTTTGTTATAAACTTAATTATGACTTTCTTTAATTGTATAGTTCATATACTAATAACTTTCTTTTATGGTATTAATTGTTTATTTCCAATATTAACTCTAAAATCATAGTTTATAACATACACTACTTTATAACAATTATATTTCATGTTTGTTGATATCAAAACTTAATTTGCTATTTTCATTAATAAAACATGAACTGTTCTGGCAAATAAGGTAAGATTATTTTGATTTAATTTTGAATCATTACAATATATTAAGATGAATAGCTAAGCACAAATCAAATATAAATATAATGTAAAACTTACCAAAGAATATAATTTACAATTAATAAATAAAACATTGCTAAAATAAATCAAAAATTATAAATAAAAATAAAAATTTTGTTATTATTTTTTATTAAAAACTTGAAAAGTTTTACATTTTCAATTTAAATAAAATTATTTAAAAAAAAAAATTTTACCCTTTTTAAAATATATATTGTATAGCATTGGACATATTTTACTTAGATTTACTAAAGTTGTATTTTAGTTTCAGCTTGTTTCGTGTATTTTAGCGGCCTTTTATGTATTATTTTCATGCTAATTAAATTTCACAAATAAAACGATATTGCCCTTATTTCTGTAAAACTAAACATGGGAAAAGATAAATACTTTTGCTGAGAAATCTCTCGGCAAATTTATACCCTTGACAAACAGAAATATCCAAATTCACTTCCGAACTAAGTTTTTGTCAGTCGAAGCAAATTACCGCCACGCTTTTGACAATCCTAGCGTGCTGCTACGACAACAATTAAAACAGGAGAAAAAAACAGCCGGCAATTTAAAAAACAATCAACAAAACGCTTAAGAGAAGGGGTCGAAAGTACGTGCAAAACGGTGTGACAAAACAAAGGAAACTTCCTTCTCCAGCAACAAAAAGTGCGCTTTCTTTATTCCACTCGAAACGATCTGATGATAAAAACCATTTCTTTTTATTTTTCTTTACCTAATTTCCTTTTGGCAGGTTAAGAGAAGGTTTTTACACCGACACATAGTAAAAACCATTTAAAATTTTATTGAAAACTTCACTTTTTTTTATTGGCAAATTTACTGTACATGCCTTTTTTTAATACAAACAAATAATAATAACAATGCCAGATATCATTACCAAAAAAATTAAATTTTAAAATTAAATGAAATAATTTGTTCTGTTGTCTGTTTCGTATTCTTAATATGATAATTTGTTTTTATTTAAATGCACTATAGAAAGATACTATAACTAGATTCCTTAAGACATGTTCACCATTTTTTCTTTTAGGCTTTTCCTTTCAAATAAGAAGTAAGGAAAAGTGGAAAGTGGTTCTACTTAATCGTTTTTTGTTAACTGGTAAAAACTGTTAATATAAATGTTTAACCATTAATATAAAAATAACAATTTTAAAACATTCTAATGGGTGACTTGCAAGTTATAGGAAGCTTTATCTTTTCGATTAAAAATCCATTTTGGTTTTAAAAATATTAATTTTTAATAATGTATAATAAAGGTATCTATTTTTTATCTTCTTAATGAATTTCACATTTTATTGTTTGTTCTTTGATGCTCTTGTACGTGACTGATTTCATCGTTTAAAATTTCTGGTAGAACTGTGAAAAAGTGAACGAAATATTTTCAATCTGTCGAAGAAGCTGCTAATTTTCTTCCAGTAAAACACGAGTTGGTTCGCATTACGTAGTATTTCTTTCACTATCACTATCATGTACATTTATTATAAGGGGTTCTGTGTAAGTATTAAATGCCCTGTATGAATCCTCCACTTTTATAACATGGTTTATTGTTCTTTTCCAACAATCAGCGCCTGGGTCATCTATATTTTGCCGGATTAATCCAATTACAGAAGGACATAATGTAGGTATAGTATTTTAGGTCCGTACTTTGTTCTTTAGTTTTCTCCACATATGCTCAATCGGGTTGAATACGCAGTAGTAAGGAGGAAGACGAAGGTAGCATCCTTCGGATGCAATTGTGTCATATACAAATGTCTTCTGTATGTTAAATGTCCTTAGAACCTCTAAAAGCTGCGTTTTTTATATCCTTCTTTAAAGTACTTGTTGTTTTGGAGCATAAATTCCTGGATTTCCGCTTTTGTATTTGAATACCCTGGAACCTTCTTCAATTGGCAACTATGGTAACTGGCATTGTCCATAACTATGACACTATGCGGGAGAATATTTGGCAGTAAAGTGTTTTCGAACCATTCAAACAATTTGGCTGTAGTATCTTGGTGGTAATCCAAAGACGAATCTTGAATGGTTTTCTCCGAAAGTCCCAAACTGTTTGGAATTCAACCATCTTCTGATCCAGCATGAATAATCGTGATCCGTTTTCCTTGGTTCGATGGAGCTTTTGATTGGCATCGCACTGTTCCATCGGTCCATCCTTTTGCCGGCGTATCGTGAGTATCATACCAGGTCTCATCCAAATAGATTATTGGTCTTTATAAAGACCTGTAATCACTCATATGGCAGTCAAATATTCAAAACGCCATTGCCTAATCCGTTGGGATTCCATAATAACTTGCCTTTTGTCAATTTTGCAGTATTTGAAACCTAGTTTGGATAAAAGTGTCCATAGGTTTCCAATTGATATCCTTATCTCAGTGGAGTTCCTTAGTCCTGTTTGCAATGATCTGATAGTAGTCACAAAGTTTTCTTCGTTCATAGAGTAGATAGTTCTTCTTATCAAATCTTTATTACCGTCATCAGTGGTTCTGGAAACACCACTATAGTTTCGTTTTCGTCTCGGATGAATTGTCCTCTAAATGTGAACTCTCACTGATGATTCCGGTATCCCTGTCAAATCGCTGGTTTCTCTTACAGCAGGAGTAAAAGCCCATTCCCATCAAAGGATAAAACTCGTCGTCGAACAGGAACAGTAACACAAGGCGCCGCTGATGCAGTTTCCCAAGAACGAAACATTTTTCACAAAAATTATTAAACAGCACAGACTAACTTTCACGACGGGAACACAATTATAAATGATTATATTCAACCCAAATTATACAAATACAAGAACCGATCCTGTGTGCAAATTTTGACCATAAGCAGTAAACCGTGACAGACGATCGCAATAAAAGTGGTTTATTACCATCAGTCCCCTTTTATTGTAGGCACTATATTGTTGAACACACAATACATAAGGTATGTAATGCAAACTGTAACAGCACATTTATGATGTCTTTTTTCAGGTAGTTCTGATTATAGGTTATTTCTGCGGCAGTTGACATTCCGGAAAGTAAAACATATATCCGTAAGAATTTTCAATTGTGGAGTACTCTGTATTGGGTTTAGTGGACCCATCGGTTTAGGAAATGTTTTTAAAAGTATTGTTAAAAGCATTGCACAGATCAGCTTTTCGACAAAATACATTCGTTAAAATCTCGAGCAAAATTGCTAGTTTTTTGGATTTGCCGAAACTGTCACGGGATATTGTTTGCGAAGGACTTCTGCGACTTCCTTCATCAATGCAGGAGCAAATATTACAACATGTAAGAGACATAGTGGATGGTGCAGTTCCACTATAGTAGAAGGGGATTTTAAAATAAAACAGCAAGTATGTTGGCTGGCATATCAGACGAAATAAGTAAAACGTCAACTACATGTTTGAATACATTAATAAATAATGAAAGCAGTTCAATGGAGAATACTTGTAGATTAACATCCTCCCAACTCCCTTGAAAAATAAATAATAATTTCAGCTTTACCTCCTATCTCACCGATTTCATAACGTATTTTTTAATAAGCAACGAATAATTTACTTTCCAATATGTT
Organism: Ophraella communa; assembly: GCA_035357415.1. NCBI lineage: Eukaryota > Metazoa > Arthropoda > Insecta > Coleoptera > Chrysomelidae > Ophraella > Ophraella communa. Next base: position 38,845,749 of record CM068990.1, on the reverse strand, counting down.
ACCTAGTAATATATTAACCCTTAATATACTTGTCAATAAGCTTTAACTTTTCATTGGTTTAATATATTTTTTTAAATACATTTTTAGACATTTGTAAATAAACTTCTGTAATTTTGAGTTTGAATTATAAGAAAATTGTATACGTGGCAAGTATACGTGGAGTCACATATTAAATGCGCATTTTAGAATGCGCTACATTTGAATATTTTCCCAAATAAACTAGTCTCGTGGAAACAGTTTTCGAGTTAAAGACGCTAAAATGGAATTTATTTTTACAGAAATACGTACGAGAGACAATAAAGTTTAAAGTGTGTGTGTTTTTTTTTTAATTTTCTCTCCTACACTTATACTTCAGAAAAGCATATTTTATTTTTAGGAATATTTTAGTTAAATGTACCCAATAGATGAATAAAATTTTATTTACAATAAATGAAAATTAATAGACATAATATATTATACAAAATATTGACATAGTTCTGTCAATAATAGTAGATCTAATTAAATTATGAATGTTGTAATAAGTGTATGTTTATTAAAAAAAAAACACGGGACTGATAATTATTAAATATCCCTGTTCTAGGAGATTGATGTGTAACGTGAAAGGACCGACATAATGGAAGAGAATTATTGGAAGAATGATTGAGCAAAGGGACGAAAGTGTAAAACAGCGGGACTACATGCGAGGATTAAACTTCCACTTAGGGTTCAGAGAGGAAAGTTGCTGAAGGTGGTGTAAGTCCAACAATGTTCGGGTCCTGAAGAGGATCTGTTCGAGCATGAGTTTTTCCATCTCAGCCCAAAAAAATAATAGCTAATAAGAGACCTAAAGTTTCGGTAGCACTCTCTACCAACGCTCGCATCCATAGGATTTCTAGCTCCTCCTCTTTTCATAAAGCCTATTACAGTTCTAACCAAACCTTGCTCGTGACATCTTTATAAAACAATAAATGGTGAAAATTGCCTTGGATAACCGTACGACAGATATTCATATATGAAATACTTTTATATATCGCCAGCTTGGGAAAGAAGCGTGATGCCGAGAGTAATGTCGACCATCGTTTCTCTTTCACATAGCCGTGGAAAGTTTAGAGGCATAACTGTCAAGTTTAATTACATGCCAGTGAAGGCGATAATTTTATTACAAAGTTCTTATTTAAATCCAAATTTTATATTTTTATTTTAAATATGGGTTTAAAATGTTTTATTTGTGGTTGCCATCCCTACAAAGGGAAAGTAAAAATTGTTATAAGATTATATAAAGACGTGCTCGGGGTGGTTTTATAATTCATAAATAAATTTATCGAAATAAAAAGAAAACGGTTTTTATTGGTAGTTGTTACAAGTTTAAAAAAAAATCATCAGTATTTTTAATCGATTTTTTAGTATTATTTTTATGCCAATAGTTTGTTACAGATCCTAACTGTGCCTACATAATCTTTTCCCACCAAGATTATAGCTGAAGAAAAAAGGGAGATATGTACAAAGAAAATGTTTTAAAATTCTTTTTTCACTCCAGTGCATTCTTTGCTTAATACTGTTTACACCCTCTTGGTTTTTCCATTACTCCCATTTAACTGTACGCATATGTAAACAGGGTTTATATAAATCTTTTTTTTTCTAAAACTTTTGAAGTTGTAAATAGTCCAAGAGCTAGCTGAATTTTGCAAACGTCAGTTTAGAAATGGTAATTTGTCGCCGACGTCGCAGAATTTATCCCAGTAATGAGTGACTTGATCTTCAGCTAGTGAAATCTAGGCAATGGATAGTGACATTTGTTCAGAAGAAATAAATTTAAGATTATTTAATTAAGCTCTTATCAGTAAATGTGATAAAATAAGTTATTTTTTTGAGAAAATAAAAACAGTGCGATGTATTTAGTACATATAAATGCTTCGCAATGTGACTTATTTAATTATCATTTTCAAGCGTGCGTTATAAAGTAGGAGGTTATTTTAAATACATTATTTAATTAAATATATATATATATATATAATTAAATGTATGTTATTTGCCGACTAATAGGTATTAAACCAGAATTTTTGGGGTAAACGGCAATGTTTTTAAAGAAAACTCTTTTACTTGTTTTCCAAGCTTTCGAAATATATTTATTTCATTTTCAAGGAATAAGCGAGTATATACAAAATTGGTGTTAAAAAATGGTAAATATAACATCAAAAACTATTTTAAATTTAAAAAAAAAAAAAAAAAAAAAAAATATATATATTTTTTAAATTCCAAATTAAAGTTAAAATAGTTTTTGATGTTATATTTACCATTTTTTAACACCAATTTTGTATATACTCGCTTATTCCTTGAAAATGAAATAAATATATTTCGAAAGCTTGGAAAACAAGTAAAAGAGTTTTCTTTAAAAACATTGCCGTTTACCCCAAAATTCTGGTTTAATATATATATATATATATATATATATATTAAAAAAAATTATCGTACTAACTTTTACTTTGTGGTCCATCTTACGAAGAACAATACACAACTAAACGGTTGAACTAAACTTCCACTATTTATTTACAAAATACATTTTTAAATGTGAAACAGCTGCCATTGCATTTAAAAACGTATTTTACTAATAAATAGTGGAAGTTTAGTTCAACCGTTTAGTTGTTTATTGTTCTTATATATTTTGTAGTCAAATTTGCCTTTCTTAAAATTAGTAAACATTTAAAAACCTAATAAACATTTAAAAACCTAATGATTAATTTGAAAAAACTAAGACTTTAGAGATAGCAAAAAAAGTGAGTAATAAAGGACAGGTTGGAAGAGGAACTATCACAGCGGGAGGCATTATCAGAGTTCCAATATGGATTCCGCATGGGAAGATCTATAATTCATGCTGTACATTGGATTAAGGAGAAGACGCAAAACACAAAGAACGGTGGGCTGCCCTTATTGCGTTGGATGTGAGTAACGCGTTCAACTCGGCCAATTGGCAAATCATTATTGATAAGCTAAGGAATCTAGGAATGTCGCAAAATCTTATTAATATCATTATAGAGTACCTCACTGAGTGTTGGTCAACAGAGATGTACAGATGAAACTGACAGCTGGAGTCTCTCAGGGATCGGTTTTGGGGCCTACCCTATGGAACCTACTATACGACAAAGCATTACAAATTAGGATGCTGGTGGGAGTCCAGGACAATCGGTTTTGCAGATGACCTTGTAATATATATATAGAAGAGCAAATGCCATGGCTATTAATGCATAAAGGAAATGCAGCGCTAAATAAAATTAGCACATGGATAAAGGAAAAAGACTTGAAACTCGCAGACGAGAAAACAGAAGCTATTGTGCTGAAAGGCCCCAGGGGCAGATCGGCGGTTAAATTTAAGTTAGGAAAAGTTCAGATTACCCCCGCACAAAATATTAAATACTTAGGAATCCATCTAGACGACCAAATGAGATTTATTATACATATCGAAAAAGCAGTAAAGAAATCGCAAGAAAGATCTGAAACATTAAGAAGGCTGGTGCCTAACATAGGAGGCCCGGGGTTCATGAAGAGAAGAACTCTGTTACAAGTAGTACATTCAATACTGCTATTTGGTGCACCGATATGGTATGATGCACTGCGATTCAAAAAATATAGAGAACTTATTACCAGAGCGCAGAGACCACTGCTTATACGCGTAGCAAGCACGTACAGAACTGTATCTACAGTTGCATTACAGGTAATATCAGGTGCCACACCGGTGCATCTGTTAGCAGAAGTGAGAAACGAAATCCGAGTAGAGATCCTATATGCTTGCAACAGGAATGGCTTTGAGAAACCCTGAAAGGTCAATGGACCAAAAAACATGTAACTAACTATTTCATGACAATTTCTTTCTGGACATGGATCTTACAGGGTCTATACAAGAAGAATAGGTAAGAGTACTAATGAAGACTGCGTTTATTGCGGGGAATATGATGATGCAAATCATACGGTGTTCCACTGCAGTAAATTTAACCCAATACGTAATAATATGGAACTTCAGCTAGGCATTTAGTTAACACCCGGAAACTTCATGCAAGTACACCAAGCGAACAGGCATATAAAACTGTATACACGGCGATTAATAACATAGTGAAGGTAAAGGAAACAGAAGAACGTACCCATCAACAAAGAAATTGAAATGTCACCCAGGCTACCTGATGTAACGCTGAAAAAGCAGTCCTAGGTACAACTGGTAGAAAGGGGGGTGTTTTTAGCAGGTAGGTCACTGGAATTGAGGCAGGCGGCACTCGATCTCCCCTAAAGGAGGATAACGAGTGCCGCCGGTCTTACTCTGATGGAATCCTGCACGCCTGGGATACACTCCCAGATGTCTTACAAAGATTTTCACTCAGGAAAAAAAAGTTAGGATAGGTTCTATGTAAGAAGTCAACGTCCTTCCACTGCGACCTGAAATCTCTTTTGTAGCATTCTATCAACCATATACTTCTGTTAAAGCTCATCAGGGTAGTTCGCAACACTTCTATGAATTCCGTTGGCTCGAGTTCATGCAAATCAAATTTATTGATCTTTTGTCTCTTGAGCTCTTGGCAGTTGCACAAAATATGCTCCACCGTTTCATCTTTCGCCGGCCAGAATCCGCATTCCGTGCACAATATGATATTGTTCCTCTAGCTATACTATTCGCTATGCCTAGGAATGCCTCCGGACCTTTAAATATTCCTTCAGCACCCTTCCTGGTTAGAAGGTCCGCTTTTTTGTCCCATTCAACGCCAGTCTGTTCAGGTGTCCAAAGTAAAGTTACCACTGGTCAACACCAGAGGCAGCTAATACGTTTTACAAACTTATTAACTATACATTTAGAGAAAAAAAATTAAACACAACAGTTACAATTATAAATAGAAAACAAAAAATGCGTGATATTGTTTTTTTTATCTCCATCATGAATTTATTTTATTAAATAAACAAGGATTCATTACATTTTTTTCTTAGTTTGTAATTGATATAGCTAAAGTAAAAGAATCATGCAAGCTCCTGCTTTAATTACAATTTTCCGTGTTGCCGTGATTAATCTAGTTTATTTTTGTTTTTTACTGACACAATGGATCACAGAAAACGTGAAAGAAACAAAATAAACCGACTAATACAAATTAACTGTTACTGTTTCAAAATAAAAGCGGAATTGTATTTTCTACTGTAAAAAAATAAATAATATTCGGTCACCTTCTACATCGAACTAATTTATTTCATATAAACGTAATTACTATTCCACAGGGCGCCCGAATGAACTCAAAAGCGCCGTCAATGAATGTAGAAATTTTAGGAAAAGTTTCTCTCAAACGGAAGGCTTTCCAAAGAACCAATTAAAGAAAGATCGCAACCCTTCCGCTTTAATATCTCTTTCATTTAAGTTTCTCGGGACTCTCGCACAGAGCGTCATTTTTGACTGGGAACTTCCAAAGCATGCCCATAAATATGTTTCGAAGCAAGGAAGAAAAGACGTTGATTTAATTGGTTTAATTTAGTAAGTCTCTTTAAGAAACAGATGCAAACAAGGCTTTGACAAAATAATAGCAGCAAATTATATTAGGTAGCTAACAATTTTTGTTTGCTGTCGCTCAACTAAACTCGCAAAACTGAATAGTACAATTAAATTAAATCAATTAAACTAATTGAAACACTTCAAATGTCATTTAAAAAAAAATGTTATGCAAATGTATAACCAAAATGACGTGTTGAAAAAACTTTAATTATTCCACTCAAGATTCCACGTACTAGAAAGACAAAACTTTCAAATTTCTGCCAATATCGTTGTATCGTTGTATCAATTTGACGAGGTAACTCGGATTTGGTAGATGAAGAAGTTTGCTTTGGATCCTTAGGTGTAATAAGAACAGTAGGAGCTTTTCGGACTGCTTTAACGTATCCATTTCGGACAGACTGCTTGACGCTTCTGGGACGTTGGAGATTTGACTTCTCAACATATTCAGTAACTAGTTTTTGAGAAATTGAAACATAAAATCCAATTTTTGTCCTTCAAATCTGGAAAACTGCTTAATTGCGTCATTACAGCAGCAACGACATTAAATTTACTATTGCAGGTACTACACAAGTAAATCACATTGTATTTCTTGGAGAAAAAACGGAATGTAGAATCAGACAAATTAGCACAGGGACCATGTCACCAACGACCACAAGGTCCTTTGCGTCCAATTAAATGGGCATCTTTTTTATACGTCTTACACTATACTACAAAATCCCACATGCTGATTTACTTAAATGCGAAATAAAAATTCAAATCAAAATTAAAACAAAACTATTCCTGGTCTAACAATAACGTTGTTGTTATTATTTTTTGTTTTACAGTTTTTGATAAGATAAAGTAATTTGTCCAGAAAAAGATGTTATTTCGCGACAAAAATTTTTAAATTCTGCTTATATTTCCAACTTGATATATCCCACATAAGTAATTTTAGCAAGTATCAACATAATGTAATGAACACAAAAAGTACTAATTGTTGAATAATTTTAATTAAAAAAAAAATATTTAAATGCGAATTATAAAATATATATTGTAAAACTTTTGACAAAATGAGTCAAAATAGCAAATTTAAGAGATATAAACCCAAACAAATTATTAAAAATGACATAAATTCTATTGTAAATAATTATGGTTACATATCTAAATATTCAGTAAAAAATTCAATAGATTTGATAAAGAAATTATATAAAAGTAATTTGCAAAATAATACAGAATTAGTATCGTTTGATATAACTAATATGTTCTCCGACATACCTCCTAAAGGAGGTATCAATGTATGAGCTGCATACATTGGTATGGGTCTTATTAGCGTTTACATAATATATCCTTCTTTGATTGTTTGGTCAATATATTACTTTTTAGCAGATTTTTATTTGCTTGGTATTCCTCTTTGTTGCTATTTTTTTCTTCTATTTCCGTTTTTTCCCCTTTATTGTTTATCATTATGCCCCTATTCTTATTTATCTATTTTGCCCTGCTTTTCCGAGTCTCATTATTTTTGTTTTCTTCTCATTAATTTTAATCCCATCTTTCTTCCCTCTTCTTTAATCTCCTTTAACATTTTTTCCATGATTTTCCTTGTTTTCGTCAATAGTTACTACATTACTTAAATAATATTTTATCATTTTCGTTATAGTTAAAGTTAGTATTATAAATAATTGAATGTATTTAATTGTTTTTAGTAATTAATACTTTTAAACCAACCGATACCATAAGGTGACAGTTTAAATGCTATAATTCTATGTTACAATTGTTGTTAAAATAATAACGGTTATAAATGACCGTTTTAAGATAGATACAACAGGGAGCTTTGATTTTATTTTATTTCAGATAAAATTTAAATACTCGATGGAAAAATAATTCTATAAATAACTTCTTTGTTTATTGTGCTGTACATTATTAATGCGGTATACGAAGAAGATTTTCATCGAATTTCCAGATGTTTAGAACTTCCATATATCTTATGATTCTCACGGGTTTATTATAATATTGTCTTACAATCTCTGTTTACCCCCATTGCACCCTTGACGGTAATTATCGCGGCATTTCATTATACGCTCAATGCAAATGTTAACTATAATTCATTTTAAACTCCAACGAGCAAATAACCTGAAAAGAAAATGTTTTCTTAATGTTAAGTTTTAAAACATATCATAATTAATTTCACAATTTTGGACTGTTTGGCTCAACGCAAGGCTTTAATCAACACAAAATTTTATGATGTTAAAAATGACTGCAAATTATTAACATTAGGAATGTGCCAATTATATGCCCCTGTACCGATTGGAATCAAATGTGATACATTTTTGTAATCAGCTCATCTAGAGTAATCCAAAAAATGAGATAAAAGGGTGGTGTCCCATTTAAAAAAAGTAAGATGACGTCATTACTCGAAATTAATTCACCATGTATATTAAATTTAAAAAAACATAAGTTTGCTGTGCCACCATCTTATGGAACACCCTGTAAGATTGTAACTAATTTTGAAATGTGGAGTTTAAAGTTGCCTACAATTTTTGTCAATAACTTTTTTTTGTATTTTTTACTATAACAGATCTACTGAGCTTCCTCACACTAATAAATCACCCTGTAGAAACATTATTGTGTGGATAATATACGGGGTTGGGATAAAGTATGGAACCAAGTAAATATCTTTTAAACGAAAAGAACGATATTTATGAAAATTTGCAGGTAAGTGCAATGGAACAAAACGCATCTGATGTACATTTTTTTGATAATAATATACTTCCGGTTTAACCGGAAATGCCATCAACTTCTTTAATTTAAATGGGGCACCCTATATATTTTTACAGATTTTGAAAGAGCTTGTTATTTTAAATTCATACATACTGAGTTTAGTGTAAAAAAATTTGTAAAAACGAGGAATAACTCACTGTTAGTAGTACAATAGATGTACATTTCATTATTTTAGAATAATGAGAAACAAAATTACTTCAAATGTTCAAAATGCTCGCCGTTTACTTGCTGACAATATGCCATCCTATTAACAAATTCTTGAGTCACTCTTTCCAAGAGTTCTCCACGTATTAGTTCACATTCATCAATAATTCTTTGTCTGAATTCCTGTAAGTTTGTTGGGCGTCTAACGTAAACACGTGATTTTAGATAACCCCAAAGAAAAAAATCTAACGGGCTAAGATCCGGAGAACGAGCAGGCCACTCTACGTCCAATCCATCGATTTGGAAAATTCGCATCCAGAAAATCCCTAACCCGTCTATCATAGTGGGGAGGTGCTCCATCTTGTTGAAACCAAATATTTTGTGGTAATTGCCCATTTTGTTGAAGTGTAGGAATAATTTCATTATTTAGTAGATCCAAATACTTGTCCCCATTCAAGTTTCCGTTGATAAAAAATTGGCCTATAAGCTTATTTTCGACAATTCCCAGCCAAACATTTAACTTCTGTGGATGCTGGATATGTGCTTCATGAATCCAATGAGGATTCTCATTTGACCAATACCTTGAGTTATGGCGATTAAGTGTTCCATTTAAACAAAAAGTTGCCTCATCGGAAAAAACTATGCTAGAAGCAAAATTTTCGTCGACATTACAGATGTCCATTAGCCGTTCGCAAAATTCCAGCCGTCGGTCAAAATTATCGTATGACAATTCTTGAACCAACTGTACCTTATACGGATGATACTTTTCACTTTTTAATATTTTTCCTACAGAACGTCGACTGATACCATGGTTTAGTGCCAAATTTGAGGTGATTCTTCTAAATCGATGGCAATATTTTGTTTAACAGTTTCGTTCGTTGCAGTCCGCGGTCTTCCAGGTTTTAGCAAATTTTTTATCATCCCAGCAGTATTAAAACGTTGTAATGTTTTAGTTACTGTTGAACGTGATATAGGATTTCTCTCCGGATGCAAATTATTAAAAATATGACACACTTCTTCATGAGTTCTAACACGATCACCATAACCGATCATCATTAAAATTTCAATACGCTCTTTTTCACTTAATTGAACCATTTTAAATTGTGCAATTTATTTCCGTCAATTAGAATTTGACACTTGAAGAACAAAAGACGTACTAAACAACAGTACTTGTTTATTTATTACTATGCATACAAACAACATCATTTAGTTTATCTAAATAGTTTTTTACTCTAATGCAAAAAACTCAAAGGAGGTTGGTTACAGTGCTCTATTTCTCGTTTTTACAAATTTTTTTTTACACTAAACTCAGTATGTATGAATTAAAAATAACAAGCTTCTTCAAAATCTGTAAAAATATATAGGGTGCCCCATTTACATTAAAGAAGTTGATGGCATTTTCGGTTAAACCAGAAGTATATTATTATCAAAAAAATGTACATCAGATGCGTTTTGTTCCATTGCACTTATCTGCAAATTTTCGTAAATATCGTTCTTTTCGTTTAAAAGATATTTACTTGGTTCCATACTTTATCCCAACCCTGCATGTTATTTATTTGTTTTGTGCAGCAATCGGATCAAATTTATTATTTTTAGATGACAATCTGGAGAGAATTGTTGATGCTCTGGAATTCCATGATATGGCTGCCGCCTTTGTCACCACAGTTCAACGACAATTTAGCACGCTTTATATCCTTTAACACAATTAAATTAAGATAATTAAATTATCGTCAAGAACACTTTAATAATTCATTGAGGCCACTTCAATACTTTAATCGAGAGAATGTAATTTGCAAAGTAATCGTTAAATTCGTGAACTTCCTGTACTTTTGTAAAGCAGATTTGTCTTAAAGGACTTTTTGTTATTCCAATATTCTTACAGATTAAATAATGTTCTTTATGAAACAAATATTTCGGTTCATTTTTCAAAATTAAATGGTTTCTGAAAGGGATATTGTTGAACGAGGAAACTAGATAGACGAAGATCTGTTTTCAGATTATAATCTGAAAGCATATTTAAAGAATTCGAACTCGGAAAGGGCGGTTGACGAAGAAGAAATACCTGTAAAATTACTCAAAGCCCAAAGCCACCGGGAGAATTGGGGCATATTAATTTATTCAATCTTAATTAGCGGATTTGTGAATAAAATAAAATTACTTCTACGGTTCTAAATTTATAGTAGTATCTACAGAAAATGTATATGTATAATGTAATGGTATCAATTTTATTTATTTTTGTAATTATTTTATTTAAGTTAAATTTTTTATCCTTCAATTTATAAATTTTAATTTGTTACCTCAAATTATATCAATGATATAAGCACAAGAAATTCTTACCTTATAGAAAGGTTCAAAAAAAAAACTTTATATTTAATTAATGTGTGGAGGTCCTGTTATATTTATTTTTTTTAGTCACAGTTACCTTTTTTTGTTTTTGACATATGTAGTAAAGATATAGGTATAATTGTCATTGTCATTTCTTACGAACGATAATAAAAATCTTATTTCTATTTGTACTGTCTGTACATTTGGTGATCCCGATATAAACCCGAAACCGAAAAGCATGGCTGACGGAGACAATGTTAGTGAGATTAAGATTACTAAATTTTTGGACAAGCAATCCCAAGTTATGGTTTATGCCCAATTTGAGTTGAGCAGGGTTAAATCTGACAATACTAAATACTTTACCATTATATCTTCATTGGACACCACTGTGCTTCAACAAGTATCTGTCCTGGTTATGATTCCTTCCGTACAAGATAAGTATGAAACTTTAAAGAATCAGCTTATTGCTCATCTTGCAGAATCGGAAAGCAAACAGTTGAGTAATTTACTTACAGACATAGAACTAGGAGATAAGAAACGTTCCCAGCTTCTTCGTGAGATGAAAAATTTAGCTACGGATCGGATAAGTGACAATATTTTGACAACTTTGTGGCTCTAGCAGATTGGTGGGAAACACCATTTTCAGTAAACTAGACCTTATTCGAGCCTATCATCAAATTCCAGTAGCAGAGCATGATATTCCAAAACAGCGGTAACTACTCCATTTGGATTATTTGAGTTACCTTACATGACATTTGGTTTACGTAATGCAGCTCAGACATTCCAGAGGTTTATGAATTCTGTTCTTCAAGGTCTTGATTTTGTTTTTTGTTACATCGACGACATCCTCCTGGTAAGTGAAGATAAGGTTGCGCATTTGAAACTTTTAGAAATTGTGTTCTCAAGACTTAGAGATTATGGAGTTGTACTTAACCCATCTAAATGTGTATTTGGAGTTCCAGAAATTACTTATTTAGGAGGATATTTAATTACTTGTCAAGGTAGTAGTCCTTTAACTGAGACAGTAGAAGCTGTACAATCTTATCCAAAGACAGTGAAGGAACTACGTCGATTCCTTGAAATGCTTAATTTCTACAGACGTTTCCTTCCTAAAATCAGGCCAATCATTCCGAAAATTCTACGGAATATCGTTTTCGACAATATGCACAATTTTGCTCATCCAGGGACCAAGGCAACCTTAAAACTAATCAAAGATAGGTATGTTTGGCCTAATATGAGAAGAGATGTTACGCAGTGGACAAAATTTTGTATTCCGTGTCAGAAATCGAAAATCCATCAACATAAAAAAAGTATTTTCAAGGAATTTGCAAGTTCCGGACAAAATATTTGAACAATGTCCTCTCAAAGAAGGTAATTACAATATAAACCTAAACAAGTGAAGTAAGTTAATAACAAATAATTGTCAATATCATTAGTACAAAAAAGTTAACACCATTTACCGATAACAAATTTAATGTGAAAAACTATATAAATATATAAAAAAAATAAAACAATAAATTGACATGTTTGAATTAAATTCAATTTCTAGTACATAAAATAAAATTAAGAACTATATAATGTGATTTGATTGTTTTTATAAAACAAAATAACTCAGGTCTTTTTTTTATTTCCTTCTTTGAGAGGAACTTATTAAAATTTTGTAATGATATTAAAAATTAAGAACAATAAATAACTGAACAAAAAAAATCAACAAAACCAAGCGTCTAAAAATATATCCATACGTTCGCAACTCTTGAACATTAGTTAAATTTAATAATTTATAATGAATTTGTTTGCTCACTTGATTTCAAGGACTAAATATAATTTTTCATTATTGTATCTTTACAATTATTGTGCCTCGTCTTCTAGGAAACAAGCTTCTCTAGCCTACTAATTTTTCTGTCGACCCTTTTAGATGGAAATATCAACACTATTTTTATCACGATTCAGAAAACAAAAAAAATCAACAAAAACAGGCGTCTGAAAATATATCCATACGTTCGCAACTCTTGAACTAAAAAAAACCAGAAGAAAAATATACTGAAACAAAAAAAATCCACAAAGAAAATAAGCTCGACTTAGATTTGTTTGCAAATGTTTTACCAAACATATTTTTTATATAAAAAAAGGAAGTTTTCTTTGACGTTTCCGATTATAACGTTCGATGGGAAAGTAAGAAATTTAAAGTCTACGGCATTTTATTCAAGGCAGAAAAAAAATTACATCAGTATAAAAATGTTTAACATTCAATTATTCTTTATCTTTTATCAATAAACTTAAAAACTAATAAAAAACCACGGAAAAAAGAAATCTCTTTAAACATTTCTTTACGGGATGTATAATAAAAATAAAATCTTTATTGTGTAACAGATTTCCATTCATAAAACAAGTTTAGAATAAGTACAAAAATATTAAGAACATTAAAGAAAGAACTTTTAAAATGTAAAAGTTTTGATAAAAAGTTTTCTCCTTTAATTCTTTTAATATGGTGGACTTCTACAAATTAAACATTGGTACAATAAGCAACACTACAAAAGTATTTCTAAAATTTAATTAAAAAACACAAACAAAAAATATTAAATAAGCAAAATTCCGTTCCATTTCTAAGCGAGCACAAAACACCTCTTTCTGAATATGGTCCGTGGATTTTGACTAAATACTTAAAACATTAAATCTGAATTGCATCCTATCAATTAATGGGAACGTGAACATTATATATTTGTCTACTACTACTATCACTAGTACCTTTCAAATGAGCTGTCACGTGACCTCGGTTTGTATTTAAAAAAATCGTCGATGACGTCATTACGCCATCACTAATGACGTAATATCCAACACATCTATAGCAGTTGATGGCCATTCAAAAATTAAAATTGACGTGTTTTAAGATTTTTTTAAAGTTGTCTGAAATAATGAAGTTATTCTATGCATTTGTATGTAGTCTATTTTCAGTAAACAATAGGAATATTCAAGAAGTATTTTTAATAGTCCGATTCCATGTAAATATTTCTTCGCAAATTTACTCACGGACGTTCTAGATGAGTTTGTCCCTTTGTTTGCTTAGAGAGAAAAAATGGGTCATAATTTTTTTACAATTTTTCTCATCTATAGTCTATATAGAAAGGACAAGGAGTAATAAATCATTCATTTAACTAGATTTCATAGACGTACCAAAATATATTTTAAGAGGGTATACCGTAAGGTACATTTTGTATTGACCGAATGAGTTGCAGCTATGCTAAAGAATATACGATTTAGGTCAGAGGTAACGGGATGTACAAATTTTAATAAAAAAGTGATAGAGGTACATAAATTTTAGGAAGTTTGATAAAGAAAGGCAACACAGTTTATTCATAATAGAAAACAATAATTATTTTATATATGCAAACTTTGAATATTGTCACAAATAAATTACAATGAAATATATTTTTTAAAAATTAATTAAAGTCAAGATAGCAAGATATCGTTACAATTTTTATTAAATTCAAAGAAGCAAAATGAATATTTTTTATTTGTATTACTCCTCTATGTAGTGTTTGGGGAATTTTTCTCAGAAATTTTAAATGGCAAGTGGCCTACTGTAATCGGCTTAATACGGTTACACCTATTTACAGATTATTCGATTATTGAGAGGGATTTTCCAAACAACCCAGTTTTCTTAATATCGGGAATATTATTTTAAAAGAAAGTAGGTACATTAAATCAGTACTTAGTATTAGTTCTTTGAGTAAAGTTGTATGAAGTTGTATGGTTTTCATAATATTGTAAACAGTTGGAATATATTTAAAACATTTGTTGAATGTTAATTGTGCAAGTACCAAACAATGTCGATAAGCCAAGGACCATCTAAACGACCAAAAACAGGTCCATTATCTTTAAATGAAAAAACTCTGATATTGAATTGTTATATATCATTGAAAAACAAGGATCCAAGTGCAAGTGTTGATAATATTGTGGAATTAACGGCTGCTATGTTGTGTGTTGCTAAATCAACAATTTATAGATTACTAAAAGAAAGCAAGAATGGAACTCTTCAACCCCCTAAAACTCCTTCAGGCCGAAAACCAATTGAGATCGATGAGTCATTAAAACAAAGACTAAGGCGTAAAGACCATGGATTTTACTTACGAAAGGAAATTCCAACACTTGACAAAATTATGACATCAGTGCAAGAAGATACGGACTATAAAAATTCTCCAGAATGACATTATGCAAACTTTTGAAAGATGTGGGTTTGAGATATACAAAACATAATAGAAAATCTCTCTTGATAGATAAACCGGAAATAGTTTTTTGGAGAAGAGACTATTTAAGAAGCATTCGGCATGCCAGAGAACAAAATTTGAAAATCTTCTACTTAGACGAAACATGGATAAATGCAGGATATACAGTTTCCAAATCTTGGCAAGATGAAAACATTAAAAGCGGAAGGCAGGCATTCGTGGAAGGTTTGGCGTTAGGTTTGCAGCCACCATCTGGAAAAGGAAAAAGACTTATCATTGTCCATGTTGGAAGTTCTGAAGGTTTTTTTGATGGTGGATTATTAACTTTTACTTCAAAACGCACGGAGGACTATCACGAAGATATGAATGGGGATGTCTTCGAGGAAAGGTTTGTTCAAATGTTGGATCTGATTCCAAAATGGCTGTTATTGTTATGGACAACGCAAGTTACCATTCACGGTTACGACAAGCATTGCCCACAAGTCGTTGGCGTAAAGCAGAGCTTTGGGAGTGGCTTATTTCGAAAAATATTAAGTTTCCAAAATATCCACTAAGGAAAGAACTTTACAGAATTGCAAAAATGAACAAGAATAAATACAAAACCTACATTGTAGAAGAAATGGCTTCTTCTCATGGTATATCAGTTCTTCGACTTCCCCCTTATCATTGTGAACTTAATCCCATTGAATTAATATGGGCTCAGGTAAAGGGGGAAGTTGGAAAAAAATACTACTTTTAAAATAAACGATGTTGTGAAATTGTTTGTTAGTAAGGAAAATTGGACAAACTGTATCGAGCATGTTATCAAAGTAGAGGCAAATATGTGGAAAATTGACGATATTTGTGATGATTTAATCGATTCTATTATTATTAATGTCAACAACGATTCTTCCTCTTCCGAGTCGGATATAGAATAAAATGTAAGTAATAAATGTATTCCAATAATTATTTCTTTTTATTTTTTATTATATTATAATTTAAAACGTATTTTTTTCCTAAAATACACACCACTGCATTGCGTTATTGCTTACCTGCTAATCCTTTAATAATGAAGAAACCCTAAACTTTGCTACAACTGAAACAAATACGGGGTCGATCTACCTGGTTTTTAGATTTACGGAAGAAATGTAATTTAAAGTAATAGATTTATTAAAAATTTCATGGTGCTCCCTGTAAAGGTTTTGCATACTTAATTAGGGTTTATTACTCCTCGTACTTTTTTTTACATACTATAAGAACGTTATTCTTAACCTAACTATAGGAAGATCTAACACAGTTTTAATTTATTTCTATTATTTAAATACGTACTTCTCGCAACAAGAATAGAACCTTTTTGGAAATGCAAAGATCTACAAATCATTTTGCCTACGTTCAGGAGGTTTTAATAGTATATTATATCACAAGGGCGGAAAGTGGGCATTAGCAGCCTTCGGCTGTATTTGCATAAGAGCAAAAAGATTTCTTTGTTTGGAATATGTCTTAATACATTTATGAACGTTTAATAATTGAAAATGATTCAGTTGTCAGTCCGTATTGTCCTTTCTGTTATTGGCTTTTCGTTGGATGTTTTCTTTCTTGACTGAAAAACCAACCTTCAAAGTTGGTACCTGCATCGTACAAATTGTTTCTTTATTTAAAAAGCTAAATAAGCTCTTCTTGTTGGCGAATTAAAATTCCTTAAATGTAGTTTCCGAAATCCCATTGGAACATTGTAATTTATTTGTAACCACAAATGCACTTAAAAAACGGGAAAATGGAACAAAAGGACTAATAAAAAAAAGAGAATTTATTTAGGTTATAACTAATTATTCGACTACAACATTCTACAGGTGATATTTTTATTGTTACTTTTTAAATTATCCCTTTTCATTTATCATGAATAGCAGCAGTAAATGAAATTCTAGCGATGTTATTGTTCCGCAAATCGCGTAAAATTTGCCACCGTGTGCGTTAAATGGTTTTTTTTGTTCGTGTGTTTCATGGAGCCCTCAGGAATTGAGTTAATTTACACTGATACTCGGCATAGCAACATGTCCGGCCAATTAATAAATTAGCATTTGGCATTGCGACAAAGTAAATTTTAAAATAGTTAAATAACTTTTTTAAAACATACATTTATATCAACAAAATATATGAAGATTTTTATTTTTTCCTATAAAACTTAAAATTGATATTTCTCCATTCTAAATAAGGAATAAAACAAAGGTTAACCAAAATATAATAAACCTTACCTAACTTAACCTAACCTAACCTAACCTAACCTAACCTAACCTAACCTAACCTAACCTAACCTAACCTAACCTAACCTAACCTAACCTAACCTAACCTAACCTAACCTAACCTAACCAAAATATAATAAACATGCTCCTTGATTAGTTATCAGAAGATAATTGAACAAAATAAGTTTCTACCTAAAAAAATTACCTTTGTGTTATAATCTATAATCGTTGTTCTATTTTTTTAGTTGTATACTGATAGGCGAAGGTTTTTCCAACTGTTCTAAAGTCCTTCTAAATAACAGTTTATCAAATTGTTTCCTCTATAACAACAATGACAGCTATTTAGTTAGTTGTTAATTGCCATGCCAAATGAAACATAAGTTTCACGATTAATTAAGGATGTTTAGGAAAAATGACTAAATTCGTAACATAATTTTAAACCTAGACTGCTAATGGTAATATTCCTACTAACGCAAAAATTCATCCAAAATGAAAATACGAAAATTTTTCTCAAAGCCTGTCATTTCAGACATAAGGCTACGACCATTTTGTTCATAGTCGTCGTTGGCTTTTTTTCCAAAAATTCAATCTTTATAATTTATGGAATTCATAATGGTCACTATTGGTCACTATCAAGAGTCTGTCACTTTTTTAGAAAACTATAAATCAATTCTTATAAAGCTCATAACTCAAGCTCACACCGAATTCTGAGATTTGAAGAGTTTCCATAAAACAAATTGAAATTGAATGAGGTAGTGATACAGTATCCGCCAAAATAAACAGTACCGAAAATAAAAAAAAATTAAATTTTAATTTCTGTAATGTAAGTGTTTAAAATGTTCACCATGTCGACGCATACAAGCTTCATTTCGATTTTGTAGGTCAATAAACATATTTATAAAAAGTGGTTGATATAAAAAGTAGTTTGGCAATATACGCCGGCGGATTTTCCGAATGAAATATTTTTTCCTTCATTATGCCCCAAATGTATGCGTCAGGTGACGTCAGATCAGGTGAATGAGAAGGATATTCGAAGTCTGTTCCCCGAGAAATTATTCTATTATCGAAATGCTGACGGAGTAAGTCTAAGGTGCGCACAGCTGTATGGCTCGTTGCACCATCTTGTTGGAACCATTGTGTACGAAACTATAGATTTCATGCACGGCAAAAGTTATTTAGATCTCTCACAAAAGGTATAATAATGTTCTCTCTATAACGTTCTTGGTTGACAGTAAGTGGATTCTGATTATAATCTTCAACGAAATAAGGACCAATCATTCCATTACCAGATACCGCGCACCAAACGGTAAATCGAAGACTGTGGAGTGGTTTCTCTACAATGACATCAGGACGTTCAAATCCAAGGAATCTGGTTGTTTGTTGATTAATATAGCCGCTAAGATGAACGTTACTCTCGTCTGAAAACCATATGTTTGTCAAAATCTTCGTAAATTAAACTCAACATGCGACCACTGTAAATTTCACTTGCACGTTTGTCCGCAACATTTAGTCGTTGTCCAACTGGAATACTGGATAACCACCAATTGATTTGAACATGCGACGTAAAGACGTTTCACTAATGTTGAGTTTACATGCAGTTCTTACAAGACTTCTTTGAGGTGATTGCACAACTTGGTTAAAAACACATCCTTCATTTTCGTTAGTGCATATTGTTTTTCGACGACCTGAAGAACCTTTACGTTGACACAATACACTATCAGTGCGACGAAATTTTTCAACAACAGCTAACATCGCACTTTTACTAGGAACTGCTTTATTACATTTTTGTTGATATTTTATTGACACCTGTTCTAAGCTTGGACCATCATTACGACCTTTTCCGTATGAACGAAAATAATGCTCTACCAAAAACACTTTTTCTTCCATTGTTAGAACCATTTTTAATTCAAATTTAACTGCAGCGTACTATTAATGTATCAACTAATGACAATTAAGTCAAATATGACAACTCCATAGCACTCTCTGTTTCGGTACTGTTTATTTTGGCGGATACCGTATTAGAAACCAAGTTTTTAAATTAATATTGCTTCACAGTCAATTAAAATTAGAATAATTAATAAGGAGAAGAAATATCATTGGGATTATATCCCTATTGAAGAATAACTAATATATATTCAAATATTAGGAGAAGTTGAATTCAATGGCGGCAAAAATTGTAATTGTAGTAAAATAATTCATTTTGTATTACATGCAAGTCAGCGAAATTACCGTAAGTTATAACTTTATTTGTTTAATTTTGTATAAGTGATAAACTTAAAATTATTTTTCTATTCAACTCAACTGGCATAATTTCAAGGGTAATATTAAAATAAAATCAGAGATGTTATGTAAGAATTGTTCTCCAATACGACAAAGAAAATTCTCAACAGAACAATCTCTGCTCTTTAGTTGGGGCACAGAGTATATAATACAAACCAGAGTATCGACTCTATATGGAGGAGGTAAGCATCCATTTGCAGGTATCGCCATGACACTTTGGGAGTATCCATTGCCGTCGCCATTAGTTTTGGTTAAGGTAGGCAGTTGGTTGTATGTGAATAAATCAGTGGTAGCGTTTGTATTGTGTGGAATAGTGAATTAAACTATTTAATTCAATTACAAAAAACTGCAGATGCAGAATAAATGTTACTTACATTAAATGACATTAAAATAATTACTATTTCTCAGTGTTCTGTAAGTGGATATTTAATTAAAAAATGTTTACAACATACAATGTAAGCATTATTCTAAATCCATTGAAAATTTAGATGATTCAGCTTTATTCTGTTTATTTAAAGCATATAGAAATAAAGATAATAGTCTCTATGGAAATATTTTAATGCCTGGTAATAGTTTTATTATATTTATTGCTAAACTAAATAATATTTTTGAAAAACTATTTGAAGAATTGGCAATAAAAGATCATGTTCTTCAAACTATATTAAATATTAGTAGTAATGAAACTTTTATACATCCTTGTACAAATTTTCTATTACTGTATGTGAAAAAATTATATATATAGGTATATACACTACCATTAAACGTATCAACAGAAATTTTAAAAGTAATGAAAATAAAGATAAATTGTTAATTTGGAGAAATAAATAAGTGTTAAAGCTGTTGATATGTTTTTTTTACATCCTTCCTTACTAACGAGGAAAATTGCATGTAAGACATACATATTCGGTCATTTATATATTTTGCGTAGAAATTCTATTTATATGTAATTATTTAACCTAAAAAACCAATTTTACTTTTTTTAAAAACAAATAAATCAACGTTTAGTTAATATTATTAATCTTGTTGAAAACAAATTCTATTTTTCTAAACTTTCTGAAAAATAACAATTATCTCAACAATAAAGAAAAATTTCAAGTACCGGTCTTATTTATAATAACAATTTTTTTAGTACTACCCTGAGCTTATACCACAAAACAGAATATTGGTTACCACAAAACAGACTAACCAATTTTCTGTTTTGTGGTTTATACTCCCAAAAAATGGCCGCTCTTGTCTTATAAACATCAAAGGTGGCGACAGCGAGTCGATACTCTGGTTTGTATTATATACTCTGTGGTTGGGGTATCGAACCCTAGATAACATAAGCTTTTAGCTGAATAAAAAGTACCGAATTACATATTTTGAAAATTGATACTAAACACATAATCTCTTCTTATAAGTTACGTTAGCACTCTGTATTTTAAATAATTGTCAAATAATAATATGAACGACCACTAATGTATTTAAAGTATTATTCTTTTAATTTTATTTTAGTAACTTCGATTTATTATACAGTTTTTTCCACAAGAATATCGACAAGCTGCAAACTATCCCAATTATCCTTCTAAAGATTATTTCGATCTTTTACCCTTAAGTTTGCCGTACGTAACTTAACTCCTTTACAAAACTGCGATTCTGATTTGAACTGCGTATAACAAAATAAAACACATTGCAATATTCTATTTGTAAAAAAATATTTTTAAAAATCATTCCCAACCACAAGTATTAATATACGAAACTTTATAAATAATATTTTTTATTTATTTACTGAGAAAACGAACTTTATGAAAATAATAACCACACATATAAAGCTTACGCCCACGATCGCCTCGGGTGTCTGCCATAGCAATATATGCAGATAGTGATATTTCTTCAGCGTTAAGCCAACAACCCGTAAGAAAATAATATGGATACGTTCCTCATGTAAATATATTTTTAATTTTTCCAAATATTTCTTTTTTTTCGAGGCTTCAAAAATTCTAAGCGCCCTGTCCGTGATATACGACTCTCATAAAAGAACTACGTGAGTCTATTTCAACTTTTTCTATTCTTCTTCTCGAGAATTATGTTCGTTCTAGGAGGAAGTTGATATGAAAAGTGTAAAGTTTATTTATGGCGAGCAAAATTTTTCAATTTAGAATATAAATTTAGGTTGGAAATTGATAGTGTTTTCTTGAAATACACCATTAGATAAAAGTAAATTATTTTTCTGATAAAATTCCGTCCATGTTCCGTCCATGCTAATATAAATAATTAGTGAACAAACTGCGAAAGTTGAATAATTCTATAAGTTAAATATTAAAATAGGATTCTGAGCATTTATTTATTGAAATTCACAGCTCCTATCACAATAAAAAACTGTTTACATTAATTTGGTAATGTCCTAATCATATATCTATTCAGAAATCTAAAAAATTACAACAATGAGTAAAACAAAGTTAAATTGGCAGATTAAATCCAAATTTTATTTGTGAAACAAGGAGACTGTAGAGTAGAAAGAGGATTACAATTGGATAATATCTAGAGATTATTATTTAACTTAATCCCTTTTTATGAAAAATGAAACATCAAAGATTTCTAAGATTTTTAATGTATAAAAAGGTTTACATTTAGTTCACTATGGTAGTAAAATAAAAAATATATACTTCCTTGTTAGATGTAAAGTATACAGGATATAAAATATTAAGAAAGTATTCAGACTACTTAACAATATCTAAAACCTTTTTTCTTTTATACAACCATTAGCTCTTTTCCAAATTTTATCGTTTTTTTTGTCTTTATTAATTTAGGTATTTAATCATTATTATTATTTTGGCTTGGTTTTTAGATTTCAAAACAGCACCTCACTGTTGGTCGCACTACTCTCAATCTGACGCTTTAATGCAATTGGCCACTTCTTTTATTTTTACCTTCATCTCTTGCTATCTTTCACCAACTTTAGCTGCCTCAAAAACTTGGTTGTATTCAGCATTATTTTATATCGAGTATTTCTTCTTTTCATCTTATTTTTCAAGCTTTGTCTATTCATCTTTTGATGTCCTCTAATAAAACTAAGCAGGGTCATTGGAGACACGTCTTTAACCAAACTTATGCTGCCCTCTTTCCATGTCTAATTGTATTCATATGCTCATTAAGGTAACTATGTCGTCAGAACTCTTATCATAACTTGTAGGTCTTGCCGTCTCCTTCGATTCACCAAGTTTTATTTTATTATTCTGACTATTTACTATACTCAGTATTTTCAGGCAGTACTATGTTAATTTCCCTTAAACATACTAAGAAGACCCAAATTCAGACCTAAATTCCGACACATTTTTGTTTATACGATTAAAATAAGAAATTTACAAAATAAACATACATGTTACGACATCTATTACCTAATAAAATTCTACATTAATTAATTAGGTCTAGATTCGTTTTCTACCTTACCGACATTGTCCCGTTCGGGATTTAACCTTAAAGTTAGATAGTGACTAAAAGTTGTGGGTTGTGTTTATTTGTAAAGTATTTCTAATAAGTGGATTTCGACTATAAGTTTCTAAATCACAAGTAAATGTGAATAAACCATAACCATAAGAAAATGTGAATAAAAAACTTTAATAAAAATAGGGTTTACTGTTAATATAATTCAAAAATTTAAATAGTACCGGAATTAGGTACAAGTAAATTAGTGTGTTTCCCAAATCGGATAATGGGTGTCTATTCGCATGAAATAACATAAATATATACCAGGTGTCGGTGTAGGAACTTCAACTGTCTGAATTATGTTCGGTTTATGCAAACAAGTATCCTCAATTATTTTTACGTTAAGATATAATCATTTATTATTGTTTTTGCTTCGGTTACAAAATGCCAATAAAAAACTTAAAGCAAAGACGATTTAAGGCGTGTTTAGATTCCATAAAAAATGAAATGAAACTAGGTATCCCAAGAAGACAGTGTCTGTCTTCTGGTAAAATATTTGAAGCGTTCTAACAATTTCACAGATGGAAGACCAGGTCGATGCTGGTTCTATTTAATTATCAAAAGGCACCCTTAAATTGATAAACAAATAGCATAAAACTTATGCGCATTTAGAGCAGCTATAACTAATAATAAAATAAGAAACTAGCCTAAGGAAATAGAAAATGACTTTATTTTATTTAGAATTATAAAAAATGACCCAAAAAGGATATTCAACATGGGTGACTCTGCTTTTTTGGAGCCAAAGGATCATTAGAAAGGACGTAAGTCACTTCATGATAGGTCTGGTGATGACAAGGAATGTCCATCTGTCCCACCCATGGTAATATACCCATAGAAAAGAATACCAAAACATTTGTCACAAGTGCTCAAAGGTTGGGGTATCAGTAAATCAACCAGTGGACGGATGACCTCCGAGTTCATAACCAACATTTTATATCCATGGCTTTTATCATTCATCATTAAATTGTCAAGAAGATCAAGCCTCCTGTTATCCTGTGGAATTACTAAAAGAGGATTTTATGCAGTTGAATTGAAGAAATAAAGTACCATATTTGATGTCAGATGCGTCTGTTTTATTTTTGAATTAAACTTTCAATGATGAGGTGTTTCTGTTTTCTGTCGGAATAATGTTTCCCAAAAGTGAATGAAATTATTGTAGACAGAGTTTTATTATAAAAAACTGTTCAAATCTCCTTAGAAATGATTATTAAATTCGAAAAATTGAAACTGATCGATATTATCAAATAGCCAAGGATTATATTGTATAAAATATAACGTTAAATCCTAATCGTCTGAATTTGGGTCTTCTACTAGATCCTGTTAGAAAAAACACTGTTTAGCTATGCTATTAAGTTGAATTCCTATAAAGAACAGACGGTTTTTAATTGTAATAAGAAGTAAATATTATTATAAATGTTTGAATATTCATTTCTTCGATTAACCAGATAAAGTAAAGCAAATGAAAATGAAGCTTTTCCGCAGATATGGGGGTTGTGTGAAAAGTTTCCGACCTAACAAAGATACTAGACATTTTTTCATCAAATTAATTTTTATTTTTCTACATAGCCTCCTTGTAAGTCTATACAGTTCTCCCAGCGATGCTCCCATCTGTTCAACCCGTCCAAATAGTACTCGGCGTCTTTCTCTGCAAAATAGTTGTTTACGAAGGTGATGGCCTCCACATTCGACGAAAATCTCTGTCCTCCGAGCGCAACTTTTAGCTTAGGGAACAAAAAAAAAATCGGTTGGGGCTAGATCTGGTGAGTAGGGAGGGTGGTCAAGCAGTTCAAACCGTAATTCGTGGATTTTCGCCATGGCAACCGCTGAGACGGCGCATTGTCTTGGTGAAACAAAATTCTTTTTTTCTGCAAATGTGGCCGTTTTTCCGCAATTTCTGCCATTAGCATGTCAAGTAATCATGCGTAGTATGCTCCTGTAATGGTTTTTCCTTTTTGAAGATAATCGATTAAGATAACTCCATGACTATCCCAGAAAACAGTTGACATCACTTTCCCAGCCGAAGGAACAACCTTTGCTTTTTTTGGAGCCGATTCCCCCTTCGCAGCCCATTGTTTTGACTGTGTTTTTGTTTCTGGAGTATAATGGTGTATCCATGTTTCATCTACAGTAATTAATCAGCGCCAAAACTCTGATTTATTGCGCCTAAACTGCGCCAACAGAGAGGTGGAAATGTTCATTCAAACACGTTTTTGGTCCAAAGTGAGCAAACGCGGCACCCAACGCGCGGACAGCTTCCTCATGCCTAAAGTTTAATTCAATATGTGACAAGCAAATTCTTTGGATATGTTTATAGCCTCTGCTATCTCTCTTTTAATTCGACGGATGTCTAGCACCATTTGGTGAACTTGAGCGATATTATCGTCAGTGGTTGCAGTTTTCACGGTGGTAAATAATGGTGCAGAGTCCCCGTACACAGCGCCCAACTCGTCTTTGATTAGCGTAGGCGTATTGCCTTTCAAAAACAAATATTTAATGACAGCTCAATACTCGATTTTTTCCATTTTCATAAAAACACTCACATCGACTCACTCAAATGATTGTCAAACAACAACTGCGCGTCTAAAATGACTGAAATTTTAGTGGGTAACTTTTAAAGCATGCGCAAACACATTCCCCAATTTTTGAGTGCTGCCATCTTCATGTTGAGGTCGGAAACTTTTCAGACAACCCTCGTAGATTGAGCAATCTTATGTTTAGTAAACAAAATATTAATTTTAAATTTTGCAACAGAACGTAAGAATATATTATGATAGATAATAGTTTTATATGCACTCTATCTGTCTGATCATAAATCATTAGATTTGAATTTATGTGAAATGCGAGCGGAATTTGAAGCGGTTGGTGGTTGAAGCACACAAACAGATGCTTCGCTCGATTTACTATTGAAATTTACACCCTCTGACCGGGTTTCTTTATATCCCGGTGACGGCCTGTCTGAAATCGACTAAAATCTTCCAGAGCAATACATTCGAATTAAAATTTTATTGGACAACAAAATCGCCACAGGAACAATCAATAATACAATTTTAAAAACATTACTATTAAACATTTTGGCTAAGCAACAGTGAAAGCAATTTATTTTTATCTGAATAGTAAATTGTAAATTTGTTAAAAAAGAGATATACTTTATTATCACTGAAAAAGGGGAAAGTTAAAGGAATGGTATAGAAAAAATATGTTTTCTTATAGATAGAGATGAAACGTATATTAACTATTGTATATAAACATAACTACATGATTTAATATAAAATAAATAACAAAAAAAATTATTCTCCTTCATCTCGTTCGACGTTCGAGCTTATTCTAACCATTGTTGTGGTGCAGGATTCTGAACAACCGTCGGTTTTGGGAGCGGTATGGATGTGGTTCCAAGGTCAGGCTGTATAATATGAAGAATACTGAACATATCTTCCACCTAGAAAGGCTGACCTTTCAACATGAGGTGCTAGTACAGTACATTCATACTTATTCCGTTCTCACTTCTTAAGGCCAATAAACGACCCTTTTGTCCCGTATTGTCGGCCGGCGCATTAGCCAGGTGTTACCTGCTATAAAATTTGAACGACACAGAGTGGAATTTACTTTTTTTATATATGTTTGCACTTTTGTACATATTTTTAGACAATTTATATCTATCTATCAATATTTCAATTGCTTCTCAATGTAAAAGTAAAAAGTCCACTACCGCCCTGCTGCCGGTAGGAAGATTTATTGGAGGCAATATAATCGAAGTCCTTAAGTCAGAACGGTATAAGTATGAATGTACTTTACCTTCAGTAACATTGCAAAATGTCAACGGGTACAAGTTAGAAAGAGCTATTTTGATTTTTCTTTGTTTCTGAGATAGACGTCAGCTGGCGGCCGATGAAGAATGTGAAGGTGTAAGTGGATGAAGGTCGGTAGGATCTGAGGATAATGGACTCTACTTGTCTATTCATTATAAAATTCTTGTCTACTTAAGCTTACATAAAAAGTGTATAAATAATATGTAATCTCGTTTTAAAAAGCACATTTGTTGTTACCTCAGTTTTTAATAAACGTCTTAATTGTAGTTTTGTGTTTTTTAAAAGAATTTTTCGAAGGTCCCTAACAATTTTCCCGACACAGTAGTAAAGAAATATTGGAGACCACAGCCAAATTGGACGCAATTGCACAATACATATTCACTGCCCTAAGATGTAGATAAATAGGTAGTGGAAAGAAGAGTGACTCAATATAGAAGAAAAAGAATATACGAGAGGCCTATAGATGGCAATGACGTGCCTATGCCGAAGTATTACCGAACAGGATTTTCCGGGATAACCATAAAATAGAAGGCAGAGGAAAAGTGTTTAGTCAATATGCCTAAAGCCGGAGATTCGGACACAGGGGGTTATGGCTCAGCTCACATTGTCAGTATAAAAAAGATTCACCTACCTCTTAAAAAAACTATGTTACCTATAACCTGATAATATCATTAGAATTATTGTGATTTCAAGACACTTACTAAGAACATTAAAAATAGACATAACAATATTAATATATCTTATTACTTCCATACTTGGTCTAGCCTTAACTACTTAAACAACCTAGGTACCTAGCTACAAACAAACAAAATGTAACTTCAATATGTCAATCTGACGATGCTAGTTTTTAGCGAAACAGCTGTCATTGAGTTTAAAAAAGCAAGTTTTTGTTTTAAACCCAGATAGCATGCAAACTTGAGGCAAATTTGATTTTTCTTTGGTTCTAAATTGCTGCGTCAAATATGACGAGGCAAGTTTATGACAATATAAATGCAATATTGTTAAGTTAAATATGAACTTTCAAGTTTGCCACAATATTGCTCGAAAATTGTTATGACAAAGATAATGTTCCAAGTTTGTGACAACATTGCTGCAATAGGGTCACTATAGGTGATTTGTGAATAGGGCTACAATCTCACCGCTACACTCACGGACGCACACGAGACTCGCGCCACATTGATTCGTGTTTTTGGTTGACTGTCTAATGTGCAGGGTGGCCGTTTGAGGCGTTTGAGTTTGTGGCAGAATTCAGCGGGAACCGCGTAGGTATTCTCGAATCATTTCTATACGAGAGAATAATTTCTCATTCCTACCAAAAAAAGATGTATCTTACTAATATGTCACTCCCACGAAAACATGCATCTATCTCTTTATTTTCGTAAGAGTGACAAACAGCTCTCTTCGTAAAATGATTTGAGAATACTACGGGTCCAGGCTTCGTTATCTTTTTGAATTTTGTGGTCTTGCCTTGACTTTTCCCGCTTTGACGCGAGGATGCCGGCACTAGCTTTAGGTGGCCCTGTATGATAAAAATAACTTGTGCAGTGTAGATGCCACGTTGTGAGAGCAAACTGTGAAGCTAGGGAATATCCTTTGTTGTCTAAGCAGTCCAGCATAGGTGTAACAGCTACTTTTATAAATCGTGCAACGCCGCAATTGCAATTCTAAAGCAACAGATGGCTTGGCCGTTTACATCACGTCGGCATTGTGATTTTCGTCTAGGATTTTAGCCATTTTGTTGTTTTGTATGCATATGTTATATTAATAATTTTCTTCGAGTTTTGATGACAAATTGTTACGACTTAGCTGAAGCTTTTTACATAAACAAAGTTTAGCTTGCACCTGACAGTTTTGTGCTTGTTAAATAGAGTGTGGTATCCTTTTTGTTTTGGTGAAAATGAGGTAAGTCTCTTTTATATTTTTTGTAGCTTCTAGCTGCTACTATCGAAAATAAAAAGTCCATGTTTAATGTAATTCACAGCCTAACAAGGTTGTAGATAATGCATATATTAATTTGAATCATTTATCAAATTGCTTCTTATGACTTTCCATGTTCATGCATCTTGTGCACATGACAAAATAGTGTTAGGTTTTATTGCAAGATTGTTATATTTTAACATCTTTTTACAACTTTTAATAGCATAGTTTAATTCTGTTAATACAATAAGAGTTAATAATTTCTTTTGTTTCAGAGCTGATAGACAACATAAAGGATCGGAACCTGATCCTAGCGGGTGTAACCTGGGTTGTAATGAAACATTGTGATTTTTAATTGTGATATGTGATTTTTTTCTTTAAAAAATAAGTGTTTGTTATTTTCTAAATAAGTTTTAACTTTTTGTATTTTGATTACCTAATAAATAAATATTCATATATTATATGATTAAAACTTGTAACGTATTTACGTTGTTGTATTCACGCTGTTACAGCAATACTATTGTCTGTGAAGACTTATATTATTGTGGTTTCTTAGGTTAAGCTTATCTGTGCAGTTTATAGACAACAGAGTGCCTAAATTGTAGATTTGTACCTTCTTACGGCGGTAATAATAATTTTTCTAGGATAAAATTTCAAAAATGTTAAAGGTGTATAAGACATTGAGGACTCATACACATTGAACATTCTAGAAATTTTAACCTAACCTAACCTAGGAGAATTATTATTATCACCGTAACAAAGGCAGGGCAAGTTTGTCGTAACAAAATTGTAGCCATTATTTCAAAACAAACCTTGAGCAAGTCTGTTATATCAAACTTGCATATTCTTTTAAAAAACAAACTTCATGCAAGTTTATCGCAGTGAAACTATAGAAGGTATGAATTAAACTTGCTGCAAGTTTTTAAAGTTGCCATGGCAAACTTGATGCAAGCCTTCTTTTTTGCTGTATCAAACTTGTTGCAATTCTCGAACAAGTTTACATTGTTATCTGGAAAGGCTCTATTTTTAATGTTCTTAGTAAGATGGACTTCCACAAAGTAAAGGTTAATGCAATCAATTTCATTCAAGACACTTACTTTTTATACAAGTGTTTACTAAAAACAGTGGTCAGGAAAGTCAATTTTTTAAATAAGTAGTGAAAAATATTTTATTGTATGATAAATCGACATGAAAAAAGTTGTTTATAAAAAAACGTACAGGAATGCAGGAAAACTGTTGAACCCCAAGTTTGCAGATATAAATCCGGAAATGTTTTTGTCAATGAAAAATGGCGGCAGGAACGAATGGCCCAACATTATCCCTTTGAGCTACTGCAAATGACAGATGATTAGTCTCCGTGGCTTATTTCAATTATCAGTTTCTGTTTTAAATAAAAAGAGCGGTTTTCAATTGCAAGAAAATTTTAACGTAGATAAACAATGGTTTGAAAGGATAAACGAAAATTATTGTTGTTAGAATAATATTAAAATTTACTTTATAACTTCTTGCACCCATCGATGAACAGAAAAAAATTAAAATCCTTAAAAAAACCACCACCTAGATACACACTCTTGTATTTTTCCATTAAAGAAACATATTTTTAGGAAAAACATTTCTTATTTTTACGAGATAACTCTTCTAGATAACCCAACGATATCGTAATGAATTTTGCTCGAGAGTTATTTTCATAGTTATGCTTTCATTCAAAAAAAAATAGCAAAGTTACTCCAGGCAAAACGAACAAAATTGCATAATTAAAGCCAGGCAGATATTTTTGTAGTTTAATTTTTACTAAATCATAAAACTTCAATGAAAAGACAAGGGAAAATAAATTGTATAATTAAAAATACTGCAGAAACATAAAAACACCGTTCAACAAATGAAATGCATATTTTTCAAGGTTTAACATTTTTTAAAGAAACTTTATATGAAGCTTCAGTTTGCTTTGACTTAATATATAAACAAAATGACCTTTTCTAAATTCTTTTTACATTTTAATAGGAGCCATTAAGATCCAAATTCCAGAAAAAAGGTCCTCTTTGGTGTGAGTATAAGTATCAAGTCTTGGAGCATTTAAAGTTGCTTGACTCTCTGGACATTAAGGTCTATAAAGTATATCTACGTCTGAAAGATAGTTGGGGCGTTACCAAGGAATCCGAGAAAATTCTGTTCCATTACTGCTACTATATACAACTCTTTATTTAGCCCTCTTTCAATTTTGGTTTGACTTCTTCAACGGTATGGCGATTTCCTATATTCTTTAGGTTTTTGTTGAAGTAAAGTTGGTCATTAAGAAAGAATGTGCAAAATATCAACTGGTCTAACTTTAAAATAAATTTGAAATATACCTATGATTTAGCTAAAAGTTGATCGGAATCTGAAGTGAATAGAGAAGAAGACCAGAGGGCAACTGTGGTAAGGCAAACAAAAGTCAAAGGAAGCTGGTATTAGAACTAACAAATATTTTGAATGGATTTCTTTTTATGACAGTTTAATAAATCTTTCTCATTATTTAACAGCGCTTTTTTGTTTACGTAATCAATGCCGTAACCCCTCCTATTGATTATATTTGGTTAAAGGTTTTGATCTCTGTATTACAAGTTATTACTGGCAACTGCTTTGTACATCATATCAATAATTCTATCTTGTTTACTAATCTATTGTGTTTTTTACAGCCTGATGATGTTCTGATTCAGACCGAAACTAGTTGCAATAATTGTTTTAATCAATAAAAGCATGTGGTTTGATTTTGTGTCTGATTGAATCTTCTCCAAAATTAAAATTATTAGGCATATATTTTTGAAGTTTATCTACAAGACCACAATGGACTAGTTCAGTAGGATCATATTAATCAAAATGATAGCAATATATATTTAGGATAAGATACCTACTTACTTATATTAGTATTCACTTTGCAAGTAATTTTTCTCATTTCGTAAAATTTAGCAATAAATAATTAGTAAGTTTTAAACGTAGCGCCAACTAATAACCAATAATGAAGTGTGTTTAAAAGTCAACGTTGTCACATTTTAGCTGCGTTCGTTTCAAGTATTCTCAAAGAACTGGCGGCACAAAACACCGTGTTCTGTGACTAACTGATTGTACCATTTGACAAGATATATGACAGGAGATAAAATCGTGTTTATCTGTAATAAACAAACAAGACCCCTATTCTTGACGGTGATAGAATAGAACAGCCAATAGAAAGTGGGTGTGGTTCTATTAAAAATGCCAAAACGGTATTCTTGAAATTCGTTCTCTCACTGTACCGATAGAAGGGTTGCTCCCCGAGAGAACAATTACTTCTATTGGTTATTTTTGAAGGAACCGCTATAACACCAAGAGAAGGTGTTAGGGATTTTTATTTTCGAACCAAAAATAGTATAGAAGTAATTTCTTTCATAAACCAAACACAACCAAACAACAAATTAAACTAACGAAAATGACAGAATATTTTGTTTAGTGTTTTACTCCTTATTTGATAAAGTGTTAATCAGAGAACAAAAATATCGATATGTCTATCTCTTTTTAATGACAACAAATAAGAGAGAGAGATAAGTTTCTCGGTTAATATTTAAGCATATCGACAACATCGCAAATTTTCTACCAATCTTATTGAAACACGTCACTTACCACTTATGACGTATGTAACCATTAAATTTAAATTTCAAAAGCCGATTATGGCTAGAGGATTAATTTTATAAAAATTTTATTTGTACAGTTGAACCACTAAAAACCTATTTTATAAGATGCAAATATAAAAAAAAATAACTAAACTAGTCCATTAACAAACAGGCTGTTAAAAGAAAGCCACTAGAAATTTATGGCAAGAAATGTAAATTGACATTTAATTGAGAATTTAACCTAAATTTTTTATTTTTTATTTTCTTTTATAACGAAAATACTGTTTTAAATAATAATGGAAAAAGAAAAAAAGAGGGCGTCAAATTCTACGATGCGTGGAAAGGAACTAATATTGTTGGTGTAGAAATATCTTTCTATAATAGAAAATAAAAAAAAACCAATGCCATTAATAAAAAAAGCAGAATGTTGGGCATGGCGGTATAGTCTTTCCAATATTAATTCTAAAATCCATTTAAAAGTGTCATACAGAGTGAGTTAGTTTACTAGGCTTCAAAGTAGAAAGAATGGCATGAAAACAACATATTTGTCCCGTTAAACATCCACGTATCGTCGGAACCCAGCTCTCTCTAGACTGGTTAGTTGTACAGCGCGAAAACAAGTGGAGTACGCACGCGACTTGTTGACGGCTTTTAATGGTCCGCTGTATTCTGTTGCGTGCAGGGGTCTCGGGGTTATTTTTTGTGGCAGCTCATAAAGTCGGTGTCAAGTGCGGAGGGTCCAGATTTTTATTTGGGGCTGTTTAGTATTAACTTTAGATATATCTTTGTTTCGGTAATTAATTTTTAATAATTGGTTTTATTATTGTAATTTTTGCCCATATTAATTGATAACCTTAAATTAGTTACATATATTATGGCAGCGTTTTGGTGACCTTTTGAATCATAAAATGAAAATCCAGATCATAATTTAAATTCAGAAGATATATCGCCAACAGGTGAGGTTAGTAGCAAATTTTGCAATAAAGATTTACACATTCAGTGTCAGAGGGTTATTTTAAATATGTATCGGTGTTTGAAAAATGAAGATAATAAAAAATCAGATGCGGTTATAATAAAGCGAATAAATACGTTAACTAAAATTTCTATTTACACTATTTCTCGGGTTATTAAGCGCGGTAACGTTATAGATCATTCGCAGGTGCGGAAAAACAAAAAAACAAAATTTGCAAATGTTGACGATGCTACAAAAGATATTATAAAGCGAACGGTTTATAATTTATATCAAGAAAATATTGTACCGACTTTAGAAATCGTTCAAGAGAAATTACGAGATTATCCTAATTATAATTATAAAAGCTTTGAAACTTTACGCGGTATATTATTAGAATGCGCTTTTAATTATAAGAAATTAGATAAACGAATGGTTATAATGGAATCGCGGCGTATTGTTGTGCTCCGTGAAGAATATTTAGATAAAATAAAGAAGTATAGTAAATTCAAAAGGCATATAGTATACCTAGATAGGACTTGGTTTGACACACATGATACTGTTCAGTATGGCTGGCTAGATCAGTCTCAAAAGTGTTGTTTAAATGCGCCATGTTCGAGAGGAAAGCTGGAAGTGAAAACGGTTTTATACCAAATGCGTTACTACTGTCTGCGAAAAATATTAAGCAGTGTTCAGCCGACTATCATGAGGATATGACTGCAGATTTATTCGAAAAATGGTTTCAAGAGGAGCTTCTTCCTAACATTTCTCCAAATTCAGTAGTCGTTATGGACAATGCTTCCTATCACTCGCGGATATTAAATAAAATTTCAAATTCTAGTTCAAAGAAGGCAGTCCCATTAAATCTTCTCCAAAATTAAAATTATTAGGCATATCTATTTGAAGTTTATCTACAAGACCACATCTGTAGGTACCCATCTAAAAGTTTTCAAAAAAAATGCAGATGCAGAACCAAGTTAGTTTTAAAATACTTACCTATTTGATTTTTTATTGTCGTTTAGATGATTTGAATACTGATAATATTAACAAAATTATTCTAAATACTTTAAACAATGGGTTTACCGAATGGGGACTGTATTATTATAATCACAACATTAAAGGGGTTTAGGTCACTTAAACTTCTTTTACTTAATAGAAACACTTTTCAATACATCTTAAAAAAGGCAGTGAAAATTTAGATTATTTTGTTTTTAAATAAAGTTAAAACTGGCTGAAAATTTGCGTAAGCAAAGATCTAGTAATAAGAACAGCCCTCGTATAAGGGTTTATCATGCATTTTTGTAAAGACCAAAAATTTCATTTATGGGTTGTTGATAATCCGAAAACACATTTCAAAAGGAAACTGCAATTCACCGTCTCCGGTCACCGAAATAATCTTTTATATGGTCAAATAAAATTTGTCTCTGAATACGTTTAAAAAACAAATTGAAAAATTGTCGACAAAAGAGCCGTACTGAGTTAATACTTCCAATACATATACCGTCCAATCCAATATATATTTATGTATATAGATACGATCCTCGAAATCCATCATACTATCCATTTCAGTTTCCGCTGACAAATACACAACCTTTTTTAATTCGATCATTTGGTTATATCGCGATGATTCCTTTTTTAAAGCAGACAGGTAAAGCCCAGATAATCTGAATGTACCTTTCGAACGGTTTACAAAATGGCGTTTTGTGAATTTTCAATATGGGAATTGCGCCTCTATCCGCTTTCAGTATAAGAGCCAGATACATTTTTTGGTAATGATTTAGTTAAGGTATACTTTTTGAGAGGATGTTGAGGAGGGCCTAATTAATAGAGTTTTTGGTAATATTTTCGGGGATGTTCGGTTGGTATTATTGGTCACTGAGCATCTTCGATTATCTGGTTCAGCTGAGCTGATTTTATATTTGTCACAAATAGATTCTGGCCATTTCTGAGCAGTTCTTTCGCACGGTCGTAAAAAGTTTGCTAATTTGTCATCAACGCTATATAGTAATATCTTTTTTTATATTTCTATAGTTTTACCTTTGATGATAAATAAATAATTATTAAAATATTGCATACTATTCTTGCGGTTTTCAAAAATATAAAACTTTTCTTTTGAACATAATAATTTCAGTAAGAAATATGTATAATGATGATCAAATCAAAAACAAAATAGTTATAAAGTCAATTGAAAGCAAACAATAATAAAAAAGGTAATCACATTTCAAAAAACAGAACCAACAGTAATTAATTGAAACTAAATAAAT
Source organism: Ophraella communa (assembly GCA_035357415.1). Classification (NCBI taxonomy): domain Eukaryota; kingdom Metazoa; phylum Arthropoda; class Insecta; order Coleoptera; family Chrysomelidae; genus Ophraella; species Ophraella communa. Next base: position 38,810,283 of record CM068990.1, on the reverse strand, counting down.
ATCCAATAAGTAAGAAACATAACAACCTTTAAGAAAATAATAATGAAAATATAATTCTAAATGTATGAATGTATGAATGTATGAATGAGTTAGGGGTGTTGATTACACTGCGACCCATAGGATCTATTGTGTCCCCCCTTACTTGCCATGTTCTGATATTTTCTCAGATTTATAGCAGCTCTTTGAGTCCTATTTTCCTGAGGAAGTTTAGGATATCGTCGGGCTTCAAATCAGGTAGATCCCCTTCCTCTATTTCATGTGCTCCTAGGTATCTAGCCCTAGAATTTTGCAAGGCAGGACATTCTGAGAGTATATGTATTGAGGTTTCATCCTCTTCCTCACAGAATCTGCACTTTACTTCATCTGCTAACCCTAGTTTCTTCATGTGGCTTCTTAACCGGCAATGCCCGGTTAATATTCCCGTTAGAATACGGAGCCTTTTTTTACTGAGGTTGAGGCAGCTAAGAGATCTCTTCTGGTCATAGTTCCCCAGTAGTATCTTAGATTGCCTCAGTCCTTCCAGCTGATTCCAGTACTCGGATTTTTCTTTCTCCATTTCCTCCCTTAGTTTTCCTAAGATTACTCTACTGCTGATCCCACAAGATGGTTCTGGTCCCAAATGTGGGGTTTCAGCTCCTTTTTTGCCAGCTTATCTGCTGTTTCATTCCCCTCTATTCCTATGTGTCCCGGGACCCATAGGAGGGTGACAGTGTTCTTCTGGCCTAGTTCATTTAGTTTGCCTAGGCATTCCCAAACCATCTTCGAACTGATTATATTTGAACTCAGCGCTTTGATGGCTGCTTGACTATCCGACATGATCACAATCTCTTGTCTGCGATAGTTTCTTCCAATATTGAATTCCACACATCTTTCGATGGCGCGGACTTCTGCTTGAAAGATGCTCGGGTATGTGCCCAAGCTTTCTGAGTATTTGGCTCTCGGTCCAAAAACTCCTATCCCAGTTCCTTCGTCTAGCTTGGAACCGTCCGTATACCACTTTATGGTATTCTGGTTTAAATTCTGTATGGTGTCTTCATCCCATTCAGATTTATTACTCAACTTTGTGATGAATTTTCTCACAAAGTTGAATTTCTTTGGCATATCATCTTGGGGCATTTCCCAAGTTTGATCAAAGTGAAGTGATCGAGGTTTTTCCCTGATAATTCCTTCTTTGATCATTCTATATATTGTTTTCTTCCTTACACTTTCTAGCAGAATGTGCAGTGGGGTCAAGTTTAAAATCACCTCCATTGCAGCAGTGGGGCAAGTTCCCATTGCTCCAGTGATACATGAACAGGCTAGTCTCTGAATTTTCGAGAGGTTTTTCCTCGTCGTATTCAGATTAGCCCTTACGCCCCAAGCCACTGCCCCATATGTGATTAATGGTCTCACTATTGCTGTGTACATCCATTGCAGGATACGTGGGTTACATCCCCAGTTCTTCCCTGCAATGTTCCTACACACCATGAGGGCCTTGGTTGCTTTGTGTAAATGTAAGAAACAAACGAACAAATTATAAATTTTCTAAGAATATTTTTCCATTAAACATATAAAAGGATTTTCAAAAATCTACAAAAGTGTATATTAAAAGTTCTTCTACGAATAGCACCTGCATATGTGACGTCAAATTAACAGAATTACAAGTGCTCGAAAACAACAGCTGCATTGCGTGTTGAAGTGTTTAGTTTCCACGAACTTTAAAAACTTAGAACAGCACCTGCTTGTGTGACGTCAAATTAACAGAATTACGAGTGCTCGAAAACAACATTGCGTGTTTGAAGTGTTTAGTTTCCGCGAACTTTAAAAACTTAGAACACCACCTGCGTGATTACGTAAGAGTTACTCGGAAATATATTGGTCGAATTTGTGACTTTCAAGCCTCAGTGTTAATAGAATTTGAGAGCTTTTCCGACCATAATAAATTATAAAAAAATTATTGAACATTAGAAACGATTGTTGTAAATGTTATGTAAAAAATTGTTTGTAAAATATAAGTAGTTAGTTAGAAATAAGCAAATTAAGGAATAGTTCCTTCTGATTGGTTCTCATGGAGATTTTAAAATGAAGCATTTTTATTGGTCAGAGAATATTGAGAGAGGGATCTCAGTCTTTACATAAAAGAACCAGTCAGGAAGAATTAAGGAGATTCAAGTCTAATTTTAAAAACAGTCAAGACCCTTTATACAAACATTCAAGCCTCGTTTTAAAAACCTTTAACAAATATTTAAGATTAAAAAACTTTCACGATTCATTTTCTAAACACAAGTTTAATTTTAAAAAGATTCAAGATTAATTTTCAAAACATTCAACAACAGTTATTAAAACATTCAACTCGTAATTTACATTTTTAAAAGACTTTGATTAGTCATAAATTTTATTAACTTTATAAGTTAACATTTTTCGACTTTGAATAGAAAATAGGTTTGTTGAATCAAACAGAGTCGCTTTACAATATAATTCCAATTATAATTTTAATGATACAACCGTTAGTATCAAATATAAGAAGTTTGACTTATCTTTTATCAAAAATAATCCTAGTGTAAAACTTTGTAACACATAACTAGTAAAAAGAGAGTCTCATCAACCAATAAATTGTATAAATAAATCCACGAGTGAAAATAATAAATTCCTATATCGTAAGAGGTTTTGTCTTTAATTAAACCACCCAAGTTTCCATCCCACGTGCGTACTACAAGGGAAGAAGGCTGCCTGTTTCACGTTTCGTCAGCGAAGATCTACCTCAGCGACATCTGCATGAGTACGGCAAACACTCGAGAGACAGAGTTAAAAAAGTTACAGTTATTTAATTTGTATTAAGGTGTGCGTATCAACTGTTTTAAAGCGATAATAGTTATTTGCCGCTGGAGGACATTTATACGACTTTATTGTAAAGATTTTTGAATTTCCTTCTGATAGAAAATTTATAATTTTGAGTATAAATCTGTGGTAAAACCTGTACGACCTAAAATACAATTTTTTTCGATAAACCAACGAGCGCAGAAACATTTAATTTTAATTGAGCTAGTCATCATTATACATATTATTTAAGGGGCTAAGAACATTATTGTAATAAAAAACTTCAACAATTACATCAAATCAAATAAAAGCAAACAACTCATAATATCTTGTGGCAACCAACGTGGGGTTGCGAAAATACCATTTAAATATCAAAGAATTAAAATAAAACAACAAAAAAGAAAACCATAATAACGCAACAACAAAAATAAATAAATTCATAATAATATATTATATTTTTACGATCTCCCATCTGCATAACTATGTCGTAATAATGTTTATCTGCGGATAACTCGAAGAAATAGTTATACCACGGTTATTTCTGCAGATTTAATGCCGGATTTAGATATCTTAAAGTTTCAATTCTCTACCTATCCAACCCACCCTACTTAAACTTACACTGACAAACTTTGATGTACAGTGTGGAAAGCGAAATGGAATAAATTCATTATTTCTATTACTGCACGTATTTAGAGAAAATATCGAAACACGTCATAATAAAAATTATAAATTAACATCCTTTAAAGTAAAAATGTGTTCCTACCTTCAACCCCCTTTGAGTGACAGTTATAACCTCTAATTTCCGAATTTGCCGCGTATTTCTCAAGGTATAATTAGTAAAATAGAGAAGCAATTACGCGAAATTGGACATGAAAAGTAGATTGAAAAAACAGCTACCAATACACTGAGTGATGATATCTAATTAGATGTGATGCTTGTCAACAGACAATCCTCATTGGATAAGAGAGGACAGTACACAATACCCCCAAAAGGTTAATGTTTGGACATGGAATGTTGAAAACCATATTTTTGTTCCCTTTTTCGTTAATTAGCACTAGTACAAAATGATCTAGTTCCAAGTTTAGCAAATTTATTTCCAAATCCAGGAAGCTTTCAAGTTCCAGCAAATATCATATGGTTCCAGCAAGATGGAGCATCTCTACATTACCAACTCAATGTCTGCTAGTACCTCAACTTAACATTTTAACATCGCCGGATAGAGAGGCAAGCAAGATCACCTTATCTTATCTCCATGTGCTTGTATGCATGACTGTAGGCGATGTGGCATGCTATCGATTAAATGGTCGAGCTGGGCTTGCGGAATTCTCTCCCATTCTTCACGAGCAGCATCTTTCAGTTCTCGTAGAGTAATTGGGGGAGGGTTTCGCTTCTTAATGCGTGTTTTAAGAATGTCCCAGGCATGTTCAATGACGTTCATGTCAGGGGAATTTGATGGCTATCTTAATGTGGATATTCCTTCTTCTTCCAAAAATTTTGTACTGTAGCTGTTTGATGTGGAGGTGCATTGTTACGAATAAACACAAATCCATCACCTACCGCCTCCCGGAATAGACGCACAACAGGATTTAACATTTTCTCGATGTACACAGCACCAGTGATTCTTCTCCCCCAAACCAGGAGAGGCGTCCGCGTACCCCTCATAATACCACTCCAAACCATAATACTCCCACCTGCAAATGGAACACGTGGTTGGGCTGTTTCTAATCGGACTTGTTGTCCTGGGGCCCTCCAAACTAGCGTTCTTCGCGAATCAGAAACCAAGCCAATTCTTAATTCATCAGAAAACATCACGTAATTCCAGTTAGGACCATTGTGTAACATTTCTTGAGCCCACTGCAACCTTAAAATTTTTTGTTGACAGGTTAGTTTGGGAACTGAATTTAATCTTCGTGTAATTGTTTGCCTTGAAATATTCAGTCCTTCAAGTCTAGCAATTTCTCTGGATATGCCACTTGTAGATTCCTTTCGATTTCTTCGAACTATCAATGTTATCTTCCGGTCTTGTGCTGCTGTTGTACATCGACTTCTGCCACTTCTGGGACGATCCTTCACATCATTTGTGTCTTGGATTTTTTTTTAAATTTTTGATACAGCACCCTGAGTAACACCAACAATATTCGCGATATCACTTTGACTAAAAGCCCTGTTGTAACAAAGCAATTACTCTAGACCTATTAAAATATTATATCATGTTTCTGGGCATTTTTAAATAGCTCAAATGAAATTTAAACAAGAATTGGAATAATGTGAAAGCACCCAAATAAATTAAATATGACCAAATTAATACGAAAACGAATCAAATTTAGTATTATTTTGATTTAAAAACGCTTTAAAATAAATATCAACAAGAGTTCTTAAAAAACGATAGGCGTAGATATATTATTTCCAAATATTCCAAAATTTTGGACATATGTGTATGTAGGAGTTTAGAAGTGAAGTGATAATGTTTCAGATGTGTTTGATTTGGAAAAATAATAATTATTCAAATATCAACATCCCATTTCACCGTTTTCAAAACTGACTTAATTTCTGCTGAAGCTCGACCCCACTCTTCTTCGTTCCTCACAGTACTTTGTTAGTGGTGACCCCTTATCTTCTGTTATCTACTAGCTTTGTTATAATTACTTGAGTGTGGTTAGCTTGCAGGCCATGAAACATGTCCGCACGTCTGTCAAACCACCTGTTCGGAATTTTTTTTCTAGGTAGCATCTATGTAGGGCAGAATCTGTTAAACCATACTTTTACATTAAAATCTCGACCAGGGCCCTTATTCTCATCTAGTGGATATGAATACTCCTATAGGAAAATACACCATCTTCCTATCGGACTTTCCTATAGGAGTATTCATATCCACCGGATGAGAAAAAGGGCCCAGGGAGTAAATAAGGTAAAGTTAAATATAAAGCCAATGATGTTCTCATCTTAATATCGATTAAAATGTATAAACATATTGTAGAATGTAGAAGTTTGAAATTAAAAATTAAGATAGTTCCGATTTTTTAATGGGCCTTTCATTTAGAATATTCGAATTATTTTAATAATATATGAGTAAATACTGTATAAATAAACCAGCGGATTCAATTTTACACAGTTAATTCAAGTGATAATGTTGTTTGCATGTTAATTATCTCAGACAACAATCATTAATTAGTGGAAAGGTGTATAAAATGTGTATATTATATTTCAAAAATTTAGGAAACAAATCTTCTTGTCCTTCGCTAATAGTGTAGTAAGATTATAAATCTTTTTAGATGCGATCAAGGTCTTCTATTGATTTATAAACATTATCATCACATACCTATGCACTTAGGGTTATTAAAAATGCCTAGTTAATTTTTAGTCCAATTAAAAATAACGAAAGTGAACCGATTTTTGTTGAGGCGATGCGATGTATGAATTACTATAGATTTTTCTCTAGTTCTGCAAACATTTTTTGAGATTAACCCCCGGGAAGGGGTTGAAAATCGTGAATAAACTTTGACGATATATTTCGAACTAATGATATAAACAAAAAATTTTTATATTTAATCAAATGCTTAATTCCTTGTTTAACAAACACGCTCCTATTCGAACTATTCGGGTCACACGCAAGAAAGCTCCATGGCTAACTTTTACTCTTAAAGAGATGATGAAGTTGAGAGATAAAGCTCATCATAGGTTCCGTTCCTCTAAAAGTAAAAATGACTGGAAATTTTATCAGCAGATCAGAAATGAGGTCAATTCTGCCATTAAAAGAGAAAAAAGAGCATACTTTGAATTTCAGATAAGAAATAAGAAAAACATGTGGCATGAACTAAAAAATTTAAATTTTAATACTTCTCCAAATAATGGACTGTCAACACACTTATGCGATCCTAATGCTGTAAATAATTTCTTTATTTCCGCCTCTGTCTCTGAGGATTCGATAGATTATACGGACCTCAGTGATAATTTTTTTCATAATTCCAAAAATAGTAGCCTCCCCAACTTTAAATTTTCCCCAACTGATAACATGAAGTATACTTAATAAAACTCTTCTATCTATTAAGTCCAATGCTACTGGCGTTGACAAAATCAATATTAAAATGTTACTACTCTGCTGTCCCCATATATTGTATATTGTCACACATATTTTCAATTTTTGTCTCGAGCATAGCGTTTTCCCGGATCTGTGGAAGGAAGCTTTAGTAATTGCTCTTTTAAAAAAGAACAATCCAGAAGAATATTCTGATCTTCGCCCGATCAGTATCTTATGCACTTTCTCTAAGGGTCTTGAAATGGTCATGGATCATCAAATGCGAATTTTTACTGATTTCTCTGGTATCATCCCTACCAATCAATCTGGTTTTTGTGCCGGTTACAGCTGTTCTACCGCTCTTGCAAATATTACTGATGACATATACAGAGCGATTGATGACAAAATGATGTGTTTGCTTATTCTTATTGACTACAGCAGGGCTTTTGATAGAGTGCTACATGGTCTACTAGTGTCAATCTTACATAACTCTGGCTTCAGTCCTACTTCTCTCGCACTTATTCAAAACTACCTCTCTAATCGATACCAAAGTGTCGTCATAGGTAAGTCTTCTTCTAAAAAAAACCTTAAACAATGGCTTCCCTCAAGGCTCTATTCTTGGTCCTCTTCTGTTTTCCCTTTATACTTCTTAAATTTATCTTTCCTTAAAATACTGAGATTCTAATTAACATTAATTATGATCTAGCCTCCCTTGTCAAAATTTCTAACCAATATAACTTGGTAATTAACTCTGCCAAAACTAAAGCTCTATTGTTTGGTAACATGCACGAGTAAGGTACTCTCCTGAATTTTGCTTACGTATCAATGAGTCTAATAAACTTGTCCTTCTGCGAAAAAAATTTGGGGATACTCATTGACACTAATCTCAGGTATAAAGATCACGTATCTACTTTAATCAAAAAGTCATTTTGCTCTCTTAAACTCATATACTCTTACCGTAAACTTCTCAGCCGCAAGTCTAAAACAATTCTTTGCGACTCCCTTGTTCTATCCCGTTTTAATTTCGCTGATGTCGTTTATGGTCCGTCTTTGTTGCAAAATGAATGTAGACGTCTTCAACTAATGCAAAACTCATGTGTCCGTCTAATCTGTGGTATCCGTCGAAGACAAAAAATATCTTATTGTTTCAAGGATATAGGTTGGCTCACGTTAAAACAAAGGCGTTTTCTTCATTGTTGCAGTTTTTATCATAAGATTATCACTACTAAAACCCCTTCTTATCTTTACAATAAAGTCGAATTCAGACACCAAGTTCATTCTTTAAACTTAAGGTTTCCCAATAAATTATCTATTCCTAAACATAAAACTGCTCTTTTTACTTGTTCGTTTTTCTATTAATATTGCTCACATTTATAATTCTTTGCCTGATGCCATTAAATCCTTGCCAGTTAAAAATTTTAAAAAAAGATTAAAAACATTAATTTTTGAAAATAATTTGGCTATTTAACATGACAATTTGTGAACGATTTTTTTGGTATGGATTCGGAATTGTATAGTTTTAATGTGTTTTAATATCCTTATAAGGGTTTTTTATTCACTAAAGATCCAATTTCTACCAACGTATATTGGATTATTTAACGGTTAAGTGGAAGAACGCTACTCGTTTATTTGGATCTCCTTATAAATGAGTGCGCACTTTGCCTTTTGATTTGCGGTTACTTTGGGTATTTTTTTTTTCATGTATTTACTTATAAACATATAACTTATTTTTTTCCTTGTAAATACATTGTTCAACTGCATTCAATAAAATCGATATTATTATTATTATTATTATTATTATAAATGTTAAAAATCGGAATATATTGAGAATTAAAGCAATTCCGTCAAAAAGTTTCTGATAAAAGTTGTAGAGAAAAAAATTCTGCTTCTGTAACGTTAAATCGATTTTTTTCTATATTTAGTCTTATTTACGATAATTAGCATTTAACGCACTTGTATACAATTGTTTAATTCCATCTGGATACCTTTTAATTTTATTGGCAATGCCTCAGCTACTCCCCTTCGTATTCTTCGTACTATTAGTTGAAATCTTGCATATTTCATGAAACCAAAAACCGTTGAGGTTCCCGGGTAACGTTATCTCTTCAATAATTCAGTTACGCATGCAATTTCAATATGAATTCAAGTTGGCATCGTTTTAGGCGCGCGTCATTTTCGACGAAACCTTGGCCCGGGAAACAATTTAGTCACTTTGGAGAGGAGATTGTTCTTGTGTATCGGATTCGGCGATGAATAAATTATTTTAAGAGGAAAATAGAGAGAGATCCGGTGTTTCTGGAAAAGTTCTTCAGATACTCTCATTTCACCAAAATGCGTGAATTTTCAGTAGAAGCTTTTTCAAAATATATGACACTTCTGAAATGAAATTGTAATTAAGTAAGCAAATGACAATTTGTTTCATTTAATGGCCTTTAAAAGAATAAGGAAGGATGGCAGTGAAATCCTCATATACTATAATCTTGTCTAATAATATTTTGAAAAAAATTTACATGGCAAAATCATAATATAAACCAAATGAAACTGGGGTAGCTGCTTTGTACTATTTTTTAATGTTTACCGCTGACGGTAAAATCTAGTTTTACGTAAAGAAGATGGAGTTAATAATTGAGAAATAACAATTTCTTTGCACATATCCTTGCAAGCTATTAAAGAACGCAATAAATTGGTACAGGAAGGGATTAGGCTCTCTTTTTGAGCAGAAGCTTTATGTGACATAAATAAGAAAATATGCATAACTGAACTAAAACCAATGGAGAAAATATTTATAGAACACTTTAATGGGAAATCTCCAGGAAATTAAACAATCCAAGATTTTTCTTGGAACGATCAACTCCAAAAGGATAAGATGCTATAGCTCCTGAACCACCATGTGTTCAATGAGAGAATCAGCACCCTCATTGTCTTCATTTTTTTTGTTAGTTGGTCCATATAGATCTCACGAGCAGCTAGGGAAGAGGAGTACGCTCGTTCAGAGCCCCGCATGACCGAGAAAGGCTATTTACATCCAGAGGTCGCCCAGTATCTGTATGCCACCGTTCAAGACTGAATTTACCCATCAGCCATCCATCCATCAGCACGGTACGGATAACACCTTAGATTGGGGATTTTTAACGCGGTTTACTCTTCGTGCATTTCCTTTAGTCTGACTCCTCCTCTTTGACCTGTCCGGCATGGGAGACCCTACTAGTAGCAAGCTACTGCCGACATAGATAAAAGATTCCTTGAAGTTCTCAAGACCTCTCACCACAATTGCTTATTACAGCTCCTGCTACGCCAAGGTAGAGATAGAAGGAGGGGGTCTATTGATCTTGAAGCTTTTGAAATTTGCTTAAAGAACATTGAACACAGTCCACTCTATTAAGAACATTAAACAAAGGAAATTTTAGAAGAGCACTTCCACTCTTATTTAAAAATTAGCTTTCTTAATCGAAACCGCTGTCAAAAAGGGTGAATTGAAAGTGGAAGTTTTGTTTGAAAGTTTCGTTGTTTAACCCTTTCCGGACGATTGTCACAACTTATGTAACGGTACAAAACTGTGCCATACGGGCGGGTGTCACATATTGGTGTCACCTGTTCAACCGCCTGCTAAACGGGTGACTTATCATGTATGACATGTTTTATATTTTTATTTGGCAGTCGGACTGCCGACTGTCTTACCAGTGTGACACTGTGTCGGGCAGAGACCATGCCAGACCGTCTAGGTGCTCAGAGAGGTCGAAAAAACCTATAAAAGTTAGTGAACAATTTTGCAGTATGTCGGAAGATGAAGTTGCGCATGTACTCCGGGTTATAGAGGGTAAAAATATCTATTTAACAGACGAAGAACCATTTCAAGACAGTAGTAGCGAGTATGAACTCGAATCTGATAGTGAAAGTGAGGTTTCTTTAGAAAGTTTAGCCGAACAGCTTTTGGAGAATGAGACCGAAAACCCAATCAGAAATGAAGATTTTGACGGGTCAGAAGATGAGGTCAGAAGATGAGGTGGACCTACAGTCTACAGTAAGTAATGTAGGCCCAATAAAATGGGAACTTAAAGAATTTGTACCCAACGTATTTAAATAGCGAAAATAGTGGGGTAAAAACCGAGAATTTGCCAAATCAAGCACGCGAGATAGATTACTTTTTAGCGTTATTTGACGATGAAATTATCTGTAGTAATATCACAAGAGAGTGAGAATAAATTGAAAATAATTCGACAGATTTTAGAAAACTTGTTGCCAGGCAATAGACACGAGAGCCCGAAGGGCTCGAGTGGCTATTGCCAGATGGCAATAAGTTTAAGAAAATGCCTGGAGAATTATTATCTAATTTATCAAACTCTCGTGTGGTATTCGATAGATTATTTTTTGACAGACGCATCAGATCAAGAAAATACGTTGTCATTTGGTTGTCATTCAATAAGAACAATGTACATTGAATTATTCTCGCTGGAATAATGTAAGTAGATTATTCTCACTATATTAATGTTTTGATTTGCTAGAACGTATATGAATTACTAAAATTGAAAATGTCTATTGGTTTCGAGAAACGTCAAAAAATAATCAATATGATAATTGAAAACAGTAACTTATACGCCCAGCAACAAGAGACAAAAAACTGGAAATAACTAGATAAACGAGATTGTTTCGTTTTTTTAGCTCTAACGTTGCTAATACCCCACTCGAAGAAGACCGACATTAAAAATTATTGGACCAAAGATATCCTGATCGCAACGCCTTTTTTTAGAAACGCACTGTCGCGTGATCGAAATTTGGGAATTTTAAGGAACCTGCATTTCCAAAATAATGAACAAGTTCAGACGTCAAAGCCCCTACTATGTAAAATGGGACCCGTACTAGATCTAATAAAGAGAAATTTTGCAAAGCTGTTGTACCCCTTTCAAAACTTCGTTGGAAAAGAAAATGATCCAAAAAAGAACGAAAATTTTGGTTTATCAGGAAGGACAGTACTTACTCTTCTAGAGTCATATCTAAATAAAGGGCATTCTTTTTATAGTGACAACTTTTATACAAGCCCTACATTGTCTCTGTACCTTTGGAGTCAAAAAACAAATTCTTGTGGGACGGTGAGGGTCAATAGAAAAGAAATGCCAAAATTTGAAAAAAAAACTGAAGCAAGGAGAAACAGAGTTTAGAAGCAGTAATCATGTAATGGCTCTAAAATGGAAGGACCGAAGAGAAGTGCATATGCTAACAACAATGCATGACAATAAAATGGTAACACTCACTAAGAAAGACAGAGCAACTAATGAATTTAAAAAGAAGCCAGCTTGTGTTGTTGATTACAACGAAAAAATGGGTGCTGTGGATAAAACGGATATGATGATAAGTACCGTTGACTGTACTAGAAGGACAGTGAAATGGTATAAAAAACTTTTTCTTCACTCACTGGATCTATGCATGCTAAATGCCCATGCTATGTACTTAACTCAGAATGCAAACCATGTGTCATTTCCAAAGTTTCATTTAGAGGTGATTCGCCAATTACTAGAAAGGTAAATTTTGTCTTTACTGGCATATTTTAAAAAAACAATTAGTTATTTGGTTTTAGGTATCCTCCAGAAGAAAAACGTGTTACTTATGACCATGGCCTTGCAAGGCTCAGTGAAAGACATTTTCCAGAGGTGGTTCCACGCAAGAACGGAAAAGCGCAATTTCGTGGATGCAGGGTTTGCTCTCAGACTGAAAAACGTGAAAAAAAGAGAAAAAATACCAGATACCTGTGTTTAAATTGTTCCTCCATGTTTTCGGATTTACCATGAAGAATCGCGTTTTTAGAAGTTCAGGAATATACTATGACTTTATTACTGTTTAATTTTTTTATGTAAAATATAGTTCTCAAAGTTTATTAATTTTTTTTTATGTCACAAGTATGTGACATCCGTCTCGCTGGCACTGAAAAAACTGCCGTCCAGGAGCCAATAAAAAATCTGACAGGTTCCGTCCTGAAAGCGTTAATGTTCTTAATATTTCTTAGTATAAGATGTTATCCTTGATTTGACCTTTCAATGCGATCATCACTTATATTACAGATAACCTTTAAGAGTTAAGATTATTGAGTTAAGTTTCTTATTCAATCGATACAGGTCTACTTTATTTATAAAACGCATTGCGAAGTTTGCATACAAATCTCCCCATTAACTTCGCCTCGACCTTTCTCATTAAATTACAATTCACAGAACTGGTGTTCGTCTTAACTGATTTATAGTGTCTAATGGCGTTCGAGAATATTTAGCTTTCTGGAATCGTCAAACGTACTGGAATCGTAAGTGAGCTTCTAATTATTTAACTTTTTCTATTCCCAAACGCCGTAGACATACTAATGACGGTATTAGGTTTTTTTTATTAAACTACATCTCTACTTTCTTAGTATTATAAAAAGAATAAGACATGTTTAACATAAACTTTGTTTATCAGGATAATTTGGTAACGAAAATAATTAAAATAAATTAATTTTCAATAAAAATTATTGATGATATGCAAAGATCTCCTCTTTGACGTATTTTGTTGTTCTCTATAAAGTGTTTACATCTTATTTTAAAACTGTTAGTAAGTAATTTTCACATTACACAAAAACCTAACAACTTCTTTAAATGACACCCAAGTGCCTTTTTTTAGTTTAAATGCATTAAATAGAAATATTGACACTTTCTGACCACTCCAACATTAAAAAATATAAAAACAAAAATTTCCCAAGGAGGTAAAATATCTACAAGTAATTCTTAATTATAAACTACTACCATTTTTGTAAAAATGAGTTGCCGTAATGATGCGCCTCAAGCGCCAAAAACGAAAACTAGCTACTTTTGGCATCGTGTTGATGAGGAAACAACAGCAAATTGTAATCGGCATCGGTACGGTTTGAGTTTATACCCATTTACAATATTCAGAAAAATCCGCTACCTGCTGTTGGCGTTTATTTTGTACGGACAAAAATAAAATATGAATTGTACTGATTTTTGAAAATATTTGTTTTTGTTTTGTTTAATGTTATAAATTTTCAACAATAGTTTTATAGACTTTGAGCATCTCTTTATCTAATTTACAATTTGAACACTACTTTTATTTTGTAATCTGATAAACATATTATGTTGCATAGCGAATCTTAATTGTTGAAAATTAGGATACGGATTGTACCCTCCTTGGTGTCTGATAACAGAGAAAAAATTTTCAACTGGATCCTGATTTAAATTGTAAGTCGAGAAAAATTTGTAATTTTTTTCATGTCTTGCCCCAACAAAAATATTTCGTTTATGGTCCGTCATGCCACTAATACAATAGATACTTTTGGTTTTTTCTCTACCTTAAGAAAACACAGTAATTTGTTGTAACATTACGTAACAAAATACTTACCTAATACATATGGCACAGGAAGTGCATATTTATCCATATTTATGTGATAAATCACTAGTGGTAAAACGTTTTTCACAAATTTTCTCATTTTTTAATTCTTCAGGATAGTTATAATCAAATTTGATATTTCCAGAGCGCTTTACCCATTCTTTAATCGGTTACTATCTTTTATATAGAATTTAATAAATTACACAGATCCCTCAGTTTTTTTCTCTTCCTTAACATTTCTACAGTTAACTGCATTTGACCGAATATTTTCCGGACATTATTCTAATAAAGTTCAATGAATGATAAATGTCAATAAGTAAACAAAATAAAATACGAATCGTCAATGAAAAACTAGTAAATAAAATCTTTGAATGAATAAATACCCACTCAATCAACGGTAACAAGCACAGCGGTATACACAAAAGCACAAAAAATCTAATGCGCAGTAACAACAAGATCTAGACTGACAAAAATAAGAGGGATTTTAGATAGGCAATCAACAACGCCATCCCATTATAAGAGGGATTTTCGGCTAAAAATAGTTCCATAAGGAACTATTTATTCATTCAACGCCAAAACTCAACGTATACCACAGCAGCCACAGAGGCGGTTCTGGGTCTTTCTCCACTGCAATTTTGCACAATGAGCAAACCACTGCAACAAAAAGAAAACTTGGATCCTAGTGATTTGGTTGTTTCAATAAGTTTGATTAAAGAATTAATATGAAGCCTTCGTATAAATGCAGAAGCCAAAAAGCGGAAGATGTCTTACTGGTAAAGTAGACAGATGGGCCATTGTTTTTATGTTGACCCCTAGCTGTTTTGTAATAAATTTCATAAGATATTTGTTTTTTTTTTATAAGAACCAAATGAGCAACCTGTAAAAAGTTCTAAGTATTTCCATTGTTTAAAAATAGACCTCTTTAACTGTTTTCATTTTTTATACATACCTACTTTATGCTACCTATACTTATTCATTGCTTTATCAATATTATTGCGGTAATCCACATATATCATCCTTTTCAACTGCTCATCTTTGTTTTTTAAATGAAAGGAAAATATAAATTATATCAATAAATTTTGTTTTACTCTAAAAAAATTCTGCTTTTTTTTATTAAATTTAACGTGCATAAGACAGCTATGGCCATTAGCACGAGTTACAATTCAAAATTACATTACATATATATGATAACATATTTTAAGACTGAAAGCTTACACTAATATAAACATTATATGGTAAAAGATTTTTTTACATTAAATTTTGTTAAAAAGTTCTTCTTCTAGGAACTTTATCACTTTTCGAACTTGATTCGCATTATTCAGAGTCTCTTTGTAGTTAGGCTTTATACCCACTTGTAGACGTCTCGTAGCGAAATGTGGACAATCAACGAGAATATGCTTGATGCAGAGCTTGACGTCGCAATACTGACATTTCGGTGGAGGTGATGATGACATTAGGTAACCATGTGTAGGTCTAGTATGTCCTATACGTAGTCTTCTTATCACGGCCATATTTTTCCTCGATAAATCAGGGCAGAAAAATTGATGCACTGTTGGTTGAATTTCACGAAGTAATTTGATTCCAGTGAATTTGCCAGTTGGTACGATTTGTTTTTTTAGGTTAGCTTTTAGGTCATTACATAGTTGGATATTTACTGTGACAGTATCAGTTAGGGCAGCTTCTTTACCAATAATCCCAACGTGGGATGGGACCCATGTTATTGTGACTGTTGTATTTTGTCTTCGAAGTTTTTGGTATATATCATGGATATCTTGTACAAGGAGATGGTTAGTAAATGGATTCTTAATGGACTGGATGGAGGATAATGAGTCCCTGCATATGGCTATGTCTGTATTTGCAAATTCTTGGCTATGTTTGAAAGCTTGTAAGATAGCAAATAGCTTACCTGTGTGGACGCTACAACTAGAGGGAATTTTATGTAGTCCGATCGATCCTTGTACCGTAGTTACGGAACACCCAACTCCAAAATCTGTCTTTGAGGCATCCGTAAATAAGATCATGTCGTATTTTTTATTATTAAGCAACTCAAGAAAGGCTGTTCGAATAACATCAGAATGGATTTCATCTTTTTTAAATTTGCAGAGGGAGAGATCGTATTGTGGAAGGGATTTGTTCCATGGAGGAGTATTGGAGAGAGGGCGAGTTCGTGTTTGAGATAGGTTTACGTCTTGAATCAGTGGTTGTATAAGTTGAGGAACAGAACGTATAATAAAAATATATGGAGGGTTGGGATGATGCTGATGTGGTATTAATATAGAATATACTGGATTGGAGGGATTGAAGTAAATCGTGGCAGTATAGTTGAGAAGGAGGTATTGTCCTCAGAGCCAGAGTGAGGGTTCATTGCCTTCACAGTAAAGACTTTCAGCTGGGCTTGACCGAACCGCTCCAAGGTATAGGCGGATGACGCTATTATGTACTGTGTCTAGGGAGCGTAAAATAGTTTTTGTTGCAGACATGTAAATAAAACATCCATAATCAAGTTTGGAACGAATAAGGGTTCTATATACTTTTAGCAAGGTAGTTTCATCTGCGCCCCAATGAAAATGAGAGAGCTTTTTTATAATATTTAGTGGCTTAAGACATATTCCTTTGATTTCCTGTATATGTTGTTTTCTTTGCATTTCAATCAACTATTATAAGCAAATGTTGTTTTAATTTTTCTTGTATTGAAAACTTCTTTCCAATCGAATAATTATTTCTAGGACTTTAGTGTCACTCCATATTATGTACCATTTTCTAGGATGCTCGTATACCAACAAAATTTGTCTTGGTTACCAATTTCTACATTAAAATATTTTTTTTACTCTTGCTATTTGATTTACTTAATGTTTCGTTTTAATGTTTTTCATTACCAAATCATCACATATTTGGCAAAAAACGTAATAGATTCATAATGAATTATCATTAAGAATTTAATAAAAAATCACATATTTTAAACACTACTAAGGTTGTGTTAATGTTAAAAATAAATACTACCGAACTGAATATACTAGATACTAAAAAAATTTAAGCGGTTAAAGAAATTTGTCATTTTATTTAACTTCATTATAAATATTGAATTGTGAGTTATTGAGCACACAAAATTTTACACTAGGTAAAGTTGTAGAGAATTATTTTTTCATGGGTGTCCTGTGTTATTTATGAAACATTAAGATTTTGTACTGCTTCTCAAATAACCTTGCCAGTTATTGTGAATTTTATAGCAAAATTGATTGTGGTAACCTTTACTTTGTAGAAATCCATCTTACTAAGAACATAAAAAAAGTTTTGTTAAAAAAGTTCTATTTTTAATGTTCTTAGAATTTCATAACAGTTGCTTTTACAAATTAGAGATTAGTTTTATTGAAAAATTTGTTTTTCTTTATTTAAAGTAAAACTCAGTTTAAGGCACTAAACTACCATACTAATACAATCTACTTACTTCCGGTTGACTTTCTCCATGTACAATGCAGACAAGTTGAGCCTCAAAACCTTCCGCAGTGTGAACAACGGGCCTTTCCACCGAGATTTCAGGAGGATCTGAAACAGAAAAGTGAATTGAATTATATTTTTGAACTAATGACCCACCGTCTTTTTCAGTATATCCTTATCAAGGGAGTATTTAGGAAGGTTTAGTAAATCTAGTCAAAGAATGGGCGTTTTCTCATGAGAACTAGTGGATCCTCGAATTTGAACTTTGACTTATACCCTAATTTTTTTGCTTTAGCAGAACGTTTGGCAATTAGTACATCAGAAAATAATAAATTAGTTACATTGCTTTTTACCAAGGGTCATCCATTTTTTATTTTCTATTTCAATAGGTCTTTTATTTTTTTACGTAACTTATATTAAAAGATTTATTTGCATAATCCTTAATTTAAAACAATGAATTTTAATATTTACATTACGATTTAAAGTTAAAAGTTAGTTATCTATTTATTACTAAGATTATCAACTAAATGAGACCAAAAATTTTGATGTTTTACATCAATTTATTTGTTTGTCTTTACTGTCCGTTTATAAAAATAAATAGGCTCCAATGAAAGCCGCCTTTTATTATAAGTTTATAAAGAAATTGCCAAAGAAATGCATTTTAGATATATATTACCAATTGCAATATGCCTTGCAATGCAGTAAAAAATATAGTATCTTGCCTAAGACTAAATGAGGCTTTAGAGGAAAAAAGGAAAGTAATATTTTCAGTTTTTGTTTTAAACTCTGCTGATCATCAAGGATACGTAATATTAATCTTTATCAGATTGCCAAAGTACGAAAGTCTAAATTAAGGGTAAGGGAAAAACATAAGAATTTCAAGTAATCAACTTATTGTGTTGATAATATCCGGTCCTAAACACGTGCTAAATTGTATGAGAATAATACCAACGGTGTCCACAGAACAAAGCATTACAAAATACCCATACTGGTATACTGGTAAACAACCGACGTAGTCCGACTAGTGGCCTAGCCATGGGTCATGGACCACTACCAATTTTCCAGGCTATGTACAAGTGTTAAAACGATTTTGTCTTCCAAATGCTATAGAATTTTATAAAACATTGCTATACAAATGAAAAATCTCTGTGTAAGCTTATGTCGAAAATGGACATCG
Source organism: Ophraella communa (assembly GCA_035357415.1). Classification (NCBI taxonomy): domain Eukaryota; kingdom Metazoa; phylum Arthropoda; class Insecta; order Coleoptera; family Chrysomelidae; genus Ophraella; species Ophraella communa. The sequence goes on along the minus strand of CM068990.1, from coordinate 38,791,498 downwards.
TTGGTTTTTAACAAGTTATTTTTGACGTTAACGTGTTTTTTTATTTTTTAACTAGAATCTAATAATGTTAAGTTCATATTCTTTTGTTTAGATATCAACAAAATAGTAATACACTACTTAAAAATATTAGTATGCAGTTTTATTTATTTCTAAGATCGCAACAAACGGTTTAGTAATGTTAATTAGCTATTCTCTATAAGTTACTTTTGTGACATCGTTTGTTTTTTCCCCTTGCCCTTCAAATGTAGTCTTTTAATGTTACATCAGAGCTCTACAAGTATCAATTGATGAACATTAATTTATGATGTGGTCCTAGCGAAAACATTAAAATTTTGTTACTAAGAGGAAAATATCACTTATGTTGTATATGGGCGTAGCCCATGCATTAACTTTATTGATTAAACAATTAAAAAGGATTTAACATGTGACTTTAGTTTGGCTTTAATTTGGATAGGTATCTGTTTCCCTATTAAGAATAATAAAAAACTCTTTGTTTTAACAAAAACTCCATTATTTATTTAAAAAACTGCTTTTTTAAACTCAATGACAGCCGTTTCGCTAGACAACTAGCATCGTCAGATTGACATATTGAAGTTACTATTTGTTTGTTTGTAGCTAGCTACCTGATGTTTATTTGGTAGTTATAAGTCATTGAGTTTAAAAAAGCAGTTTTTTTAAATAACTAGTGGACGTTTTGTTAAATCAAAGAGTTTTTTATTATTCTTAATAAGATGGACTTCCAAAAAGTAAGGGTTAGTACAATCAATTTAATCTGTTTCCCTGTTTGTGGTTTAAAGAATGTTGACATGCTGAAGCGCATAAATAGTTATTTGTTTAACTAGGCAGCAAAGTAGTAGATTCATAGCCAAGCGTAGCGAGGCTAGGAATTCAGCTAAGGCAGTTAATCTACTTTGCTGCCGAGTTGAACATATAATTTTCTCTCCAATTGTTCATAATGATATAGGAGGATATTGTATTTGCAAATTATTACAATTCCCACAATCTCTTTGTAACCCTTTTTAGTCCCAAAAAGGCAGGGAGCCAATTTGTAACTAAAAAACTCTCCCAAAGAGATCCCGGCTAAGAGACCCTCTCCAGGGGGTGGTTCGACTCCAAGTTAATGCTCACTATAGGAAGGATTGGGATGTATAAGTAATAAGGGCGCCACTATCTTTTGAACGCTATCGATTAAGCAAACAAACTACACAAAAACTAAGGTGAGAAAGATAGAAACACCTTGTAATTACTTTAATTAACAAATTAAAAAGCTACTTGAAATAAAGACCGACCACGCTACACCCTTAAGACTTACAGTCTAAGGTATACAAATGAAACTGTTTTTTAAAAATTAAGATTATTTATTAAAAATGTAAGTACTTGCTGATAATGAACTGGAGTTGTAAAAAGTGGACTTAACTTTTGGTTTCTGTGCTGTCTAGGAGGGCGGCTTCAGCTTCTTGGTGGAGAGATGAAAGTTTCTTTAATGGTTCTGACTGCTTGGGATGTAATAGTTTTCTTAACAGCTCAGAAGTGGTCTTCACATAAGCGGTAACTGGGCTCTAAATTTAACGGTATCTTGGCGGTAACTTGACTCCAACTTAGCGATAACTTGACTCCAACTTAGCGGGTTGTATCTTTCAACAACCAAAAGGGGAAATTTCACAAGATGAGTACTTGAGGGTTTGTTCAGACTCTTCAGACGAGCGTATCAGTTGAAAAGGCTATAAAATTGTTGGGCGATTCATTAAATAGTCTGGCTCAAGACGGAAATTGTGTTTTGTGTCATTTGTCAGAAGAAATGCGTTCGTTATTCAATTGCAAGCGAGGGACGCGTTCTTTGATTGGCCTCGTTCAAACAGGTAAATAGTCTATAAGGGGTGTCTCGTGTACAGTAGCATTAACAGTGAATCGGGGTCGGTTTTAACGGTAATAATAGTGGTATCGTTTACGGTCGGTAATAGTGCAAGGTGACTGTAGTGTTTAATTAAAATAAAATTTGATAGAAATTGCAGTTGGTTGGTTGCTATGGAAATGTCCATAATAATTATAGTTTGACAATGAATGAAATTTCTGACAGTTGTGCGAAAAAATATCGGTATATTTAAATTATTATATAATGGACAGTAATAGAGACCTGGAAATACTCCTCCAGAAACAAAGGAGGTGGCAGAAAAATATAGAGTTAAATTTGTTGCCGGAGAAGTCTCGAATGAAATGTGAAGGAAATTATAAACGATTTATGGATTATTGCCTATGTAGGCAGCAAAGTAACCACTTTTCTGCCTAGGTAGGAAAAGTAATACTTTGCTGATTAATATGTGTCAGCAAAATTGATATTTGCTGCCAATCGGAAAAAAAAATTTTTTTTCAAAAATTTTTTAATTGTTAATTAACGTTTTTGTTTATTAACAAGTGTTTAAATTTAATATTAAAAACGAAAAAAATCCTAAAAGTCATAATTTTCTGTTCTCTAGAAACTAGTATTTTTTCGAAATTTTTAGTTCATTATTTAATTGTTTATTAATTAAACAATTTGTTATAAACAAATGCATGAACAATTAATATTTTTTTATAACACCTCACAACATACTGAATACCATACGTTTAATTTTTGAAAAAATTTCTAAAAAACGTATACTATGGTATATATAAATTGTTGATGCAATTATTTATAACAAATTGCTTAATTAATAAACAATTAAATAATTAACTAAAAAATTCAAAAAAATACTAGTTTGTAGAGAAGAAAAAATTATGATTTTTTTCATTTCTTAATAAACAATATAATGGCAAAACATTTTTTAAAAAATTGTTAAATCAGCCATTTGTTTATAAAAATTTTATAAACAATTGGTCACAAACATTGAAAAAAATTGGATTTATATTGTTTATAGCATATTAAAAACGATTGTAAATGATTGTTGAAAAAAATTTAAATTTTTTACATCTAAAATGGCATTTGTTTACTTTGCTTGTTAGTAACAATTTCAATTTTTAAAAATTATTAAATTTTATTATGTAACTTTGTTCAGTAGCTTAATGGCAAAGGATTACAAAGGTTAAAAAATTTGTTATTTTACTCACAGTAACGAATCTAAAGTTAGTAACAATGAAGATGTAATTTTTTAATTAACAAATGGATAGAAATGTGAAAAACAACGAAAAAAAATTTTCGACTGCAGAAATTCGTTCTCTGATATGTTCTGTTAGTGCTAGAATTTTTTTAATTTTTTTATTAATATTTACTTATTGAAAAAAAAATAATTTATGTTATTTGGTCGTTGCGACGGTGACGCGCCCCCCGTTTTTTAGGCCATTTTCAACATTAAATTAGACCTATAAATAATTGAGCTACAATTCGGGAAGTTGAGACTTTTTTATTGGAAATTTCCTGCCCTTTAAGGATCCGTTCAGTTTTTTGTTTTAGCAATTATAGTTTTTGAGTTATTAACCAAAATGTAATCCCCCTTTTTTTAAAATCTTAAATTATTAATAACATTAGGAATTTTTTAAAAAAATCTTTTGATATTCAGGAACATTTTTCTAATTGTCATGTCGAATCAATTGACACCAAAATCAGATTTTTCGGATAGGTTTAACCCAAATCCGATTTAAATGACTTCTCGACTAGACTACTACAGTGTATTATGACATGAGAAAGTTTCGTGGGAAACAATATTTTTTGAAAGATGAAAGTAATTAAAAAAAAAGTCGGGTTTTATATATTTTGCATGAATTTTAAGTAAAAATTGGACAATCGTTTAAATATCTTTTTTTTAAATTTTACTTTAAAAACAATATCATTATTACTAAGTGGATTTAGATATGCAAACTTTTTTTACCAAAATATCAGGTGTTCATTTAAAAGGGATTTCATTATATATTAAAAGCAAAAAACGGAATGGCGGGCAATGACAATAATCATTGTACTAAACTTTTTTTAAACTTTGCTATCTGAATTTGGTTTAAATCTATTTTATATTGGAATCGATAAGCTTTAAAGAGCCATTATAGGTTTTCCGCCATTTTCCACGTGTGTCTGTATGGTGTTTTTGCATTCAAACGGACAGTTAAATTGAGAGTACAAAAGAGCATAAAAAGTCCCGACAATTTATTTCGAAATTTTGTTGACAACGAATTTAGAGCACACACATACACACGTCAGGTGATTCAACGTGAAAATCTGATAACAGTGGTATCGCGGGCGGTAATTAGCTGTCAATGGCAACGTGCCTGAGTTATCGGTCGTCGTTTCCACACAAAACTTAGTCGGAGCCATAACCCCTTCTTCAAAGTCTGTTGTTCTGTCGTACACATGCCTATCTGTTCGCTCTTCTGTTTAATCAAATTGCATTATTCCATAAATATTGTCAATTTCAGGTGAAAGCTCCAGCTATCTTTCTCTTTTGCGATCGATTAAAAGCGTCAAAACAGATGCAGTTATCTGCGTTTTATTATTTTACATTTATGTCGCCTGGAAATTCATATACAAGTTAGATAAACGATTTATACGTAAGTCTAGTCACGTTCTGTTGGGTTTGCTGCTACAATTACATTAAGATACATAATGATCTTTTCGATAAGAGAACCTACTGTACATAGTTGAAATAGAAAACTTTACATCCAGTTTATCTCGAACGTAGAATACTGCAATTTATCGCAGAATGCAATCTTGACCGTGTGGAGACCACAATTAGTCAGCAATGGCCGCTATATTTGAACTTTTAAACTGGTAAACTAACCAACTAATTTGAAAATTCTTTTAATATATTTATAAAATAGCACAAAACAACTTGGTAATTAATAAGTTACAGAAAATAAAACCGAACTCTTTTACAACATTTTTTTCGGTCAGTTTAATGTCTCCAAGAGCACTGACAAATAACGCTCATTGCCCCTCTACAAGTTCTTTAGTAGAAGAGTGTGATATTCTTCTGGACGAACTCTAGGCAATCCATAGATAGCCTTTCTCTTTTGATCTAGAGCCCAAAAGTCTGACAGATCTAGTGCATTTCGGGTCTCCAGTCCTTCAACAGTCCCATTTTCATCAGGTATCCTATGAGGATAAAGGGTCCCGTTATGAGATATTCTTATATAAGTCGCATTTTCCGGGATCGTCTACACAAGTGGAATCAAAGAAAAACCTACTTTCTCTCAGAAGGCCCATCGTGACTGAATGGAAAATGGCTACTAAAATCTTTTTAATGTAAATATTGCAGAAATATACATTTCAAAGGCATAGCAAAGGTTATTTTTATACCCAAAAGGTATGTAGATCGTATAACCGGTCAGATGTCCATGCCATACAGACAGAGGGACAAATACATTTAGAATGAAGTTCTGAAGCCAGATATTCAATGCCTGTGACAGTGACAAAAGCTCTTAAAAGCGAAAAAACGAGCTCTCTGTAGGAATGCAATCTCCACTGCTGTGGGAAACCCTGGTAGATCTACTCAGGAGGCTCTCCTGTTTTGAATAAGCGGATGATCTAGCAGTAGTGTAAGAAGGCTAATTTGTTAGAAGATATTTAGAGCTCCAACAGAAGGCTCTAAAGAAGGTAAAGAACTGATGCAAGGATTAGGATTAATACTTAATAAAGATAGGAGATAAGTCCATCGTAATTCTTTACAAAAATAGTTATTTATGCACTTTTCTTTATTATTGTGATCAGGTGGTTCCAAGTATCCTTGGTGTTTAGAATTACCCCAAGATATATTACCTCTTCCGACAGCTTCACATGCTTACCGTGAGCTAATTGTAAAACCTTCCTTCAACTATTCAGTATAGTTTACAAGATCGAAACTGAGACAAAGACCGCTATACATTTGATTTCTGCCTCTGTGAGCCGATATATAATGGTCTGTTTTATCGGGACTAATTCTACCAGGCCCCAGGTACTTGTTCTATCGTTCTCCTTGAGTTTGGGATTCCTTTGTCCAAGACAATACCCTACCGTACTAAAACCACAATAATGGACTCCTCGTTCTGGCTGTCTGGCTCCGGTACCGTCCTGGCGGACCTAAGCGTCGATGCCAGCTCCCTATCTTCTTGTATACTATACCACTATATACATTATTATTATTATATTTGATAAGGGCAGAGGACCAAGTCCTATAATGTCCATATTGCATATGTGAGAAATATAAAGAAATAAAGAAAAACCAATACTACAAACTAAGATATACATTAACATAAATAAGAGTCCAGTTTGTTTTTGAAACTGTGATGCTTTCAGCTTCGATTATTTCATTGGGTAAGCTATTCCAAAGATCAAAAATCCTGTTGCGCAGAAAGCCCTGCGTACTTGAAAACTCTATGGGAATCATAACTTTAGTGTTCGGCCGGATCTGTTTTGGATCTTCTCCTCTCTGGAACATTGGATAGTGCTTTCACGCAAGGAGCTAATGACGGGGCTATCACTAGGAGATGGGGAAAGCAGTTAGGACAATGACGAGAAGACAATTCTTTATTAATTGTTAATTGTTAAACCCAAACAATGTTATCGTATTACTGAGAATTAATAAAAACTTTTATCAGAAAGCCCTGCCTGGTACGGGTTCGAAATGCTTTCTTCTTCAGTTTGAATTAGTGTCCTCGCAGTCGTCTGTCAGTATTAAGTGAAAAATCTGTTTGTATATTGCCCAGGTTGTATTTTATGATCCTGTAGGAGAAGATTAAGTCACCCCGGAGGCGTCTTTCCTGAAATGTTCCAAGATTCGCGATCGATAACCTCTCTTCGTAAGTAGGTCTAACGCGGCCAAAGAAGAGTCTAGTGGAGCGTTTTTGCACTTTTTCTAACATTTCGTGATCACGAACTAACTGCGGATGCCACGCGGGACCCGCGCATTCGAGGAATGGGCGAACAAAGTACTTGTAGAGTGGACAGTAAGTTTCAAAAGATGCTTTGGAGAATGACTTTTGGATAAGGAATAATTTAGTGTTAGCCCGTTTGTACACATGAGTCACATGATCACTCCATCAGGTTAGAGTTCACTAATAGTCCAAGATCGGTATATGAGGAGACGATGTTTAATGTTTGTCCATTAATAGAATACGGTAGTTGCGGATTGTTTTTGCCGACATGGAGCACAACGCACTTTTCAATGTTAAGAGGAAGCAACCAATTCTCACACCATTCTTGTAAGTTATCGAGGTCGGCCTGCAAACTTAGGAGGTCGATGTTGGGATTTCCATAGATCTTTGAATCATCGGCGTATGAAGATATAGAGCTGGACAGACAATGTTGGAGGTCGCTGGAATATGTTAGGAACAGTAAAGGCCCTAAGACGGAACCTTGCGGAGCACCACTTGTAAAAATTCTTTCCTCGCTGAATTCTCGGCCAACTCTGACATTAAAAAATTGGTTTGTAAGGAATGCTGCGATCCATTTATTAAGCGTACCTTTTATACCAAGATGTTCTAACTTTAAAAGAAGCCTACACTTTGGTACTCTGTCGAAGGCTTTAGAGAAATCGAGGTAAATAATATCTATGGGATGTGTATTATCGAGTTCCTTGGACCAGTCGTTTGTGCAGTGTAGTAGGTTTGTTAAAGTTGACCGACCCTTCATGAAGCCATGTTGATAGTTAGGAATAACTTTTACCCGTAGCAAAAAGTCCATCATTTGTTCGGCAATAATGGATTTCTTTATTTTAGAAACAATGGGTAAAAGACTTATTGGGCGGTAATTTTTGGCGTCTAGTTTATTGCCTTTCTTGAAAGATTGGGGTGACCGATGCTAATTTCCGGATGGGCGGGATACAGCTTTCCGAGAATGAGCTATTCATAATTTTAGACAACGGGTAAGCTAATGAGTGAGCACATTGTTTAAGAAAAAATGAGGCTAAGCCAGCTAGACCTGGGGAAGAATCAATTTTAAGATGCAGCAGTCTATCTAAGATTTGGTTTCGAGAAAAGTCATGTTTTCCAAAGATGTTTGTATTCGAGGACCCAGCAGTACCGGTAATGTAACGTTGGGTTGTTCTTAGGTGAAGGCGTTCGAAAAAGAGATGGACAGAATTTCAGCTGTTTCCGAGTGAGAACATGCGCTACCGTCTGGGTGTAAATAAAATCCCACCTCTAACATTAATAGCCACCCACACACATCTACACATCACATCCCTTTTAAACCAATTCGTTGTATCCCACATTGTTTCTCTTTAACGTCTCTACTGAGACGCTTACATTCTTTTCACAAGTTCCTCTTTTACCATTATTTTTCCCTATGTTTTTTCCACTATCTCTCGATTCTCTCTACTTTCTATCATTTTTTCTTCCATGTTTCCTACTTCTAAATTAAATCCTAATTTTAGTCGCCGATCATAGCTCACGTTTTCATTATGTGTTTGTGCGTGAAACCTTATTCAAAAATATTTTTTGTGTTGTTGGTATTTGTGTTCAATTAAAAATGATGGAAATTGAACCTGTTGTTCTACAAACTCCAGATGCCACGGCTCTTTCACAAATAATAAAAAGTATACTTTTTCTATTGGCTTTATTATTGTTGATTTATAATGTTCTTCTTTAATTTACAGTTTTATTTTCATTATTATTTTTAATTTATTTATAATTGAAGATTTTGTTCGGTTTTCAATTTGTTTATTATAAAATTTAATTAAACCACAAGAAACGTTATATTTAAAAAATATTTTCAATCCCAAAGAACTGATATGGGGTACATCAAAACAATATTATAACAGGCGCTATCACTGAAACAGACTGTTTAAATATGTAGTCTGAAGCTCTTGACACGATTACACCAGAAATTTGGAAAAGAGAGAGATATTGTTGGATATACTAGAGATTGCACCTATAATTATAAATCCCAATGAAGAAACTGAAACTAGTACTGATGAATCTAATTATAGCGAATAAAAGCAAATATTATTATACTCTTTATTTTATTAAACCCATATACCCAAAAGGAAAAAAAAATATAAAAATTATGTTGGTACTTTAATATTGATGTCACTTCAAATAAGTTGTTTTAGATAGTTTTATTCGAATCCATCTTTAAATCTTATAAACTTATAAAAGTCCGGCAACAGTGTCTATACGTGTCGACGTAAAATTATGATGTGTATCAAATTTTGTTTTGCACCGACTATATAGTTCAGTATAGTTTTTCGATAGTTTACAAGCTCTAGAGTTATGTTGTAAAATAACGGTGTTCAAAGAGAAGTAACGCATACTTGTAAAATCTGTTATTTAAAATGTTACAAGAAGTATGCTAAGGTAATAATTCCGAGGCGATGGTAATAGCGAGTTTTTTAAGGTGGGTTTGGTTAGTAAATCCTCTCGCTAAGACCATTCAGCATGCGATTTAGTGGATAATACACTCTAGTTTAAATATTTTCAACCATTCCGGTGCCTATTGTGAATATATTTTTAAAAACAAACTGTGTAAAACAATATTTTACCACACCATCCTATCAAATTGTAAATGTCAAAGATTTTGCGATTCGATTAACATTTAAATTTAGCATAACAGGGATATCTCTGACCGGACTTTTTGCTGTAGTTCATACACGTACAACATTTCTACCTGAACGCGTAAGAGATACCATCTGATGCGTGTGTATGTGTGTGTGTTGTTCGGTTAAAGGTAATTTAAATTAACCCCTAAAACCCTTATCGAAGAAAATTCCGACATCTATACAATTTCCCCCGTCCTGTATTGCGGTTATCTAATCGCATTTTCAAACGCCAGTTCCTTTATGCCTTCTAAATCCGCTAATTTTAAACTTTAGGTTATTTTAGTTCAATAGGACATAAATTTGGGTTTCAATATAACTGGAAATTACTGAATAAGTTCCAGAGATTTTGGAATTTATCTTTAAAAACAAATACGGTTGTATGTAACCAATTTATATTAGTATTAATATGAGAATTTAGTAGGGTATGTTATTCTTAAATGTCACTTGTGCGATTTTTGACATTTAAGTAGTTTACTTATAGGCCTATTCTGTGTCGCAAAGTTGCTACTGAATAATGCCCGTATGCATCGTTGTCACTGTAAACGAGGATTAAGTAATCCAGATTAGTGTCGAGAACCTAAGATGCTATGCACCGACATCCAATACAACTCGATTAGTTAATCCGTGTACACATTATGACAACACCGCTACAATTTTGCGTTCTGAGATTTTTAAATTTATTTACATGGAGAAATGTAGCTATAGCTACAGCTACTATCGATATTTGTCTTTTTATTATCTATGGTTTTTATTTAATGTAGTAGAGTCGTTAGAAATTGTACAGATAAAGTTTAAATTAATTCATTGGCAAATCATGGATAAAAAAGAGAACCTAATTTCGCTGCGCAAGAAAAAACTCACTTATTTAATGTTATTTTGCCTGAATATCTAGAAGTATTAGAGGATAAAAAAACAGACAGGGCTTCGGTTGTATGTAAAAGTAGGGCTTGGGCATAAAGGTTAAGGTGGGTACTTACAAATTATTATCAAATTCTAATTGTCCTTCTATTTGTTCTAAAAGTGATAAAACTGTATTCTTTGCAGACGAAATCTTCTAAAGAATGAGATATCATCCATATCATTAAAAAAATCAGTTCTTTCATAATGCCTCCTAGGAAACCCATATCTAATGATATCCAAGATGTCCCCATCATCTTCCCAAAAAAATTCATCTTCTACCTCCATAAATTCACAATGAATCCCACTTTTAACTAATAATATATACAACAAAGTTTATCTCTTCAATTTGACGGACCAAAAAGTTAGGTTATAGTCAAAAACTTCGATTAAACCATCCGTATTGACATTTCATTGGATTAAACGCCGGAACTGGAGCAATTAAAGATAAACTCGTTTAACAGCCGAAAAAGTGTTGGTGCATAAGAAAATGTAGAGATAACCCGGATTAAGCGTTTATCGCGATTAAACTATGTCGGTGCATACGGGCATTAGTGGTTTAGAGTAAGGTTAGTGGTTAGGTTGCCACTTGTCTTCAAATGGTATTCTGTAGAAGCAGCCAGTGGTTACAAAAGTTATTTTATAGTTGTTTCTGAGCAACCACAACATTTGTGGTTGTTAAAGTTGGCAACTATCAGAAAAGGTAGAAGTGCGGTAGGAAGATAGATCCGTGGATTATGAATATTTTGTTAGATCATGAAATTAATAAAATACACAATGAGTATGTATAAAAATATACTAAATTTTTATTTTATTTTTGGTGACAAAGTCAACCATGACACTTTGTTGTGACTGGGTAATTTTACCACTTCTTTTGTTTTTTACCCCTACGGTTTTTACTTCCAGGGTCTTCATGTTTTGTAAAACAGCGCACACCCCTACTAATATCAAAATAATCTTCTAACCTCAATTTTCTCAGTAGTCAGATTTGGGTGGAAAAGTATGGTCGACTTACACTATAAAAGTGGCTTATCAATCTTCTTAACCACTAGTAGTCACCGGAATAGCAATTTTATTGAAAGTGGTTAAAAAGTTACTATCTACAGTTGCTTGTTAGTCAGTTGCTATAAAATTGCTTCACTTCCACTTAGTTTCAGTATAGACCTGAATATATCTCGTGAGATTGTAAAGTGTCGAAAATTTGTGGACTGTACCAAACCAAAAATTTTACACGTTTTTTGGGGTTAGTTTCTTATCTCTCCTTAGCAAACCGTCAAATTGTGAATGAAACGACAACGACAAAGTTTACAATCTGTCTGATTTTGCTTACCTGTAAAATTGTAACCCGTTTGTGATCGGCGGGTTTAGCAATAGTGGTGCTGTGGTATAGATTTAGGAGATGAACAGATGAGTTGAATAATGGAAAGGTAGAAAAAATATTTGGTCAAATGATCCTGATATTGCTGCAACCACTTATGGTTGCTAGAAAGTCTACGAGAACTTTGTTCTTTTCTATTTAAATCACCATAAATTAATTCCTTTTTTTGCAAAGGTTTTTTTTTGAGAGACGTGTTTTTCACAATTTTTTTTTGGCATTAGGAGGGTTCCATGCAGCCAGAAACTTTGTGTTATTTATGAATATTCTCATTTTGTCTATCAGCATCCTCCGTAATTGCATAATATCAGAACAAAAGGATTTTTACAGGATCACAATTCTTCTCGCCCAGGGGTCGTTCAGGGCATTGTTAAAACACACAAACAGGTAGACCACGGATAGAAGGGTATGATTACAGTTGGGTAAAGATAACAAAGGTCATGTTAAAATCTAGTTATTTCCTTTAAACGAATACATTTGTCATTCTAATAAAATTTACTATGCATACTGTTATTTCTAAATTATTTAACGCAAGAAGATGTAGTAAGTTGACAGGAAGAGCTAGCTTTGCCTTCACAAGATTTTTTAGCATTAAATCCGTTGCATTTTTGTGTTTTCTGCATTCAAAAAATATATGGTCCAAGTCCTCTACGACATTACACACTGTGCATAAATTTGAATCTATTACTCCTATCTTGTATAAATGAGCTGCATATGAAGCATGTCCAAATTTCATACGTATTATACTGCTGATTTCCCTACGTGAGTAGTTTGTATTTTTGAGCCAAAGCAGTGATGGTATTGCTTTATGTAGGAGTGAATATCTAGTTGGTTTATTTTGAACATAGAGGCTCCATTCTTGTTTCCTTGTTTCTTAACACTTTTTTTTATATATAGATATGCAGTCAGTTACGGCTAGGTCAGTAGATAGAACATCAGCGTCTTGTTCAGTGCTTTTTTTGCTAATTGAACAGCTTTCTCATTTCCGGGAATACCAAAGTGCGCTTTTACCCATATTATTTGTACTTCGCAATCAAATCTGAGTTGATATAGTAATGATTAAATTCTTTTTATATGCGGATTTTTGTTGTCTTCTCCTATATTGTTTTTCAAACATTGAATAACGGATAGTGAATCTGATAGTATAAATGCTTTATTTTTTTTGTTTTCAATTACATATTCCAATGCCTTTGTAATGCCTGTTGCTTCAGCTGAAAAAATCGTGCAGTTTTTTGGCAGAGTGAAGATTCTCTCTTCCTTCGTTTCTTCTACGTAAAATGCTGTACCAGTGCCTTTGAATGATTTTGATGCATCTGTGTAAATTGTTGCAGTGTTGCTGTGTGTTTTTTTCATAATATTGTTAATTTTTATTTTATTGATTTCTGGTAATTCTGTATATTCTGGGATTATTATTTGCGCAGAATGTTCTATGTTTTCAAAGTAGTTGTTAGTTTCGTGTGTAAGGATTTTTTCTTTGTGTGTGTTTCGAAATGCTATGCATAATAATGGTGATTTCTTTTTTTCCCAAAATTTGTTTGTTAAGTCGTGTCTGTTTAGTTGTGATATTGTTGTAATCAAACAATATTAAAATATATTTTTTCTGAAATCGTTTCGGAATACTTATTTTTTTAGACTTATTTCGGACCCCAAATTACGCTATTCTTATAAATTCTTTTGTTGCTGGACAGCAAACTTTCTCGGACAGTACGCAGGTAAATTTTTCCCGGCCTACGCCTTAAAATTCAACCTCCGTCAGTTTTTTCAATAAATATACTCAAACAACCAACTCGTATTAATTTAATTATTTTTGAATATTTACAGTTATATTGCAGTTAGCAAAGTTATAACTATTGTCTTCTTCGGCAATAAAACTAATAGTATTAACAGAATCCTCTATGTCTTTTTCCCTTCTAAATATTTTAATTGCTATGTCTACTTTATTTGTGAAAGATTCTTCTATATATTCTTCGGCAACACTTGAGGATTTCCATCCCCCTTGTCTTTTTAAAGCAACTAAATCTGCTCCAGCATTTACCAATATTGTTGCAGAGGATCGACGGAAACAATGTCCTGTGTATTCATCTGAATTTGGCAAATTTAAAAATTTTGCAACAATTTCAGGTACTTGCCTACTTGCCTGCACCTTTCCCATTTAAATATTCAAAGAAGAAGTGACAACTTTCAAAATTTTTTGAACGACATGCGACATATTTTCTATATAATGGCATATAATTTTCGTTTATTATAAAAGTTCTTGGTTTATTCGTTTTATTATCAGGTATTTTAATCAAAAGCTTAGATCAAAAATCTTCTATGTCATTCAAATTGTCACTTTGACGTTTTAGAAAGGCACGTAGTTTAAAATATTTTGTTATAACAATATTTTCCCTGGTACTAAGTACGCTTTTCAGCATTGAGTAATTTGACCACAATACAGAAGCTTTTAACTTCTTCGATAAATCTACATTATGGCATTTGTAGTAATTCTGGTGGTGTCCTGCACCTCTGACCATCATCTTCGTTGTCCATTTTAACTAAATAACACCAAACACTAACTGACTTTTGTCACAATAATAAACAACCAGTGTTTGTCAAGGTAACGGTTTTATAGGCAATAAGATGGTTATCAAAAATTGTTATGCATTTATAAAAATTTCTTAATTTTTGTATTGATGCGATTTCAGAAAAAATAGTATGTGCACCTCGGAGTAAAAGCACATTCCAAGACTCCAATGTTATCACAAATATTAGTACCACACATTTATCTTCTAAGGCGTGATTCATTTTCTTATCATATACAAAATATGACGGGCAGATTATAAACTAACGAAAATTAATGCATTAAATGTAAATGGTTTCATGCAGCCCAAAAATTTTCGACAGTTTATAACCTCGCGAGAAGTATTGTAAACTAACAGTATCTATAATCTTACAGTGACATAATATACTACTTTCTAAACAAGTCTCGCAGCTGCAGCTTGAAGAATTATTTTACCATCCCTGTGAAAACACAGCATTATTAATCTGATTAAGTTTTAATTTACCCATTTAATCATTGTTGTAATCTACTTTTACTTTCTTGTGGCATTAATAGTATTAATACAGTTCCTTTCCCTAAATATAACTTTACTCACACACATATATATTTTCCTCAACTTTCTAAATTCGAAACCAACGAAATATAGCGAAAATTAAATGAGATTGAAACGGAATCGTTTCATTTCCGTCGACATAGTATCACAGCCATTGTATTATGAAATTTTACACTCATGTACGTTCCTGAAACTGAAATTATGAAAGAACCATCGTCTCGTTTGGAAATTCGTACATGCATACGGGATGTAGAAACATTTGACAAATTAGATTTTTCAACTTTATTACTCTTTTATATTTCAGTTTCGTTTGTTGTTGTATACCTAGTTTCAGCGTGTTTAATGTGTTAAAACTTCATAAAGAAAAATGTCAACACTAATGGCGAAAAGTGAGAAATAAACATATTTTTATTGTTGGAATGTAAATAATTTTTAAACGTAAGATTTTTTGCAGTGTATTGGAGAAGCTCTTTGTGTTTAGCTGGTGAAAATTCATTACTGTTCAATTTGTACTTCTGTATCTGTAATTGTTTGGTCACAATAGATGAGTGTCAATTATTATACAACAACAATTTTAAAACGAAGTAAAAATTAATAATAATATTAATAATTAATAAAAACTAATATTTTATTTGGTTAGGTTGCAAATATCAATTTTTTAAAACCTACAGATTGTTGCTTATTTATTTTAGTATTTTATTTTACATTTCTGCTTCTACCCATACATCACACTACTATATATTTCTAAAAATTTTATTTTTTGTGTAACTAACAGGCCTATTCTGTATCTAAGTGGAAGTGAAGCAACTTTATAGCAACTGACTGACAAGCAATTGTAGATAGTATTTTTTTAAAATTGCTTTTCCGGTGAATACTAGTGGTTAAAAAGAATCATTAGCCACTTTTATAGTGTAAATAGACCTTACTTTTCCACCCAAATCTGACAACTAAGAAAATTGAGAATAGTTTATTTTTTTATATAGAATGTGACACCTCGGAAGTGCAAGAACCTGGGCTCAACAATAATGTTGGCCTTCTATTCCGAGTATCATATACTATTTTTTCTTCAAGCGTAATAATAATATGCATTTTATAAAAAATATAGAAGGCTTTGTTTATATCTCAACTATTTAATTAATACAAACGAAAAATTACATAAAGTGTCACCTATTTATTAACAGTAATATTAAATGTGCAGTTTTGTATACTGCAGTTGTTTAAAATTTAAGCCACTGCCACCGCTTTCAGCTTCGACATTTACAATTTTGTCATTGGTATACATCATATTATTAGTAAGTTGATTGTCGATTATTATGTCAGCGATTCCAGAACTATTACTTGGTTGTTCTTGCCAATTAAGTATTTTTTGTGCAGTTTGTGTTTTACTGGAAATGGAATCATCTAAGTACCCTTCAGCAACACTGGATTGTTGGATTTCCATCCACCACGCCGCTTTAAAGCGGTAATATCATCTCCGTTGTCAACTAAAATAGTTGCGGAAGTCCTCCGAAGGCAATGTCCTGTATAATCATGAGGATTTGTTAATTTCAAAAACGTAGCAACGTGTCTTTTGGTACGTTTGATATTTTGTGGATACCCATTACCACACGGTGACATTTACCATTCTTGTATTTAATAAAAAATCGCTGCAGGCCAATATCATCCGGATGAAGAGCCGTATAGTGTCTTACCAAGTTCAAATAAAAATCGCCAATTATAGTAAACGACCGTTGTTTTTTGTTTTTTTGTTTATGATTTTAACCAAAATTAAATTTCTCAAATCTTGGATTTCGCTAGACTTTAAATTAACAAGTTCATCGCATCTAAGGGCTCCTGTGACTCCAAATATTAATATAACCTAAAACAAACGTTGAAATAAATAAAAAAAAGCTGGTAGCACTGGGATTAGAACCGCTGACCTTCGCGACCGAAGACAAAAGCTCTGCCACTGAGCTACCGTCATTAAATGTTATAAGTAGGAAATGAGGTAATATTTGCTGTCAAGTTAAATATTGATCTGCTAGTAGACATTATTCGGTGCATCCTTGAGAAATTTATCAAATTGATCTTTAGTTAATACTTTTGATTTTTTCGGTGTATAATTTTCCCCTTGGCGCTTTATAAATGCAATTAATTTGCTATATTTTTCTATTTTAACATTATGTTTACTGTTTAATTGACTTTTAATCATTGAATACTGTACCCATAGAGTAGAACTTTTAAACTTTCTGGAAAAATTCGTGAAGTATGCAAGCATAACGTTTTCCGTGTATTTATGTATACATTATATTCATTGCACCATTTTAGAAATTTTTCGTATGCAAAATCATACAGTTTACGCGACTTCGTTGGAATTAGAGTTTAAATACTGGAATTAGCTATTTCAACTAATTCCGGAGGCGTACATTGTAAGTCTTGAGACATTTTTGCAGTTTGAATTAGGTAGGAACACTTTCAGAGTCTGACACTTTTCAAAACTAACAAAACATCAAAATTAAATAAGGAAATTGACAGTTCCTGTCTTCTTGATTATAACACCCATAAGACGTTGCTACCGTTTCTTATTATTTTGTTACTAGTATAATAATGAGAGTTCATTATTGTACTAGTAAAAGAATAGGCTATTTCTACTGTTTGTGTTGAAGAACATAATACAGTTTTTATTATACGCTTGAAGAAAAAGGTTTTTTATTGTACCTAACATGTTTGTATTAAAAATAGAAAATCTGTTGCTAGTAATTTACTTTTCCTTCCACAAGTTTTAAACTTGATGCCCTTTAGGATAGGACATAAAGTATACTGGGTTAATAAAAATTATAAATAAGTAATAAAGAATTATTTAATTATGAATCTTCCAAAAACATTTTTATAAATTGTGTTTCACCCATGTGAAATGGATTTCTCTGATCCCTTAAATTTTTATGGATAATACTGACTCGATCACTAGAAAAATATAAGATTTTATACTATGTTCACAATTTTTAGTATATTTTTATACAGCTTTTAGGGAGTTTAAAAATTGTAAAACGAAGTAAAAATTAATGAAATAATTGTAAGAAATTTGTATAACTTGGGGGGCCTGTTTTATCATACACAATAGTAAAAGGGTGGCCACAAGATTTAAAAATCGAAAGAATTACAAAGTTTATTAAAAGTAAAGAAGTTTAAACGACAAATCCCTAATATGTTTAATAGGTCAAATCAGTTTGTTTTTTTTAAATAATAAACCTAATGGGTTGAGTTTTTAAATATGATTAAAAATAAAACCAATAAGTATAGATATTGGCTTTAGGTAAGAGTGTTTCTGAAATTAAATGGATACACTTAAGATCTATTGCACAGCAAGTTTGCATTTTGTTCTAAATTTAAATCTCTAAAAAATTAAATTAAGGCTGTTTAATATTTGGTGCACTCTTTCAGTTCTCCCTTAATTTCTCCCTTGTTTTTAAATAAAATTATTTTAGTTTTTGCAGTGGCATTTAAAACTAAACTCCCAAAAATCTGTAAGTTTAAGATTTTTATGGTAGGTCCTTGTTTACAAAAAAAAATGAAAACTAATATTTTATTTTGCCAATTTGCAAATATTAATTTTATAAAACCCACAGATTGTTGCTTATTTTTTTAGTATTTTATTTTACATTTCTGCTTTCATCAATACATCACACTACTGTATGTTTCCAAAAATTTTATTTTTTGTTTATCTATAACAAACCTAACATCTAAGTTATTTATAAATAAAATCATTTAAGCTTTTTACTGGATATATTTTGCGAGATTAAAAAAATAACAACTAAAATTTATGCCCAATATCGATTATTGAATACCTGACATTGTACCTGATAATTTCCGATTAAATCTTAATTTAATTTTTTTTTGCTAAAATTAAAACATTATTTTGAGATAATTAGTTTCAAAATATTATTATTTACAGCTGGTGTAAATCAATCGCCCTATCTATTATTTCTAAGCACTACCACATCTACATCAAGGACTAGGCTAACAAAAAAATAAGAATGCATTTTCCTACCTGTTTTGAGTAATGAGAAGAAGTGTTGTTTGGGTATTTCTGTTTTTTACTCGATCGGCTGTCGTAAAGCACTGCCCTATCTTTAATGTTTATTCAAAATTCCCGTTTAAGTTCACCAACATCACTGGTAAATGTAGACAAATCAATAGAGAAGAACGGCAAGTATTAATGTCAAAATTAATTCATCAAATTTGTTGACAAATTTTTAATAAATTATCACTTAAAACTGGCGTGTAAATAAAAAAGAAAACGTGATCGAAAAGTGAAGCAAATTGTGTGTGTGTCTGATTATTATCAAAATATCAACTAAATACCCACTAGTTTTTTGGTTATCAATCATTTTCAACTGAAGTCGACATTAACGAAAGTCTAAAAACAATTTGAACAAAACTAACATAATACACACTTCGTCGGTATTGTACGTTAATAGAAAATTTACATACGGTTATTATGGAAAGGAACTCTAACGGTGTAACAAATAAAAACTTAGTATCGTCTTTCATGAATTGTTGCTCGGCTTTTTTGAAACCTACCGCGGAGAATTATTTGGATAATTAAGATTCAATAACAATAGTAGTATGGGATTAAGTTAAAGATAATATTTTTTTTTAATTTTCATCTATTTGCTCTATTATTTTCCCACTATGTTAGCGTAGTTTTAATTAAAGACATTAAAGTTTTATACCAAAGAACAATAACAAATTTACATTTAAAACATTTTCAAGGTATTTTATAGAATAAAATCGAAAATTTGGTTACTTTGGTATAAACTTCTAATAAACATATATAGTGTATTTGAAAATCAAGAGAGAGTAAATTCCCAGAAATGTTTTGTAGTTATCAGTGTTAAAGGCAGTAAACCATAGACGTGCGTTTTCAAAATTAAATTAATATGGAAATAGAAATATTTAATTTGTTTTAGTTATTTATACCTAGATTACCAATTTTAGATAGATAAACATAATTCGTAAGTAGTAATTTAATTTGGGTAAAATGAAGAAAAAGTCAATATTATTTTAGGCATTTTGTTTTAGGCATATGTTTATTTACAAAATATGTATATAATATGTACAGATAATTACAATTACTTATAAATTAATATGAGGAGCTAAAAAAACAATTAAGTAGGTATATGAGAAAAAAAACCAACCGCAAGGATAAAATTTGATGAGCAACATGCAAAAAATACGACAATATTAAATCTTAAAAAATAAAATTAAAGTACATAAATTAATAATTTTAAAGTTATGGTTCCTCGCACTATGTGTCAGAAGATTCACCATTCGATTCTAGAGAAATTACAATGGGCTCTATAGTAATATCAATTATGTTATCTAGCTCCCATATTTTTTTTTCTATTTCTGTAACATGTCTAATACATTTTTGCCAATTTTCACTTGTTACTTCAGATATTGCCTTATTGAAGAGATTTTTAACATCTGATAATTTAAAAGTAGTGTTATTTCTGGCAACATAACTTTAACTTGAGCCTATATCAATTCTATCGGATTCAGCTCACAATGGTAAAGGTTCAAGTAATCTGGAGTGGTAATTTGCATTGTCCATTACAATAACCGATCCTTTTGGTATGAATTGAATCATCTGTTCAAAATATTCCTCAAACACGTCTCCATTCATTTCTTCGTGATAATCAACGGTTTTTTTTTCAAATAAGAGTAAACCATTCTCAAGAAAACCGTTTGTACTGCCTATATGACAAATAATTAATCTTTTACCTTTTCCTATAGGTTCCTTAAAACCAGTAGTATATCCTTCTAGAAAAGCTTGATGGGATGATTTTATATTTTTGTCTTTCCAAACTCTTCCTACACAATGTCCTTCATTAACCCGTTTCATCTAAATAATAAATGTTTTTATTTTGAGCTTTAACTTGTTGTATTCTTCTGAGGTACTGTCTTCTCCAACATAAAATTTCTTCAGAATCAATTAGCATTGAGTGTCTGCCCATTTTTTCAAATTTAAAGTTTAACTCATGTAACGTTTTCCATAGTTTATCCCGGCTTATTGTGGGTAAATCAACATCATTCGTAATGGCTTGCAAAACTTTATCTAAAGTTGGTATTTGCTTGTTTATAAAAAATGAGTGAACAAGCTTACGAATAGCATTTTTAAAAAACTCGTCCACGTTGACTTTTAATAGTTTTTGTCTACCTGGTATCGGCTTTGGTGAGGTTACTCCACCTGATTTTTCCTCCTTTAGAACTCTATATATTGTAGATTTTCCATATCCCATTGCCTTAGATGTTGTTTCAACTACACTGTCAATAGTGTTTGAGGGATTTTGATGTTTAAAATAGTGGTACACATTCACTACAGCACTCTTTTCATTGAGCGATAAATGGTCTAGTTTTAATTTTTTCACTGGCGTATACTCACAAACTGCTTCCATTTTTAGTCACTACTATTTGTCACGTTTATCGAAAATCAAATAACTGCATTTCTAGAAACTTACGCACTATTTAAGTCAAAATATCTGTCATTAGAAGCTGTTGCCATTCGGAGGTCGTTAAATAACAATTATCCCTTTCTAATCTGGTTACGCCTATGACGCACGTTAATCCTCTTAGGCCTACTGTAGTAACAATGAAAGATCATAAAATAATGTGATAGTCCAAGAAATTTAATAAATTTTGTATTGAAATTAACAAAAACAATTTAGAATGCATTACAAATATTGAGGTTTTACCGCACGTACTGTACTATAGTTTTGCATACCGAATTAGTTTTTATTCTGGGAATTTACTCTCTCTTGATTTTCAAATACAGTATAAGGGTAAATTGTAAATTAATTTATAGAATTTAAAATTTAAACATCTATGAATAAGTGAAGAATAAGGGATGAATAAGAGAGTTATGATGTAAAAAAGAACAGGAGAAAGGAACTTCAGAAGCTGTAAAAAATAGAATCTGATGTACCTTTCTGTAAAATCAATTGCGCCAATTATAATTAATTTAGATGAAGATAGCGATAGCGACACTGAACTAAATATTGAATAGAATTGTAACATTTAAACAAATTACTTGTATATCTCCTATTTTATGCAAAACTCAAATTTCTTAGGTTCGACCTTGTAGCACATTTGCATCTTTTACTGGATGCTTTTCTTCACAATAAGCCAATACCATTTCGTGTGAAAAATACGGTTCTTGAACCGTCAGAGGCCTGTGAATAAAAAATTTGTATTTTCGAATTTACTAGTGTGCAGACGAATTGGCGTACCTTCAATGTTAGTAACGCTTGCAAAAGAGACTTATTTGCAGTATGTTAACTATCAAAAATGAAATAAATGTTGGTGTAATTGTCAGTTTAATATTCAACTCAAAGAATTTCGTAAATTATTCACCACCTGTACTTATATGTCGACTACCTATATCTAGATAAGAAACTAAGGGTGCAAATACTTTTTATTTACGTATAAAAAAATTTCCTAAATACACGGTGCTAGGAGAGATAAAAGGAAAACCTATCAGTTGGAGATCTTACCAGCAAATTTTAACAAGATAATGTTTCCACGTATATATTTCTTAAAAATATACTCTATAAATAAGTACACTTAAGAGGAGATCCTGTGATTTACACAAAAAATAAGTAGATTAGATTTTAAGAAGGTAAAATGAAAGAAACAGTGAAACATGTATTTTTAACTGAATAACTTAAATAAAAGCAAGAACAATAATTTATTATTAAATTTAGTCCAAACATTATTTCGACTTGAAAAACGTTTGATTTTCCATTTGTAATAAGTGCAAAAGTTAGTACACCTACCTATTCAGGAAATCAGGAATCGAAGTAAAGTTCTCAACTCCGAAAACCTGGTAAATCATATTAATGATTTACGTAACTCTTAGTTACGTAACCACCTTAGTATTGAAAAGTTTTAAGGGCCGTTAAGCATTACTAGTAGGAACTGAACGATTTTTTTAATTAGAAGTTTTACACAATAATAAAGTTTTGAAATTTTTTTGTATACAATTGATAAAAATTTATATCTTTTCACTTTTTGCCAGAATTGTTTGATGTATTTTTTTAACAATAAGTTACAATACTATATTTGCTTTAACATAATTTTGTATGAGTTATCAATAATAATATAACAAGAGAGTGAGAATAAATTGAAAATAATTTGACGTATTATTTGAAAACTTGTTGCTAGGCAATAGTCACGAGAGCCCTCTGGGCTCGAGTGGCTATTGCCAAGAAACTCTGATTTAGATGTTCATTTGACTATACCCTCCTCTAGTCTTACAAAACATTCTATTATTTATAATCACATACCTAAAAACAATATACCGAGTAAAGTCCTACTGCGCATTTTACTGCACATGGAATAAAAGCAGATAGACAACGCGACTAGTTTGTTTTTTAGTGTAGATCAGAGTAATCTGTGTAACACTCTTGCCTGTGTCAGCCAATGGTAATTTAGCAAACTCGTTCTGGGGTTTGCTTGCTTTAACCTCAAAAAAAGTAGTAATTGTGACAGTTTATCTAGGTTCTAGGTTATCTGGACTAGCTTATGCGATTGTGATCATTGACCATCGTGTTTATATGATTATAGCAGCTTATGGTGATTTTGAACTTATTGCGAAAATTCGGTTTGTGTTGTGTTTTAATTTTAGTGACAGAGATTTTAGGACAAACTGATTTAATTAGGAAACATCTCAGCAAATTCATTCTTTTTCGGCACCAGTAGAAATTAACAAGAATTAGTTAAGATTAAAAATGGAAATAGAAAAAATGTTCATTATACTTTTCAATTATATAGCTGTCCTATGTAAACAATAATTAATAATTCCAATTACTTTTTATTTCGTGTAATTATAATTGTATTTTAAGTATTTTGTATTGAAGTAATTTTTAAGTTGTGAAATTACGTACGCAAGTTGCATTTGTTATAGTTGGTATACTTGTCAACTTGATATTACATTATGGTTAAAATATTTGTCATTACAGTTGTTTCTATCAATTAAAAAGTTTTTTTGGTAGAATATTATTTCTGCTCATATGGATTTGCTCATAAACATGAACCAAACGTTTTGGCAACAGAATAATTTTTCGTCGCACAGATTTTGAGTATGCCCTACATTTGGGGTATATTGAAGGATTTTATATTTTGCTTGGAAAATCCGCCAGAAACTTCTGTAGAACTACGGCAAAGAATAATAACTTATTCTCAACATTTTCAGCAACCACTTTTCTTAAATATGTTTAATGATCTTCAGAAACGTTATGAAGCTTGTTTGCAACGCCATGGTGTACATTTTAAAATTAATTCACAAATCTTTTTTTATATGTGGTACTGTTTATTTTGGCGGATGCTGTATTATTAATATTTTTAACATGTATCAATAATTTACATTATTACTTCAATAGTTGGTCTAGTCTTGACACTATTTAATAAATCAAAACAAAATGTAACTTTAATATGTCAATCTGACGATAATTTTGATTAAAACAGCTGTCATTACCTTAAAAATATTAAATTTTGTCAATATACTGTGGAGATTTGTATTTTGTAGTTTTTGTTTGATGTTAATGTATTTAATAAACTTTTAAAAAGCAAACATATGTTGATTAAGTTATCTATTCTGTTTTTATTAACAATTTTTTTGACACTCATTAATTAATTAATTTAAAAACACTAAACACAACCCTTCCTTTAATTGTACTTTTTTATTTAAAATAATATATAATTCCTATTTTTAACAAACACTTTGTAAGTGTAGTTAATTTTATACTACATGTAATTAAATTTTGTGTTTTCCTATTATTTTCTTCTGTAATTAATAAATATTTTTTCGCTATTTTTTGGAATTAAAAATTTAAACATAAAAATTTTAATTTATATCCTTCTGGGCTAAGCCGGTACTTAAAGGTAGTCTAATATGGCGGCGCCCTATATTCCGGTTGTCGGACCTCTCTCTTGCGCGGTATATTGTTTTTAAGTACGTGTTTATCTTAGAAAATAAAATAGTAAGGAAGGAGTTTGTGTTATACCTACAATGTTAAAATCTGGCGACGGAAGTCGGCCATATTGGATAAATATTTATGACTCATACTTTGTTTACAAGTTATAAAAATTTAGTTTTCTGTTAAAAATTTGGATTAATTATTTATTGGTAAGTAGCTATTATTATAATAAATATACATTATATATACGTAAACTATATTTTTATGTTTAAAT
The DNA here is from genome assembly GCA_035357415.1 of Ophraella communa. Classification (NCBI taxonomy): domain Eukaryota; kingdom Metazoa; phylum Arthropoda; class Insecta; order Coleoptera; family Chrysomelidae; genus Ophraella; species Ophraella communa. The sequence goes on along the minus strand of CM068990.1, from coordinate 38,766,428 downwards.
TAAATTAATACTTTGTATTGATCCCTAACCTATCTACTTAAATTGACATAGGCGTATCAATAATGGAAAGAGGATATTTTATTTTATTTATCATTAATTTACAGATTTTTAGCTGTATAATATGTCAATTATTTTTATGTCTATGGAGTATTCTAAAGCAACGTTGTACAATAAATGTATTTGTGTATTAATTAACACATTATTACATTCACAATTTCCCACGGGATGAAAATATTAGACGGAAATGGTTAAATATTGTGGATAAAGATAACTGGAGTCCAGGCAAGAATAGCTTTTTAGGCTCACAACATTTTACAGAACAATCATTTGATAGAATTTCTTCAGTAATTGTTTTACTAGTACCAAATGCTATACCTACAATTAAAATTGCAAGAATGAAATATGTAAGTAATTATTACATCCACAAATTGCTTTAATAACATTGACCAAATCTATATTTTTTCTCAAATCTATTTACAGATATTTTACTTAAACATATATTTCACTAATATATACCTTTTCTATGCAGGTAAGGACTAATTACCCTTATGCTGAAGAGATAATAACTACTAGCAGTGAAACTATTTCAGCAGTTCCTGTTCCTGAAACTCTACCATCTACTTCTAAAAGTCCTCGTAGGAAACAACTTATAAAAAGCATCTTTGAAGTATATTTAAAAAAAGAATTTATTATTTATGTAAAAGTAAAATAAATAATGTAGAAAAAATTAGACATGTTTACACAAAACTCAATTTAGGGGCCAATAGTGGTAGAATGAAAAATTTTAATAAAAATGGTGTAGTATATAACTGGTTTTATTTCTTTAAATCTAGTACCCCCATTTTAGGTACTGTTATACTATTTTTTTCCTCTACTTTCCTTATTAAAATGGTTATTTTAATATATAATGATTAGTGTCCATACTGAATAATAATAGTTTCAATAATTACATTATTTTTCTACAAATAAAAATATAGGACGCCACTGTTAAAAAGTAACTTCCGGTAGCCATCTTGGATAACCATCCCGGTCACCTGTCCTTGAACGAGCAATACTTCCTTACTATTTTATGTTCTAAGGTGTTTATAATGCAAGAAAAATGTACAACTGTCTACCAACACAAATTTTTTAAATTTTGGTTGACACTAAAGCATATTTCTCTCTCTCTCTCTCTCTCTCTCTCTCTCTCTCTCTCAATATTTTATATCTTTACTGGAGGTTTAAATAATAAACACACGGATAAAAATTTGTTATTATTATGAAAACCGTATTTCTATTTCTATTGAGGTTAACAAGTTAAATATTGTTTTAATTAAACACATTTTGTAGGTATTATTAAAAGTTAATTTAAAATTCAACGAAAATTGTAACGTTGTCACATGTGTAGAGACACACTAAAAGCAATCACAGTTTTCTGATCCTGAATTTGTTATTGGGAGTGACATGGATAACGTTAAAACGTTCTGTAAAACTATTAATATTGTAAAAGGTTGCATACATTACCCGAAATTCGTACAGTAAATAACCTAAAGTGTTAATTTAATATGGTGTAATAAGGATGCACGAGCAGATTTACACACAACTAAGGAGATAATTTACGATTATTACGATGCAACGTAATTAATATTCGACCCAAATCGTTGATATTCGCTTTTAACAGGCTAGAACAAAGGCCAAGGTGATTTTAATAGAGTAATATGTCTTTTAAATTCTTGTATGAACTTTATAAAATAGAACAAGACCAATCTTTATGTCACTGGATTCCTGCTGACGACTTTCAATAATAGAAAAGATTAGTCAGCACAGGGTGTGGGTGAACTACAAAATAACCTTAAAAACTACCTTAAATATCACTTAATTACATGTAATGAGAGTTTTGCAAGGGGTTTTCATGGAAAATAATAAATAATATTAATGGCAACGATTGCACATAAAGTGAAAACTGAAAAAATAGGACACATTTATGGTTCCGCATGGTCGTTTAAAAAATGAGATATTTTATTGAAAATCAAAATTGTGGGATCAAATAAATATAATACCTTAAATATATCATTATAAGTTCAATGTACTATCGGCTTCAGAATAGCATATACATTTTCAAACTCAAATTGATTGCATTGAATTCATTTTAAGGATGGCCTATTTATTGTGTATAACCAATCACGGTTTAAATAATAATAAATTTGAAATCATTCAAACAGTTGTCCACGCTCACATCTTGAATGTTACACAAAGAGGGATGATATTATATTATACAGTACGGTTTTATTTGTTTTTTATTGCAACCTCTTTACCGGCGCGTGAATAGTCCACGCATTTTACCCCAACTACCTACATACTAGAAAGGTTTATAATCCAACATGAATATTCGACACAGAATGTTCAGAAAACCTATTTCTCTAATCCGTTTACTGCCAATAAAATCTGCCCCTTCCAATTTGTTATTTTTATAATTAACAGGTGCATTTTTTACACTTAGATACAATTTTCTCAGTAAAATATAAAATTTTATTACAATTAGTTTATTCGTTTATTTTTAATGATTTTTTAAAACCCTTAAATTGTAAATTTTTGTTTAAATCTAATTTATAATTTCTATTATCTACACATACAGGTGAGTTTGTAATGATTTTGTGACATATTTGACTTGCTGTTTTGTCGTAGTTTTGCTAATTGCAATATCATGTATGTACCTTTAACTTCTTGCTTAAATTTTGAATTTTACTTCTATTTGTATTTAGTTGTCATACTTGAAATGTTTTATTAACTTTAATCATTAATGTAATCAGACAACCGACACTAATCGTTCTTTGTATAACTATTTTTGATTCTTCTGACACCATTGTTTCATTATAGCCTGATGATGATCTGAAGACCGAAACATGTCGCATTAAATTTGTGAACCTTACTATTAAAAGTTATGTATAGACTTGGAGTTTTATTACTAGGATTATATGTTTAGAGGTTGGAAAACGTTGAAGTGTTAACAAAGTTGGAAAAGAAACTCAAGAAAGCGGTGTATTCAAAGAACGTGGTGAAGATAATATTGAGAAGATGATGTTAAGTGAAGTAATAGACAGCATGATTAGAGCGAGGAAAGGGAGGGCGCTAATGGTAGCAGGGAGAGGGAGACGGAAAGTGTGCGTGGGACCGTCGTCCGTCTTGAAGTATGCTATGGTAGTGAACAAAAAAAGTGAAGGCACCAATGAGAAGCCACATCCAAAATACGAGCGTGATGTTTTATTTTCGGTAGAAATAAATAGACTTCCAACGATCATATGCGGAAGTTGTTATAGACCAGTTTGCAAACAACAAATAACTACAGTTATTAAATGCGATTTGTGCAAAAATCCCCAATCAAGCAGCTAACAAAGGTTTTCATTTTAAATGATGTTTCCCGTTGGTTTGTCTTGAATGCTGCCTTTGATGAGGAACTTGAAAAAAGCAAAGCATCATATTTTATATTCACTACACACTGATTTTTATGTACAGTCTCACATTCATAAATGTACTCTGTATAATAAATATATAGTACAAATGGCTACCAGAGACTGTAGAGCGTGTACAATTAAAGTTAAAATTAAATGAAAGAAGCAAGTGAGAGTTTAAAATTGAAAAGGACACTACATAAAATAAAAAGAAATTAAATAAACTCCTTAAATAATCAAATACATTTCTAGAATGAAATTTTTTAAGAAATATACAATAATTAGAACATTTAAGTGTGTTAATACAATTTAGTTATTTATTTATAAATTAAAGTAGACAAAAACATTTTCCAGCTTTGGTATCAAATAAATTTAATTAAGAGCCGATTTTTAATAATTCTAAGTGTTTTATAATAAATATGGAAATGGTAACCAGGATAAATATGCCACTTTTTAGTATTTACATTTAATTTTATTAACAGCTTTTCGTTTGAATTTTTTCTTCGAGCTAGACTTTGGCGAAAAGCACCGGAGAGTAGTTTTCCATTACCATTTTTATTACTTTTGAAATTCATTAAACTAAGTATAAAGTCAAACTGTACTTTGCCAACATTTACAAAGTTTGCAAAAAAACTAGTGCCTGGGTATATATACAGAACAAAATCAATACATACTTCGCTGTAACTCTAACTAATTTATGCTTTGGACCAGAAGTGGCCAATAGATTTTCCAGATGAGTAAAATTTTTTAGACTGTAACGTGACCGAGCCTCCAATACGCTACAGATAATTTTGATGCATATTATAGAGAAATTTAAAACATTTACTTTATATAAAATCATAAAAATAACACAGTAATACAAACTACTTTAACAAATTAATACACAGATCACTCACTAGATTAAGAAATAAATTATACAACTAACGAACAACGAATATATCCTTTCCGAATCCTTTCAATACCAGCATTAAAAGCTGTTCTCGAATACTCTAACAAACGAATGATCTGCAAATATAATATTTTAAATTAGTAGTAAGTAATCAATAATCAATATTTCAATGTTATTATATGCAAAGTGATTTATCGGTGGTTTATTCATTAAAATTAAAAATAAAGAAGCCCTCTACCTTTACCTTAAAATTACATCGATACAATAATGGTCTTAAGAAACTATCTTAAAACTAAGAATCGATTGTCCGGTAAGTCAACTGAAGTTTAATGATTTTGTAGTGGCAAGTATTAATTATTTCCGCAGGGTTGCCCGTTGTTATGCCCTTATAGATTGAAAATTTTTCAGAAAAAATATGAACTTTTTAAACATTAGGTACTTTTGTATTTTGTGTGTTTGCAAAAGTTTAAATTTTAAAAATTTTTATGAGCATTGGTTAATGTCAGTGGTCTAATAGTATTCAAATTTTTTAAAACCATTAATAGTTTAAAATTACCACAGTAATTGTTAGCTTTACAACAATTATTAATACTTAATAGTATGTTACGTGTCGTGTAGGATAAGAAGCCTATTACACAAGAACTAAAAATTGCAAGCATAAGGCGTCAGCCGTTTGCGATAATTCGCGTGTGGACATAATTGATCTTATCCTCCAGGTGCGTGATATACGTTTTAGTCAGTCAAATCAAATTAAAAATTGGTGTCATTATCTTCTACTTGTAATACTGAATAAATGCCTATAATTAAAAGAGGTGGTTGTTGATTCCCGGAACACAACAACATACAGTTTGTAGTCAATAGCAATGAACCTATAATTGAGAGAGATGGAAAATCTAGAGGTGTAGGCCGTACAGTGGCGTGTAATTGGTTAGAGTATCACCGTAATACCTAGGTATATAAATGTTAGTTAAATAATTTAATACGCATATTTTGTAAAGGACAATCAATTTTAATGTTTATTAATTTGTAATTTGTTATTTTTTACTTATTTATTTGTGTTGGTTGGTCTGTTTCTATGATGTTTTGTACGTTTTATACATTTCTTCTTAGTGGTTTTTATCTTTTTTGACGAGAAACTCTGATGGTGGCTTTGTAAGCCGAAAGCGCTCAGTTTCTAGATTTACAGTTTACTTAATACACACTTATTAAAAAACTTTTAAGTTTTTTATTAAAAATACATTTTCCCATTCACCTACATTTTTAGAAAGTGTGTACAAAGTCTACAGTCTTTTAAAAGATATTATTTAAAAGTTATAATAGAACTATCTTAAGAGATTTATGCACAAGTTAATATACCATGTCATGTTATTTGCTCAAATTTGCACAAAATTCAAGGAGATGGACATGCCAGAGTTAGCACATTTCAAACATAAATTGTATAAGGAAAAACTGATCAAAAAATAATATAAATAGAATTTTCATGAATATAAGAATACACATTTTCTCTATATTATCGAAGAAACATTCAAATTTGTTAAAAATGTTTATCATTTTATGTAAATTTAGGTTAAATTTTGCCAATTGAAACAACTGATTGCTAATTTAATGTCATTAGTGTCATAATTAGGGAAAAGGTATAAAAGGCCGTGCATTTTGGTTTTCGTCCTCTTATTCTTCTGATTTCTCTGATAAGCGATTGAAATTGATCTCGACATCTTTAGTACAGTGAAAATTGGTATCATAACCCTACTTTTATTTATAAGTTCAGTTTAATTACATCATTTAATAAAAATATTAAAATCAAAATAATTAAATATAATCAAAATACTCAAGTGCGATTCATCAAAATCAATCTAAATTCTGGTAAGATTGATAAGATTTGTTTCATCTTTATTGGACATCAAGCCGATTCGATAAAACTGGAAATCTGGTGTATGGAGGATTGCCGGCCTGTCCAGCGAGATCTTTACCATCCGAAAGACAGTTATTTGAGGTACGTTCATTAAAAACATTTTATTTGTGTGCGCATGACTATTTAAAATTAAATCAAAGACAAATATTAACATTGATTAAATATTTCTTAAGGTATTTCTATTGTATTGGGTAAATTATTGCATATAATAAATCGTTGAAAAAAATTAATAGTTTATAAAATTCTTTTATCAATTAATTCCGTAATTACAATTGGATGTTTCATAGAGTAGTCAAATTGAGTTTAACTTGAATCCTACCCAAGATAGAGTCCGGTCTTGAAATAAATTAAATTTTAATGAGTTAGGAGATTTTTATTTGGGCGTTCATTTAAAAAATAAAGTATACAACAGATAATAATTTAAACACTTCATTTAATAACATAATTAATAAATAAAGTACAAAAACAATAAAATAAATAAATATCTATAAAAACAAACCATCACAATATATATACTATTATGGTTTGAATTTATAATTATAAAAAAAAATTTACTTAAATTTTAAAACCTCGGCTAGCTCAAATGATTTTTTTTTAAGTTTTAATTTTAAAGTTCAAATTTTTAATTTTAAACGTTATTGATTTAAAAAAAATTAAAAAAATTATTATTTTTTTTTCAAGAAAATTTTATTACAGAAAAAAAAACTTACCTAATGAACACCCTACCTACTCTTATCTATTCCTATCTACTCTTAATTAAATTTATTACTAACCTTAACTAAATTCGTCTTAATGTCTTTGTTTTGGATTGTCTCTCCACTTTTCTTTTCTATTGATTATATTTCTACACTTCTACCAAATCAAATCTCTTGTCCAGCAATGATCTTCTCTGATTCTATTATCTACAAACCACTCACCAGCTATGTAGAACTACGAATTTTTACTTATTTCTTTATAATTTTAATTTATTTATTTTAAATAATCGTGTAAACTGCTGCTTTCAATTATAGGTATTTTTAAACTCTAATTTTCTTCTTTAAAAATTCCTAACTTCTTGTGCAAAAATTCCAGCAAACTGCTGCGGTTTTTCTATTTTAATATTTTTTTATAACTGTCTCATTTTTCTAATATTAATTAAAACGTTTTCTGTTTAACTATTTTACTTCCTTTTCCTAATCCCTTAACCGTCTTGACTTTTTATAAATTCAACTGTTCCTTCTTTTTAAATTATCATTTTTCAACCTATTTAACTTTTCAAAAAAAATTTTATTCTTTTTTTGACTTTTTCAAAAACTGTCCTTCCACTCACTGTCACTGTCACTCCCTTAATCCTACTTACTCTAATGACAAAAAACTCAAAAAAAAACATTACATTGATATCTCCTGATTTATGTCAACATATCTCATTTGACATAAACCTGACATTAATATAAAATAATTTTTTTTTCAATATTTTCCAAAATCAAATTAATGTATTTTTTATATAATTATCAAACCACAATAATACATACTTTGTATCTTAGCACTGTTTAGTCCAAAAATAATAGCTGTGTTTTTCCTTTATTTTGCTTCACAAACCAAAATTTTTCTGAATATACAGATTTCTTTATGAAATTTATGGTACTAACCCTTAGTATGTGAAAGTTCATCTTATTTAAAACAATAAACAACTAAAAGGTTGAATTAACTTCCACTATTTATTCTTTAAAGAATAAATAGTGGAAGTTAATTCAAGCTTTTAGTTGTTTATTGTTCTGAATAAGATTTCTGTATCTTAAAAGAGTAATTAAAAAAGATGTTGCTTTTTGGTTAATCTGTAAGTAAATTTTTACAATTTCTATTTTCGACTACAATTATGCAGCTTTATTCTAATGTTTATAATCCCCGAAACGCATCGGAACATAAATTTACCAGACATATAAATTAAAGTGTATTTTATTCTCGCAAATGTCCACTAAAATTACTTAGATTCAGTCGCAATTTAGTTTTCCTCTATATAAGAAAGAAACACTCTGAAATATTAGACAATCTTTTATTTTTGTGCCGATATATTTTCCAAATCCTCGCTATAAGGAAATTACTTTGAAAATTTACCGTAATCGCTCGGAACCAGTATTCGAAGCAGTTTGTTTACGCTTACTGCTGCTTTCGCTGACTCCGTAAATACGCTCAGCTGATCTACTACTACTAGTTCCGCTAAAATTTATGAAAACATTATTTTCACCGGCGGAAATAACATTTCATATTTTAAATAAAGGGACGAGCTTTGATCGCGTTATTATTATTTGAAGTTAGTGAAATTCACGTTCATAAGCGTAACTGAAAATATCAACAAAATTAAGTAAAGTTTAAATCGAAATTTGTTTGTTAATAAATTACAGTTTTCACTTGAAGCGCAGTCCGTCGATATATAAGATATAAAAAAAAGAATGAAAGATGAAGAAACTTAATGTATCACTTTAAATATTAAATTAACACAATAAAAACTACAAGTAAAATTTTCTGCTAAAATAAATAAATTTAAGTTAATAAAAGTGCATGACATTAAAATAAATTAAAATTGGTACTGTAAAAAAATATATATTGCATTTAAACAAAACTTGGGGTATTAGATTTTTTATTAACTTAGTCTTTAAATTTATTTTTTATTTCTTAATTGGAATTGCAGTGTTTTTTTAAACTATTATTAATTTCTTGAATACCGTATTTTTTCTCCCTTATTTAAATTTAATTCTGAAAATTATTTCTTGGATTTCAAAATTTTTTTTTATCCTATATGTTTTATTTTATTAGAATATGGAATTTAATTATTTTTACGATTCACACAGGAAATTGTGAATTCTTAACTCAGCGGGGACCACTTGGTTTTCACGACAACAGAATAGATTCAGTACAATAAGGCTAATAAACAAGTTTGCTTTTGTTTTTTCTTGTTTTTTTTTAATAATTCACTAGGAATGTTTGTTAAAAAATATACAGGGTGGTCCTTAAGTAATTGTACAAAAAGAAACAGTAGATTCTACACTCTAAAATATTACGATTTAACCCAACTTACTTTATTAAAATGTTGATATTAAGAAAGATACAGGGTGGTAAAGTTGAAATTTAAAATTTAATTTTTTCGCCATAACTTTCATGTTTATGGAGATTTATTTACAAAAATTTATAAGTAGATGTTTTGAGTATGAGGAATTATAATTTGATGCATAATTTTGATGTATCTCATAGAGGACGCCACATATGCCACATATTTGACATAAATTTGCGCTTAACTTTTTTGCTCTTCGACTTAACAATATTTTTCTGATAAAATATGAAAGATACGATATTTCAACAAAAAAAAAGTGTACTTGTTAATAACTTCAAATCTGAACAGTTTTCGAGATAATCTCATTTTATAAATCAGCTGCATAACTCCGTGTAACGCAATTATTCCAGGCAAGGAATGAAAAATAGAAAAAAACATCAATAATTATAAATTTTGGTATGGAATATTTTCAACTAAAGTTGATAGTTTCCAAAACATTAAAGAAAAAATAGTATAGGCTATTATTTTTTTACATACATCATTAAGATAATTAATAATCTGTTATTGGATTTGACATCAAACATTTTACATTTGATATTAAATTAAAGTCATAATAATATCATATTTTATTTTCAATTGAAATTATGAAATAGTTTAACTGAATAACATAAAACTTTTTATCAAAGTAAGTGTTCGATATGTCAACCATTTTCTTCAATGCATTTATCAATGCGTTCCATAAAAGATCTTCTCATATTAAATAGCATCATTGGTTGAAAAGAAACAGTTGCAGCATTTATTTCTTCCCAAAGTTGGTTGCGAGTGTAGAATCTACTGTTTCTTTTTGTACAATTACTTAAGGACCACCCTGTATACTTAAAGTTTATTACAGTGGACTTTAGTCAGAAAAAATGTACCTGAAATTAAACTCACAACTGGTCCATCAAGACTGAATAATTGTATACTTTACCACTATTTTATCTGAGGCAGCAGAAACCCAAAGAAAATCAAATCACTCATTCTAAAGGTCCTGGTAAAGATAGGAGAACAGTTGAAATGGTAAGTTCCTGTATTCACATTGGTAAGTTGGTAAAAGACTGCAGACAGGCGAAGAGAATGCTGAATAGCTCAACTACATTCATTGTAACGGAGGCTCTCCGACTATGCAGGAAACACTTCGAGAAGTGGCGGTATTAATAACAAATTTCGTAACTATCTTCGCAAAGTACAGTGGAACACCTCATTTTTCACTGTCCCACTCTGGATAGCAGAAAGGTAATCATTCTAGGGATTACTTAATGGGAGACGTCCTCTAATTTAAAAATCCAATGAGAAAATTAAGCCAGTGCTTTGTATTCTGCAATGGATGTACACGGCAATAGTGAGACAAGGCACAAGAACCAATCAAGTACTACGAGGAAAAACCTCTCGAAGATTCAGACTAGCCTGTGCATGTATCACTAGAGCAATGGAAAGTTGCCTCACTGCTGCAATGGAAGTTATTCTAAATTTGACCCTATTGCACATTCAGGTAGAAAATATAACGAAGAAAACAATATACAGAATGATCAAAAAGTAAGAAGTGGTACATGGAGGATCCCAAGCTAAAAGAGGGAATAGGAGTTTTAGGACCGAGAGAAAGCTTAGACACATACCCAAGCATCTATCAAGCAGATATCCATCAAAAAATATGCGAAATTCAATATTGAAAGAAACTACTGCAGACAACAGATTTTGCTCATGTTGGACAGTCAAGCAGCCATCAAAGCGCTAAGCTCACATATAATCAGTTCGAAGACGATTTCAGAATGCCTAAATAAGCTTAATGAACTACGCCAGAAGAACCATTTTGTAGGATCAGCAGTAGCGAAATCTTAGACAAACTAAGAAAAGAAATAAAAAGGGGAAAATCCAAGTACTAGAATCAGCATTAGTAAAAAAAGACTAGGGATTTTGACGGGTATATTAATCCGGTAATGTCGGTTAAAAAGCCACATGAAAAAACTAGGGTTAGCAGATGAAACCTAAATACACATACTCTCGGAATGCCTTGCCTTGCAGAATTCTAGTGCCAGATACCTAGGAGCACATGAAATAGAAGAGAAAGATATTCCTTATTTGAAACCCAAAGATGTCCTAATATTTCTTAGGAAGAAGAGTAGACAAGAAGAGAAGCTAGAAAAGTCTAAGAAAACATCAGATCTATGGCAAGTAAGAGGGGACACAATATATCTTGTAGGTCGCAGTGTGGGAACGAGCTGAAAAACTAATTAAAATCACACCTAATAATTTAAATTCCAAACGAAAAAAAAAAACAATAGCAAAATGGTTTCTATTATTTGACGGCTCTTTTGGATTAGTCGATTTGTCATCTTACAAGCGCAGGTCAGATCACCCTATAGGTTTGAATTTCTGTAGCCTATCACCCAATAATACAACGTTGCAATATGTGTATAAAAATATTTAGTTTACAATATTTCTTATTTTGTATTTATATTGTAGTATTACCAAAAAATGTTATTTTACGGACTAAACAATGAATATTTAGAAATGTAGTCATAGGATCTAATTTTACCCATAAGAACTTTTAACGAGGACATCGAGATCTACACTATATCCAATATTCAGAAACTTTGATGGTGATATTTTTTTAATGTTATTTGATGTTTTTTTCTACTGCAAAAATACGTATTTTAACAAAAACAGGTCTGTGAAAGCACGAATAACCCTGTAAACAACAGATATTTTATTTTATCTATTAGGTATGTATTTTGTCTTGATATATATGTCAGTAACATAAAAAAATATTTAAGAGCCACTTTTTGGGGACCGTTTTAAAGAAGTCGGGATTTTGAACTTCAACTTTTGTGTCTCAAAATCTAGCCATATGATAAGGTTGGGGCCATGATGGAGACTTTTGATCAGGACATCAAATATTAGTACATATCAAAAATTTGACGGTGCTCCCGTTTCCATAAGAAAAGTGCGGGGTCATTTGGGCGTCTTTTACATAATTCATTTAAAAATAAAAACAAGAATTAATTCCAGAAAACAATGTAGGTAGGTATGTACATGCGTGACCGATTCCGTAAACAAAACAAACATATTTTATATATACACACACACAATACTTGGGTATAATATAAATCTTGATTATATTATAATTTTTTTCATGCGGAATTTTTTGTCATTTTCATTCGTACGAAACACGTATTCATAAATCTCTAAATAGAGCAGCTTTTTTATACGAAAAAATTAATATATAACTTTCTTATTTAAGCAGTAAAATAAAAACCTTTTATGACTTTTGTCGCATGCTAATATACAATATTGTGTTTATTTATGAAATGAAAGCATTTTTTTATTTACCCAGGTAGAAAGTAAATATTTTTAATAGTAATACGTCAAGAATTGTTAAATATTGTCATTGTTAAATTTCAACTCTATAGCCAGTTCAATTAAAATACCCTGCTCTTGTTCTTTTATCATCAATTTACATATTTAGATTGAATATAAAATACCCAAGACTATGACAAAGCATTCGATTTCTTAGGTTATATTAGGTTATAATCTATTGAAATGTTAAATAATATTACGGACACCACATTTTTTATGTGTAAGGTCAAAGCAACATTAATACGTGTCCAATAATAGGGATAGGGTTTATGTACAGAGTATTTTAACAAGAAGGAACCCCGTTTCCAGGATAGGTGGAAAACTAACAAGAAACGGATTAGCTTAGTAAAAAAATTTCTAACGCCAATTATTTTAAAGATAAAGGGTGTTAAAGTTAAAATATTTTTTACCAATCACTTCGTCGTGGCTCCACGGCTCCATCATAACCGGTGTATTCTCTTTCATGATCCCCTTTGCTGTCTTCAAATGGATGACGGAATACCTCCTCGGAGTCCACTCTAATGGTTCTGTTTCTTAAGTCTAACTGGAAACCATGAAGATTCAATACGTCCATTCCCAGAATTGCTTCCTCCTTGATATTAGCTATGATTACTGCGTGCTTAAATTCCTCTGCACCAATTGCCAATTAGGTTGGTGTCTCTCCGTGAACGTACGTGGGCACTTTCGCCTGTTGCGGTGTCGTTGGCAGAAGCTTCTTCTTAGATTTTATAATCTCTGGCCATATAATGGTTCTAGTTGCTTCAGTGCCTACCAACAAAGTACATTTCTTGCCGTTCACTTCGCCATCCACATATACACTGTCGTTGCGGCATCTGAGAGGCTATCACTACGAGAGTGTCTTTGAAACGATAATGGGGCGGTGCTGCCCCTCGTAGCCGACCCGTTCTAGTTTTCCTTAGCCTGGGGTTCTTGGTTTGCTGGAGTTCTAGGGCGTACATGTCCTAATTCGCCACAGTTCCAGCATCTCATCTTCTTCGGCTTCTTGTCTATCATGCTCTTCATTACGTTGGCAATTTGATCCAATCTATGTTTGTCGCGTTCTTGTTGAATGGCCATGACTTTATTGTATCCTGAAGCCTTCGTAGTTGCTTCATATTAAAGAGCACTAAACGAAGCGTCCTTTGTGTATATTTTGATCAAGTAAACCATCATGTGTTCTGTTGCTGATGGATAAGCAAATCGTATTATTCGGGCGGTATCCACTTCATACTCTTAATAGGTATCATCACGTACCTGCCCTGACTCGGGTAAAATTTCTTCCATCTCCGGGGTGTGTTTCTGACTTGCAGGGTTTATTTGTTCGATCTTTACTTCTGCTAAAGTGCCCTGTGTTCTTCTGTCTGCAATATTTTTCTCTAGCTCCTCCGGGATACATGGTGACCTCCCGGAGTACCCAGCCTTACCAGCACAAGCGGGGTTCTGTGGTGGTGGACTTTCCCTAGATACTCGTGGGATTGCAAGGAAATAATAAAACAGGAATTAATGGAGGTAAAAAAGGAAAGGAAGGGAATTTTTGGTAAATCTAGAAAGGTGAAACGTACTTCAGATAAAGCAGGAGAGTCGGGTGAGTGGATGGTGAAGAGGAACGAGGTATCGCCTTTGGAGGATAGGAGAGAGAGAAATAAATATGCTTTATTGTTAACCAAAATTTAACAAATTTTATGGACACAGTTAAATAAAAATAACCTAGTATCTAAATATCAATTAACAATAATTGATCGGTCACAATAAAAATCAGTTAAATAAATAAATAGGGAGCAGAAAAAAACAGAAGGAAAAAAGAGGTGAGGATAAAGAGATTGGGAATGGTAAAGAGGCTGGAGGAAAAAGTGAAAAAATTGGAGGAGCAGAAGATGGCGGTGGAAATGAGGGTCAGGGAATTAGAGCGGTTGAGAAGAAATGAGGATTTGGAGAAGAGGATGCAATCAAGATGGGAGATGGGACGAATAGACTGGGAGGGTTGGAAGGAGGTAAAATATAGGGTTTGGGATGTTTAAAATGGGGAGAGCATAGAGGTGAAGGTCGGAAATCCAGTGGTCGGAGATGACAGAATTAAGGTAGTGTGGGTAAACAAGGAGGATAGTGGAATGGAGAGAAGGGTCCCGGATTTTCCCGTCTTTTGTCTTTATCTTAGTCTTCATTTACTCGTTCATTGTAGTGACGTTATTCTCAAAAACAATTTTCTCTAAGTTCGATTATACGTCACTTCTAGCATTCCGTAAAATTTATTTCTATTATTATTTTTAAGAAACTAATAATTCAGTACCTTAACCAGATAATCCAACTTGTGATCTCCAGATTGTCAGATACACATAATGTCTCTAGTAATTTGTAGGTACGAGTCTTGGTGTAAACTGTTTAGCAATATTGCTATTTCCTATTTCCTTTATCAATAGTTATACTATTAGCCTAATAAGGTAATTGTTTACAATGAATTGACCAGTCAAATTAAAGTAAATTCATCAACCAACCAAATACTCTCTTTATATCAGAAATTTTCTGGTATAATTTTCTGATATACTTTCTAGTCCATACTATAGAGCGGGTCACAGTTATTAGGCAGCATTGCGTTTATGGACGACGGCGTTGCCATATCGGCATGTTCTTCGAATTTGGTTCCAACTGGCGCGGGAATATAACTTGCCATTGTGTTACTATTATGATTTAAATGTTGACTAAATTATTCAAATTTTATACGTTTAATTATCACGTATAAAGAAATAAATAAATACAGCGGCCTTACAAAAGACCTTTGTCAAATTATGAAATAATAATATAATAATATAATTAATAATAAAAATATGTCAATAATAATAATATATATATAAATTACAAGGCGAGTGGTAAAAAAGTCAGCTGTTATCTAAATTTTAAGGGAGAACGATTAACAGAGAAAACCTAATGAAATCTTGCCGACGTTTTGATGATTTTTCCGAGGATTTTTCTTCTTCTGGCGGGTTGTTGTAACAAACAAAATATAGAATAAGTAAATGAATTAATAATTAGGTATTTAACTTGAATTAAAATTAAACTTTAAAAATGACAATGATTAGCAGGTAATAACTAAAATAAATGAAAATTGAATGGAACATTTGAGGGTTAAGAAATATATTACTGATCTTCATCGTTATCCAAATCTTCATCTTCGTCGTCTTCATTTAGATTTATTATTATTGGCTCAATGTCTTCCATTAAATGATCTGTTTGCCACATATTTTCCTCTGTCTTCTCTACCTTTTTTTCATAATTAGACCACTGCATTGGGGTTACTTGCGAATACGCTGTTTTTATAAGTTTTTCCACATCCTCTTTTTTTAAAAGTACTATTATTACGAGCCACATATCCTTTCACTTGGCTCCACACAATTTCAATAGGATTTAATTCGCAATGATAAGGTGGTAATCGTAGGACTGTTATATTATGTCCCGTGGCAATGTCGTCTATTTTTCTTAGGTGTAACTGCTCTCTAAACGCGTTTGCAGTAGCCAATAATAATTCTGTTTTTAAATAATCATCCTAGAAGTAAATCTCTTTTTCCAGTAGCCAGTACTTTATTTGTTCCTTATTCCAAGTTGTCATTGGAAAAGGTAACTTCGCCAAATGGTATGACGCATTGTCCAACACTACAACATTCTTTGATCCGTTTTTCGGCAAATTAGGGATCAGTTGATCTTTAAACCAGGCCTCAAAGCCTTCTGCGTCCATTTCGTCGTGGTAATCGTCTGCCAGAAAAGTTTTTTCTGCACCCTCAAGAAAACCGTCTTTCCAGCCTGCATGAAGAAGAACAAATCTCGGTCCTCGTTGACTTGGAGCCTTCAGTCCTGTTGTCAGTCCTTTGACAAATGCATCTCTGGCATTTTTTATGGTAGTGTCTTTCCATTCAAAATTTACACTGTGGCCCACATTAATCCATGACTCGTCCAGATATATTACGTTATATCCTTCTTCGCGGAACTTCTTCACTGATCTTAAATATTTGTGCCTCCAGGCGATTATATCAGCTCTTTCTATTAGAATCGAGTCTCTTCCTCTCTTTCCATAAACAAACCCCATATCGTTAAGCAAGCGTCTTAGCGTACTTTTAGAAAAATTTGGTACATTTTCGTCTGAATTTATTTTAGCAAGAACTTTTGCCAGTGTTGGTGAAATATTTTCGAAGTAGAATTCATGCACAGCTTTTCGTATTTGCGATTGGATACCTTCATCGTAGGTGATCAGTCTTGAATTCGACTGGCTGCTGTTCCGTCTTCGTTTTTTTTGGCGATGTGAAAGGTCCAGTAGCGGCTTCGCTTTTCAGATTATACACTGTTCTCACACTAAGGCCAGTCATTTCAGAAATCAGTTCTTTTTTCGCTGTCACACTTTTGTCATCTTTTGTATTCAACGTATACGTTAAAATATTCAATAAAAGCCTCTTGGTTTGACGATGAAGATTTTCACCTTGTTTAAATTTTTCAAACGGTGCTGCTAACTGCATGGCTGTTGTTTCAATAATGCCCTTTTGTTTATCAGCAGAAACAGATAGGTACCTGCCTATGTTATTAGTTACCTGTACATTTACTTACCTCTACATTCCAGGAATATTAAATAACGGTTTACGAGGATCAAGGGATCTTACAGGTAAAAATAATTAGCATCTTTGTAATTAAATAATATTTTCACTGGCAATAGGATTAGAATTTGTCTGAAAGATTTAGTAGAGACCTAAATAATCCATCAAGTGATCAGGTATATACTGATTACAATCTACATAAATAGATTTAAATTCCATTTTTTAATAATATTTATTATATAGAATACATCTGTTTTGCAAAATCCATAATAAAACGTTTCTACGAAAATAAATTGGCTGAGTTAATTGTGGTTCAAGCCGTAACCAAAGCGGCAACAGTGTTGAATATTCGCCCATAAGATTTACATTGGCCTATGCCGGCCACGCTGCATAATAACTGTGACCCGCTCTATAGCAGAGATTTTATCTTCCATAGCGGAAATATCGAAAAAAACTGTGTTTACACTTATTTCCTTCGTTAACAGTGCAAATGACATTGTGCAATATCAGTTTCATATTCACGGACGATTATGAACGTCTCATATGAATAGTTTATTCCGTCAAACGTGTATTGGTGTAATACAGGACGATGAGATCGACGTTGGAATTCAAAGTGCATTGTAGCAAGTCGATCATGTTAAATGCGTCAGATGAAGCGCGATGCGGCTAAACTGTCCTAACAACTGATGCCTGTTATATATTCAAAGCACGACGTTCGAACGATGTTTACTAAGTAGAAAATGGATGGTGTTAATAGATCCGGAATTATTTTATCAAAAAAATAGTCATATATTAATTTTTGGTATAACCTATCTCAAATGCTTTGGATGTAATATTTGGATTTGTTTTGGTTATACTGGAAATTTGCTTTAAAAAGTAACTATATGTATCAATTGGAATAACATTTATATGGAATTTGATTGTGTAAAGAAGACAAGATTCACTTTCAGGCTTCCTGAAAAAAACACTGTTGCAAAACGGTAACCTTGTGTATATTTAATAAAAAAAAATAATTAAATAACATTAACATAGTAGGTAGAAAAAATATAAAACACTGTAAAAAAGTGTTTGAAAATTTAGAACTTGATATAATGGTGTAGTAAAAAAATATGAAGAACTTAAAAAATAAAAAGTGAATGAAAATTAAGAATAAAAAAAAAACAGTAATCTAAGTCGACTGCAATTTCATATATTCAGAACGTTTTAGACCATCTGTATGTAGTTAATAGTATATTATTACACGAGCGATTATGTAAGCCATTATTCACGAGAGTGAAGATTGAGCCCACGAGCCGAAGGCAAGTTAAAGGAATTTACACTACCAGAGCATTAAACAATTAAACCTTAGAACAACTCTTAATAAAAATCGACTTCCACAGAGTAAGGAGCACAATAAATTTTACCGAAATAACCTATTTTTAAATCATAATATAATTTACAGTAAAAAATTGGCGTACGTATTAAATTACCTTTCTTTGTTTTTCGCTCAATAAACTAAGTCAAATTTACATTCTTCATATTTTATTATATTATAGTTAATCTACGCGGTCGTATAGCGTAAATGATATATTAAAAGAAAAAATATTATATATGCCCCTAGTAATTTTAAGTTAGCATGTTGTATTGAATAAAGTAGGCACCGGAATATATTAAGGTTAATTGCTATTCAGAAAAATGTAAAAAGTAAAGAAAATAAAATTACGTTTCGGTAACAAATCATCAGAAGGAAAACTATTTACTACACAAGTCATTTGGTTAATGAAAATCGTTAACGCAATAGTTAACGCGTTTGTGTCAAAAACTAAAAGGTTTTTTTTATTTTTTTCCTATTAACAAAAACAAAAATTTTAGTTTTTAAATTTGGCAGTTGTCGACAATTTCATTTTTCCTACTCGAGTTAATATTAGACGTAATTTTGTTAGTTTGTAAAAAAATCTTTAATGCTAATTGTAGCTAAGGCACCTTTAAATTAATAATTTCTTATTGAACAGATAATTTCATGTAAATACAAAATGTATCACTTTTTGAGTCTATATCGATCTTTAGTTTTTTACAAACTCTGCCACTTTTGTAATAACAAATGTTGATATAAATATGATTCTGTAACTCTTATTTAGTTTCTAAATTTGTTACTATGTATTTTAAATAAAATAAATGGTGAATACGTATTTTAAAGAAAAGTTTTTTACAGAAAAATAATGGCAGTAACAAAACACAGTGCAGCACAAAAGAAAGATCTTACCAATAATTTGAACCAGTGCCACTTACCTGAAACAAAAAATACTAATATCAGTATACGTTTTGGTAAAAAATTTATTTATTTGGTTATGGTAGTTCAAATTTATACATATTTTATAAAATAAAAAATCGTTGATAAAATAATACTTACAGATTCATTATTCTTACATGTTTAATCATCAAGTTTGATGTATAAAGGAGGTTATCAATTTGAGGGGTAATTATCGCTTCAATAAAAATGTTACCACTCATAAAAAATACACTTATCAAAATTTGAGACTTTAAAACGGTTCGAAACATTCCTTTTTAAATTGTTGCAATTGCTCGATATTACAAAATAACAATGAATAAAATGTGTTCAACAATATAGTGCCTACAATCATGGTAATAAACCACTTTTATTTACTGTCACGGTTTATTGCTTATGGTCAAAATTTGCACACAGGATCGGTTCTTGTATTTGTATAATTTGGGTTGAGTATAATCATTTATATTTGTGTTCCCGTAGTGAGAGTTAGTCTGTGCTGTTTAATAATTTTTGTAAAAAATGTTTCGTCCTTGGGAAACTACATCAACGGCGCCCTGTGTTGCTGTTCCTGTTCGACGACGAGTTTTATCCCTTGATGCCAAAGAAAACGTCAGACATGTTCATCAGAAGCTGGTCCAAAGGGGTTGTGCGCTGTCAAATCAGCGATTTGACAGGGATACCGGAATCATCAGTGAAAGTTCACATTTCGAGGCCCATTTATCCGAGACGAAAACGAAATGATAGTGGTGTTTCCAGAACCACTGATGACGGTGATAAATATTTGACAAGAAGAAATATTTACTCTATATACGAAGAAAACTTGGTGCCTACTATCAGATCATTGCAAACAAGACTAAGGAGCTCCACTGAGAAAAGGATGTTAATTGGAAACCTATGGAAACTTTTATCCAAACATTTAAAACGTATTTTACGAATAAATAGTGAAAGTTTAGTTCAACCGTTCAGTTATTTATTCTAATTAGTTTTAAAATAACTTTGGGAGCCGTACTAAATGTTAGGGTTACATCAACTTTGGAAAAATAGCTGGACGGGTGCATACCACTTTGCTAACTTTCTGGTCAGAGAGGCTGCTCGATCATGAGCTTAGTACTCGAACCCTCCATAGGCCTAACAAAGTCAACATTAACTAACCTAATTAAGCCACACCCCCATCTGTTATTTAGACAGAGATGGGACGAAACAGAATGCTGTAGACTTTCAAAGGAACTACTTAGCTACCCAAATGACACAGCCAAAAAATTCCCGGCAAAAAAAACTCACTAGTGACGTGGGTTCTAACCAGTCACTTGGATCTCTATAAACATCTATATAGGATTAAAATAGAGATTGTGAACTCATTTTGTGTACCTGCTCGGTTTTCTTAACCTAACGTAAATCCCACCTTGTGGAATACCGCCAACATAACAGAGACTGTCACAAATATTACTAAGAATTACTTCATTGCTAGTGGCTGAGGCATCAAAGACAATTCTTAATTTTTATTTTTTAGTATTTATAATACCAAAATGAGGTAAACACCAAGTTTTATTGGATGTAATTTCAGCTTCTTCTTTAGTCAGTTTTCTAATATAACCTTTGTTAACGAAGTCTTCAAATTTTTTGCAGTACATTTCAGCATAATTTTTATTTTCATCCATTTTTCTTTCGGTAGAACAGAGTCTTTTAAAGGCATTACTTTTACTTTCTGGCATTGTAAACATATCATCTTTCCATAAAAGACCTGTTTCATACCTGCCGTCCTTTCTTGTCATTGTGCTGTCTAATATATTTTGAGCTCATCTGTCCTGTGGTGAAAGACTGTTCTTTTTGCTAGGAATGGTTTCCAATCTCCACTGTTTTACTATAATTGGAATACATGAAAATCCTGGTTTTCAGTTAGGACATATTAGGACAACTTTA
Source organism: Ophraella communa (assembly GCA_035357415.1). Taxonomy (NCBI): domain Eukaryota; kingdom Metazoa; phylum Arthropoda; class Insecta; order Coleoptera; family Chrysomelidae; genus Ophraella; species Ophraella communa. Next base: position 38,745,015 of record CM068990.1, on the reverse strand, counting down.
CTTTCTTTGCCTTAGACGATAGAAAACTGAAGAACAAATTGAAAACTAGGTATCTTCTTATCAACAATAAAATAGTTTAAATTGGCCTCTTTTTGACAACTAATTACAGGTCTTTGGGTTGGTCCTGCTATTAGTAAGACACTGCTAGGTTGAGATATGCAGGGTAACTTGGAAGACATTCCAAAATCTACTAGGAGTGACGTTCTTTTTCATATCCAGAATATCGACAGCAGTAAAGACGACTTGGATGTTTTAAATAATCTGGGAAAAAGGATTTTTTTGTGTCAGGTCAATATAAAAGCCGCTACTAAAAAAAGTCAATCCAAATATAACATCTATAAACTACAAACTTTTTTCCCCTGAGTCTTTAAAACTGCTTAGCCAAAGTACCTATGTAATACTATTTGAATCTTTCACAAATTTATTTATTGATGCATGTATTAGAAATTGCTACATTTAGTCAGTTTGACGTTTATTGCATGAAATATTTAATTTTATCCAGTGATTTATTTCCAATTATAAAATTATAGTTGTTAATGTATTTTAGAAAACTGTCACAGACAAATGATATATCTCACATACAGGTACATAGTTGCCCCTACAAATTCATAAAATATCATTTAAATCTCTATAATTTATTATCGTAGTTTGAATCACAATTAGAGTAAATTCTTGTTGATTAGATTAAACAACTGCAAATGTTTATACAATAATTTAAAAGAGGTTAATTCCAACAAATCAATTATTGATTACCATCCACACCGTTGCAAATCCCATTTGATTACCTTCATTGAACCGTAATTATGTATTTTACGCGGGTTGATTTATTGTTGGTAAACAATCGCGTGTAATTTTATTATTTGATCTTCGTGTAAAGTCAACAATTCCCTGTGACGATCAATAAAATCGAATCTTGTTAATAGGGTGAAAATAACCGGTGTTACTTTAAATAACAACTCAACTAAGACGAAGTAGAACAGACATAACCTCAAAAGACAACAGGACCCAAAAATAAGTCAATTACATTGCCCTTTAACAGCACTTTGTAAGTTTTTATAATAAATATATAGTTTTTAATATCATTTTAACAATAAACATCAGGATATATTCATGTATGTAGCGGATCATTTAAAACTACTACGAAGTAAGTTCTAGCTTGAGGCCTTACTGGATAAATTAACAGAACAACTAAGTTTAAGTACAAGTTGAATTCCTTACAATTATGTTTTAGAAATTGAATTCGAAAACTTTAATATAACTTCTTCGTTAACTATTTCATGATTAATCATCTGGAGATGCTATTGCTGTTAACTGTTTCAATAATTATCTTTAGACTAAACTTAGACAGTCTTATATAATGGTATATTATTGTATATTCTTTTGTCTTATTAAAGTTAAACTCAGCTGTTTGTCGATAAAAATCTTAAAAACTATTTTAGTGGTAAAATTAGTACCGTAGAATGGAGATACTTTAAATAACGGGTATACTTTGATTATAGGGTTGTAATTGTTGATTTTGTTACAAACATCAAATGTAGTGAAATATTAAATGCAAAATCAAAACTGAAAGGCACGGGAATATTTATTAATGAAAATTTGTCAAACGTGTGTTATAAACTTTTTCTCCAGGCAAAAAGAAAATTTGGATGTGTGGTCACACAATGGAAAAATTTATGTTAAATTTGACAACAATGTAAAATGTATCAAACAAGAAGCGGACTTAATGATTTAATAAAAAAAACCAATACTTTACTTTTTATTTCTAATAAAATTATATTTTAATTTATTAGGCAATCGATAAAATTTAGATTTTTCCTTGAAGAACTTGAAATAAAAAGACATCTAGCAGATCCACAATTTAGAGTTGTTAATGAACAAATAAATCTTGGACGTTCTCCACTATTAAACTGTTTACTTTGATTGAGTTTACATTTTTATACATAGATAAGACATAAATATATTAAGTTATTGTAAATATCAGCATGATATAGTTTTTTCTTGGTTTTTTCTATATCATTGCACAGTTATACTGATCTTAGAGGGAATTACATCCTGGGTGCTGATTCTAAGTCACAATTTCGACTCGAAATAATTTCGACCGTCATGGCGGAGTCGAAATGCGACTGTGCGCACCTAGCGAAATTATTGCAAAGTGAGCGTATGACGTCAGGAAATCGCGACAAGTCGAAATTAATTTCGACTAGACCATTTAGGTCGAAATGAGGATTTCGACTCGAAATTATGACATTTAGCAATTACATTTATATGCATTTATATCTGTTTTTGAGGTTAGCCGTCTGTTTAGTTAGTATCAGTATGTTATATTTATACATTTTTCAGTGGTGTTAATTTGTGAATATATCAATTATATCGAGTATTTAGCTTTATCTGGATAATAAATAGGTTCTATTATAAATAATGGTTGCATTATTTGAACAAGTAGCAATATAATAGCGGAGTTGGAATCAGAAGAAAACCGGAATTATACGGGACACTCAAAATACATTCTACATTTCATAATAGCCAGTTTGTGCAATATGTATTCTTTTTCTACGAAGCTAGTACACAACAGCAGTTCCCTGGTTGATCCTGCCATTATAGTATTGTGATGTTTTTCCTGTGCTAACAGTGCTGAATAACTATTTGTTTTATTTTATCAATAAATGTTATCAACCAATATTTCTTTTGTACATAAATTTGACTTTTAATAAAAATTATTCTCAAATCAACAGAGTCTATCTTTGATTAAGATTTTCTTAATATTTAAAACTCTATAATGCTATAATAGCTAAATATGTACCTACCCTTAGGCCTTAGCATCCACATAAATAAGTTAAAAGGTTTTGATCCAAATAGGTGTAGCCTTATAAGTCCAACATATACTTAGATGTAGTTGGTGGCATGGCATGTTCTATATATAAATTAAGTTTATATAACATAATTTATGTCTGCATCAGGTAAAAAATTAAAATAGCATAGCATTTTATGTCATATTTTATTAAAGAATTTTTTTACAGAAAACCTAAGGTTAACCTAGATACTATAACCATTATTTAAAAAAAAAATTGAAATTGCTACTTGTTTCTTGCTTCTCCTGAGTTAATATGTACAGCTTTGAATTTAGGTATTTACAGGGTACTGTAAATTTTGTCAAATCTTCCTGCCATTGTTGAAACTGATATTTGTCACCCAACTAAAAAATATAAATAAAATGAATATGAAAGCTTAAGTTTATAAATTTATGAAAACTGTTGTCAATGAAAATAAGCTGCTGCTGACTGCTGGTGCTTTACTTATCAATAATTATTTTTGTTCTTTTTTGTTAATATAATTTTTAAAGAAGGCCCCTTGCTGTTTGTCTTAAGGTTTCTTTATGGAACTAGCTTTCCTTTTAACTTTATTTTTCACACCAATACATACCTAAAATGTGAACTATATTATTATACCTTTAAGCAGGTAATGTCATTATATTACAAATCTATATCAAAATATTGCTTTATACATGTAAAATAGTTGTAGGTACTTACTCGCTGCCATTTTTGGCTTGTTTTACCTTGCCCTATTCATCCCGTTTAACAGGGTGCTTTTCTCTCCCAGAATATTGTTTATAAAATCCAGATGCTCTTATATAAAATACAACATCATTTCCTTTTGCTGAAAGGACACTTTGGTTACACCATCACCTTCGTCTTCCAAATAATTCATTTTGATTATTATAATAATAAATAAAATTTAAACCCAAACAAAACAAACTAATGAACTTAACCTTAATACAACATACGTACTCGCAAACAGCTGATCAAAATATAAAAATGTGTGCCAATCATATATTTATGCGATGCCAATGACATAAATTAATTATCCCCAGATATTACCAAAAGTCGAAATCACTTGGAATCGCTAAAGATTTCGACTGTCATGGCGGACAATTTCGAGTCGAAATTATTTCGAGTCGAAATTTTCACTTAGAATCAGAGCCCAGTATAATCCCTTAGGGCTAATAACATCTAGGCTTTAATATTGTTATGTCTTATTACTTCCATACTTGGTCTAGCCTTAATACTACCTAAACATCAGGTACCTAGCTACAAAACAAACAAAATGTAACTTAAATGTCAATCTGATGATGCTTCTTAGCGAAACGGCCGTCATATTTTTTCAAATAAACTTGGAAGTTACGTTGAAACGAAGAGTTTTTTATTATTCTTAATAAAATTATAAGGTGTCGGGCATTTAGCCCGCGCTAGTAATATTTAAGTGATCTGTTTTCTTATTCACTAAGGAGATTCTGTACTACTGAGTAAAATCAAAGTTGTCTCCTTATCCTATTATTTGTAGCTAAATCACCAAATTGGGAACCGACTTATAATAGGTATTTTTATGAGACCATACGTCTCATTGTTAAATATATCTTTTTCGTTTTTACGCAGAAAACCTGTTAAGGGGAAGCAATATCTGGAGGCCGTGCATTTGAATTAACTAAGCCTTCACTTTCTCCATTGTAAAATTAAAGTAAATTCAAAATAACAGCAAGTTAAATTATTGCTATAATTTAATTTTTATACGCCAAATTTATACACTTTCCTTCGATTAATTAGGATTATTTTAACTTCTTGATTGCTTTCTTGTTATTTCGTTAACAGTGTCAAGTTTATTTTAGTATAATTTTTCATTTACAATTCGCCACTATTATTGAAATAAATGTTTGGAGCACAACGCACACCCACATCACGCACCATGTCACATTTTAACTCTAGGTTTAGTCACTTAAAATGTATATTGTATTAGACTTTAATTACGTTCATTAATGATGACAATTAATTGAAACAGATAGGTTTCCTGAATGCCTTTAATTTTCTTTGTTGTTCAAATTTACATAAATTAGTTGGTGTGATTTTCAGAAGTTTCGAAAGTTCCCTTTTGAATATACATACTCATTTAATTTGTCGTCATTACATTGTTTCAATAAAAAAACTTTTAATGATTAGCAATTCAACGACTTGTCCAAATTCAAACGAAAAGTTTTCATTGCCAAATCCTTAACTTTGACATAATTAGGGTGATTAGTAAAATTGTCAAGCCAGTATAAAAATATTAAAATTCTGTATGTGGAAAAAGTAAAACAAAAATGTAATAATTATTTACCAAAGTTCAATTTGTTTTTTCTTTCGTTACATATTGATTGTTTGAGTGTTATGCTTATTTTTATATTAACTTTTAAATATATTAGAGAATAGTAATTTATAACATTCAATTTTCAGCATATTATCCCAAAAATATTCCATTTTTTTTATATTTGAGTTTAAAGAAATTTAGGTAATATTAGTTTTAACGATTTTCATTTAGATTAAATTCAGCTGTGACGTAACTTGAAATTTCGGTGTGTATTTTCTAAAATATAGAAAATTATGAGTTGACTTGCCAAACAGTACACTTTCTCCATAATAAACGCGTTATGAATTCACCCCTTATTTGGAAGCCACTCGATAAGAATACTTTATATTCTAAATATCTTGAAACACTCCATGAAAGTTTGTACTTTGGGGAAACTTATCGTCTGGAAATCGCTCTCTTGGATCTTGGAGGGTGAATTGGGCTTGTTTTTAGAAAAACTTTTGCCCTTTATATATTAGTAAACCTAGATAGGTTGTTTGAATTTAGAAATCTCATCAGTCATTAGTTATTGTTCACAAGAACCTGTTTTGGCCGTTTGACCATCAGAAAATCGTCAGGGTCTTAGTCGAGTGACCTCTTCAGAAGTGGGTTTATGTGGTTAGGGAATGAGGTAATCAAGTCTTTGGTAGCTTATCGTGTCCACCATAAGGTCTCGTCGGATATCTGCGTTTCGTAAGAACAGGGTGACCCGGTAATTAGTCGTAGCGTCTTGTTTTGTATAGTTTAAAGTCTGTGAAGATGTGAATTAGAAGGTTGTCCCCATACTGTCGATGCTTATAATATGATTTGTGGAAGGATACAAGTCTTGTAAAGAGTGAGTTTGTGGCGGAGACTTAGTTTACTGTCTTTGGATATGAATGAAAGGGTGGAATTTACAAAAAAAAAAACCTAAAACAATATTCTGAGGAGAGACCAGCTGCTTTATTGCAATAGTTCATCAGGTGAATTCTTACAACATACATATATTACATGAAGCGTTTTGCCTCCTCAAAAAAAACAAAAAAAGAACAAAATAGAACTTATTTATATGCTAAACTAACTACAAAACCAACAAAATGAAAATAAGCTTGTTTGGTCTAAAGGACCTTAACATTAAAGTTAACAATAGTTACTGATGGTCTGAGGGACCGTACCTAAATTGATAATGAATATAAACCCTGTATTACCTATTCTAACCCATACAGTTAACAGAGAGTTTTCCGTTCTTTACAGCAAGGAAACGTTAAAATGCGTTACTAATTATATTTCTATAAATTTGACCTTAGTCAATTACCTTGTGGTGTACAAGGCGCCTGCTGGCATTGCGATGCACATAAACAATTGTTATTTTCTTGGGCGGAGAGAGAAAGAGTTGATTTATAAAGATAATATGCCATGGGTGAAAGGTATTCCTTTCAAACATTCTTGTTCTATTGAGTGAAAAGTGTATTAGATTAAAACGATCAACTCTTTCGGGGTTATGGCAGAAGTTTGGTGTTTGGTTTAGACTTCCTCTGGTCTGCTTACTGAACCTTGGGAGTCAGTCCAGTATTTCCTTTGTTTTGGATCTGCTTCTTCTTTTGCTTTAAGTATTTCTTCCATTTTTATTTCTTCCGTACCTTGTTTATTTCTGTCGTGTTGTTAGATTTGTCCAAGTTCCCGCTAATATGACGTACTCGCAGCCTATTGTTTGGTATATTCTTAAGCCGTTTAGTATCACAAAGGTAAGTATTCTTTGCGCTTATTTCTCCTGTTGCGTATACAGTCCTTCCACTCCTATTGGTTGGAGTGGTATCAGGTCAATTAATTCCTCTGGCTCTACTGCGATTTCTATTGGTGTTAGTGCTTTAGTTGGAGTTGGGGTTAGTCCAATCCATTGATTATCGATATATTATAAAGGAGGAGTCAAATTTTTACAATCTACTTCTTCCGCGTAGTCCTGTATTATTCTGGTTATTGGGGACATGAATTTTGATTAATTGGCTATAGTTAATGGTAGTTCATAGAAACATTTGTCTGTTCTCCTGATTGCTGCTGCGTAGACCAGGCCCAAAGTTCTCCGAAGAGGATTGTTTGTTTTTGCCCACAATGGAATGGGATCATTACAAACATTAATCGTTTGGAGGATCTCAGTCCACCGGACATTTCGCAGTTTTTCTAGCCCTCCCTTGACTAGTAGGTTGGCTCTGTTTTTGTCGAGCCGTTTCATAGTTAATTGAGCCATTTTCCGAGCTCTATTTTTCACCTGGATAAGATTTTTTATCCTAGGGGGATAGAGCAGGGGTTTGATGTAGTAGTTGATTTGGAAAAGGTACTCCGAACTAACGCTGTTTTCATTTCATTTGTAATTTGGAGAATTTCTTTGTCCAAATCATGCATGTTGTTGAGCAAAGGGAGGGGTTGGTTCATATTAATAAGTATTTCGGAGTATTTGATCCAATTCACTTGTGATCGTGTTGCGTGCATCAGTTTCGTTTGTCAGTTCTAAAAGAATAGGATTGTGGTCCGAGCTGAGTTTCGTTTTTGTCTCTATTTGAAAGTTAACGTTGCCGTTACTCAATATAAAAATATCAAGAAAATCAGCGATCCCCTTACCAAAATAATTCGGTTCGTCTGACCCAATAACTAGATAGTCATGTTGGTTCGAATGTGAAATTCGGTTGTTTGGAGTTCAAGTCGTTTCCGATTATGGTGTTTTGATCGCGGTGTAAAATTGTGTTGTAACGGTTTAGAAATGAATGTGAAATATCTTTTTGAAGCCATGATTCAGAGATGACAATTACGTCAATGCTTGAAACGCTTGAAATGCCACAGACATTCCAAGCCGCTATCTTTAAAGAGTTATATTGTTTAATTTCATTTACCATATGCCCCAGTTCTGCGGATAAAATAGATCTGGGTTCAGACAATATATCATTGAATTCTGTGGTGTTATGTTGTGTAGCTGATGTTCTGTTTTTTGCCGTTTGGGCATATGTTTTGTTTTGTGTTGATGTAGTGGTTGTTGTTGTTGGTTTGTTTTGAGTAAGTGTCTTGTGTGCTGGGTAGCCTCTATAGTTTGCAGGTTGAGGTCTCCCGCAATTCGCACAACAAGCCGGAGTATCCCAAGTCTTCTTACAATCTGAACTTAAGTGGTCCATCTCACATATGGTACACCGTGTTTCCAAGTGACAGTTCCTTTGGGTGTGATCAAATCCCTAATACCTGTGTCACTGCGCGAATTGCGTGTTGGCCTGCCGTATATTTACTTTAATTTTTATAAAAAAATAAGTTTCTTTTTGTATATAGTAAATTTCAGGCTCCTTGTTTCAAAGAAAAAAAAACATCCTGAGAGTGAAATCTCTTACTTTTCATTTTCTTTCGAGTTAAAAGCTTCTTTGGAAACAATCGTATCCATAATGTCTTTACTGAATAGAAGTCCAATTTCAAGAAAAAGATTTAAACACGTACGAAACTCATCTAAAAAGTAAGTAATCATCTTCGAGAGTCCTAAACTATCAAACGTTTGAATGGTATCTACACGGAAGAGACGGATGGAGTTTAAACAAGCGGAAGATTAACCGGACTTTCCGGACTTTCTGTTCTCTTTCGTTAATACGAATAGTGGCGATGCCACAATGTTCTCTTTCTACATATAGAGAGAACAAGAGAGGGTCGTATAAGCTGTTATTAACGACAGTATCCCCACAATTTCTAGATTTTTACGCAAACGAATTAATTCAGTGTAACGAGGCAAATAGCATTTCGCATGGATATGTATATTTGTTAAAAAAATCATGTTTGGTTAGGTTAGGTTAGGTTCATTAATTTGTTTATTAATTAATATTGCTGCATGTATATGTAGCATTCTATTTTTTTTATTTTCATATTTGTTGAAAATTTCTATTACTAAAAACAGCAGTTAATAAATAACAAATTAGTTTTTTTCAAACCAAAATTACTACCGGATAAGGATAAATATCAAAGAAACAATATATTAGTGTTTGTTTTTTCTACTATCTAGCCTACTGACAGCCAGCTGAAGTATCATAAACCAAAAACAAAATCACTGACACTGTCAAAAACTGTCCTAGAATTTAAATTTGTCAATTATTTAGTTTTCCATATACTCTGTAAACTAATTTTAAGTAATAAGAGTTTCTCTAAAACCCGAAATTATTTTTCACCCTAAAGAAAATACATTAAATTATATAGGTAATAGTTAACGTACTCATTTTGGAAAATAAGTTTCGAATACAAAGTTTGCGAACGTATTTCTAAAGAAAAAAACAACTTCTTTCTGAGATACTGGACAGAACGCAGTAAGAATGATAGCAGGACTGTTGATCGAATACTGTAGGCGTAATAGACACATAAATCAGACAGGGATAGACCTATGCAGGTTCTTGGCACAAGGAGGAGAAAACCACAACCCACGTCTTGTTCTATTGTGAAGGTCTAACAAGACTGCGTTTGCATTATCTTAGAAAAGAAAAATGGTACATGAAACATCCACCATCAAGCTTAATGACTTTTATCAGAAGGCTAGATGTGGTGTTTTAAAATACTGTAACAAAATTCGGGGGCGCCAATTTGTAACACTATTAGCTCCTCAAAGGCACTAATTTGTAACTAAATTACTCTCCAAAAGAGATCCCGGCTAAGAGACCCTCTCCAGGGGGTGGTTCGACTCCAAGTTAATGCTCACTATAGGAAGGATGACTATAGGAATCGATGACTCTACGTTGGTTACACAAATAAAAATTAACTCGTTCTTTGTTTGAGGGACGGTTAGAAGACTCGGGATGTCATAAAAAAAATATATATATATAAAACAAAAAGGGGGACCAAAAATTTGAATGACGTAAAACCAGTTTAAGTATGGCGACTCTTTCACGGTGGCTATCCGTGGTTTTTTATGTTTAAACAGAATGACTAAAATGCAATACTCAAATGAACATACAAGTCAAATATCAGAACTCCAAAACCAAGACAACAAAGTTATCGAACAACAAAGTGTATCTGTATTAGCATATATGACTCAAACATAAAATAGCAAATACTCACTACAGATAAGTATCGGTTTAAAATTATAAAATTGTCTAATATTCTTAAAAATTGTACTCAAAAATTATTTCAAACTCAATTCTTAAATTTGTCAATTGTTATTTAAAAAAAAATCAAACATGTAACTGTTTCAACTCAAAAATGTCTTAAATTTGTATTAAAAAAACAATATACTAAATACTACTGGATATTTAAGAATGCAATATCAAGTTAATTTCTTTCAGCAAAAAATTTGTTTCAACAAAACTTAAATCAGCAAAACTCAAAATGTTCAAAAAAAGTCGTCGATTCAAGGGGCAAAAAGTTATTTGGACGTTATGTGATTTAATAGCAACAAAAAAATTATTATCTATAGCAAGAGTTAATGTTGAGGTCAAAAATAAATCAAAAAAAAATTTATATACCTCTTAATCCAAACTATAGCAAAGCAATAACAAGGGGCGCCAATTTGTAACACTATTAGCTCCTCAAAGGCGCTAATTTGTAACTAAATTACTCTCCAAAAGAGATCCCGGCTAAGAGACCCTCTCCAGGGGGTGGTTCGACTCCAAGAGTTAATGCTCACTATAGGAAGGATTGGGATGTATAATAAGGGTGCCATTATCTTTTGAACGCTATCGATTAAGCAAACAAACTACACAAAAACTAAGGTGAGAAAGATAGAAACACCTTGTAATTACTTTAATTAAACAACAAATAAAGAAACTACTTGAAATAAAGACCGACTACGCTACACCCTTAAGACTTATAGTCTAAGGTATACAAATGAAACTGTTTTTTTTAAATATAGATTATTTATTGAAAATGTAAGTACTTGCTGATAATGAACTGGAGTTGTGAAAAGAAGACTTAACTTTAACTTTCTGTGCTGTCTAGAAGGGCGGCTTCAGCTTCTTTGTGGAGAGATGAAAGTTTCTGTAATGGTTCTGGCTGCTCAAAATGTAATAGTATTCTTAGCTCAGAAGTGGTTTGAAGGACTGTCTACACATAGGCGGTAACTGGGCTCTAAATTTAGGGGTATCTTGACTGTAACTCGACTCAAACTTAGAGGTATCTTGACTGTAACTCGGCTCCAACTTAGAGGTAATTTAACTGTAGCTTGGCTCCAACTTGGAGGGTTGTATCTTTCAACAACAAAAAAGGAGAAATTTCACAAGATGCTTCAGTTGGCCTGTTTTTCGATGAAAGGGGGTATCGTTGCCTTGCGGGTCGTTTAAATAGTCTTGCTCAAAACAGAATTTGTGTTTTGTGTCATTTGTCAGAAGGAATGCGTTCTTTATTTGGCCTCGTTCAAACAGATAAATAGTTAGCGTCTACAAGGGTTGTCTTGTGTACAGTAGCATTAACAGTGAATAGGGGTCGGTTTTAACGGTAATAATAGCGGTATCGTTTACGGTCGGTAATAGTGCAAGGTGACATGACGATAGACATGTTACAATACAAAGGATAGCACAATAGATCTGTAAAGGTTATACTATATCAAGCTGATAGACTGGCCTAAATTTGCAATTTGTAATATTTGATATTTAAAAAGGCACCCATGCTAAACTGTATATAAACTTTACCTTGAGGTGTGTAACCTGTATCTAAAATTCTTGACGGCTGGGTCGCTCTAGAGCGCTTGGGCCACATTTGGCCGATGCCTCCTAAAATTGGCCCTACTTACTAGCTTTTCAATCAACCTACCTGCCTTTGCAGTAGATTATAATGTAACCTCAAAATGGAAACTCGCAAAAGGACGTGTTCAACTGTCTCATTTACTTGTTAATATTCTGGGGTGTCAGATCAACCCAACCTGTTCAGATGTTACCATGGGTGGCAATGGCCTATAATTATGCCTTCTCGTCATGGCCACGTATACCTTGGCTGATGTACTATCTGGATACTTCAGAAGTCTCTTCTTTATATGTCTAAAATTTTTGAAGGATGGGTCGCCCCAAAGTATTTGTCAAAACAGCGTTCCTTTACTGGGTCAACTACCGTTGATGCTGGTAAACTGATGAGACTACCAGGTCTCAAAATCTTTTGGGAGGCAACTTTCCTAGCGGTTGTCCTTAAAATTCCATGACTGATCGAGCCTGAAGTAACCACTTTGTTGTTGCAGGCTTCGGTAATGGCCATAGAAGAAGTTGGACAAAGGCTGAAGTGGAGAGTGAGATAGAAAGGGGTCTCGGACACGACGTGAATGAGTTGTATGATGTAATAAGGAGTTGTAAAAAAGATGGAAAGGGTGACTACAGGCGTGCATGGAAGGCTAATTAGCGGTGGAATGAGGAAACAGAGGAGTTGCGGAAGGAATGTAAGCAAGAACGGAGAAGAATATTGGGGGGAAGAGATGGGATAAAGTGTAGAGAGGGACATAAGAAGAAGAAGGAGGAGGATCTGGAGCGAAGGGTGGAAAGAGAGAAAAGAAAAAAGTGGAAGGAGTTACTGGGGGAGCTGGAAAACAATCCGTGGGGTAAGGCATATGAAATAGCGAAAGGATGGGAGGAAGCCGAAACAAGGTGCTAGAAGAAGAGTGGGAGGAGATTATTGAAAAACTATTCACGATTTTGTTGAGAGTGGTACAGGGGTACAGGACAGTGGATGCATTAGCAGCAGCTGTGCTGTCAAGGTCATACCCTTTGGACCTGGTGGCTAGGGCAAAGAGGTAGTGGTGGAAGGGTGCTACAAAAGAGGATGCTCAGGATTGGATGGAAGAGGAAATGATGAGAAAGTGGGAGTGAGTGGATGGACCGAGAGTTTGGGGAGGTAAACTACTTTTTTGCCCAAGTGCTCACTGGGCATGGGGGTATCTACACAAGATTGGGAAGAGAGAGACTGAAGTACGCGTGAGGTGTGAGGTGGAGGATGATGAGGGTCATGTGTTTAGATGTTGGAAGAACAAGGAGGATTTAGAGGAGTTGGAGAGGGTAGCAGTGTATTGGAAGAACATGGTGGAGATAATGTTGAGAGGAGAAAAAGAATAAGTAGAGGTTAACGAAGGGTGAGTTGGGTTCTGGATAAGGGCACATCGAACATGAGTTTCCCATCTTAGCCCGAAAAAAAATACTAATGAATTACTTAAAACATAATTTCGGACGAGAACTGTTGGTTTTTTTCAAAATTATCTATACCCACTTAAGAGATTACGATTGTATGTTCGATAAATTTGAAGTGGCAGTATATAAGTCGAAGTAAATGACACGTTTTCTTGATTTTCCTCGTTTCTCGAGAGCAATATACCGCACTTGGCTACATAATAAATTCGCCCTAAGGGTGTACGCGAGGGCGAATAAACAGATATCGTAAAAACTCGTAGTTGTTATATGACGAGTATAGGAAACGTTATTTTTTAATTAATTTTCGTTCTTGATTTAATTACTAAATTATTCTGCGTATAAACGTTTGTACTTTGTAAACTATAAGGGTTGTCCGAATGTTTGTTTTTTCGCCAGAAAAATTTCGAGCATTTTTTTTATGTGCTTTGAATATACCCACGTGTTTGTTATTGCAGGCTTGTTCGTGCGTTAATTTTTTACGGTTTACGTTAACGGGGTAACAATTTCTGAATATGAATATGTTTGCTTTTTGCTTCGGCTAAATATTCTAAACGAATTTAATGGTCTTATTTTATTTATTTATGTTGAAAATACTACCCCCGTTCCGTTTGACTGTTTTTTGGAAGTTCCAAACCCAGTTGTTTTCAATTACTTTCAATTGTCATTAACACACGGAGGCAGCAATACTTTTTAACTGGCCCCTTTCGTTATCATGAAACAGTTTTTTTATTATAAGCCAAACAGAATGTGCTTTACATCAAAGTTAGTCTGAAATATTTCTTCTATTACCTTTAATTATTATAATAAAATTGACTTTTTTGTTTAATTTATTATTTGAATCTATAAAATATTATATAAAATGAGGAATATTTAAACTTACAAAACGCGCCACCATTGGACGGCAGTTGACACAGCATAAGATTTATCGGATGATGGTGAGCGTTTGAAACATTTTGGGTTTTACGGTGTTTGTTTATGTAGTTGTTTAATCGTCCTGAGCTTCCATACTGTTTAAATTTGTGTATACTTAAAATTCAATTCTATTGTTATCCAAAATATGAAATAGAGTTATGTAGTTGCTGTTACTATTATAATTATTTTGTTTATGGATTTATAGATTTTATAGAAGTAGAAGTATTTGATGAGAGTACAAATTAAACAGTTTAAACTCATATTTCTGTGCTGATTCCTAGTTCATCTAGATTTGTAGTGAATCCAGAACGGAAATTAGTTCTGTCAAAGCTCAATTGAAAAATCTACCGAAAATATTTTGAATCAAATCTCGATTTTACAAGCGATTGAAAGCAGTCAAGGTTAAAGTTGAAGATACATTTTAACTCAAAGCATTGCTTTTTATTCAGAAATGCACACAGTGTATAGAATACAAAAACTTAACCCATATTCTAGCCGTTTGTTGTTAATATTTGTCTAAAACAATTATCTCCAATAATAATTTATACGTAATACGAAGGGGAGAGTTGGGAGACTTTTTTTGTTTTTTTTTTGTATAATTTCTTTAAAAAAAATTATTCATATTTCTGTTAGTATCAATATGATGTCCTGTTTATGAAGCAAACACTAAGTACATTAAACTTAGAAGAAAAACATATTTATTCGGGTTATTGGCTTTTGAGTTTCACCCTACAATAGGGATCAAGTCTCCTACCTTAAGGGAGACTTGATCCCTCGTGTGGGGACACATGCTTACCTTGAACGTATTTCTCTTTACCAATACTTTTATGGTAATATTGCTAATTTTTGCAACCAATTATAATTAATAATTCTTTGCAAAAACTTTATTGTTCAAAAAACAATGGTTAGAGAAATAAACATTGGTTTAATACACGGCCTAGACATGCATAAAGCGAGAACTTACAAAAGGAACAAATAAATCAAAAACAAATGAATCAAATGAAACAAATGGATCAAAGTCAAAAAACTAATTTAACCAATGCTAATATTGTTAGGGAATCTAATTTTAAAGTTAAAATATCCACGTCTTATTTCAGGTTTTGGCAACACTTTTCTTACACTCTCTCTTGACACGAGTCCCTCATCTTTAAATTGTGGGCCAATAGAAGTGCTTTTTACGTATTTTTAAAAAGTACACTAATATTTCGGTACTTAAAATATTATTTTCGGTCACTTCTCCCACAAAATATGATTTTCCTTTTTTTCGTTTGAAATTCTACCAACACAAAGTCTTTAATTTTCGGGCAGCATATTTCAAAAAACTCGTCCTCACTTATGTTTGAGCAGTCACTTTCTTCAGCCCTGAGATCAATATCATCCAAACTGTCTCTGCTATCTTCTTCTCTTTTCTCTTTTTTTTGGCTTTTATTTTCTTTAATCTCTCTACCAGCAAAACTTCTTTTTACACTCGAAGCCTTTTTTTCTCTTTCTTCGCGCTCTGCTTCTAACTCCTGATTCTCCGGTGTTTCAGTTATAACCCTACAACGACCCTACAACGTCCTTTTGATAAAAAATTTTCTGACCTTGGAGGTGCCTTTGGGAATGGTCGAACTTCCTCTGGTGTCTTTGCCGTCGAAGCTAAGTTTATACACTTCCGACTGGAGTGAAGATCCCGAAGGGCCTGCAGGTGGTAAAATTGGTGTTTGTTCACAGCGGTTATGCATTCCTCCTGGATCTGGTCTGTCAGTCACCAAGCTAGTGTAAAACTCATCATCTCTAAAAATGTTGGAATTCAATGGTTGAAATCCCTGACACGCGGAAGCCACTTAAAATGTTTGCTGGAGAAAATGCCATTGGATAAGATTGTCCAAGAAGGCCTGGTATTGTTTTAACTTTAGAATGGGTAGACCATAATTTAGGCGGGATGCATGTAGTAGGTAATCTGTAAGCTGTTTTTCTTCTGCGCTAGTAAAAATGAGTGATTTTTGAAACCCATGTAGATGATCATCCCCCCTACCGATCACTCGTTTTAAGGTCATAACATTAATATGGTAGTTTTTTGCAGTGCCTTTATAGGAAGCGCCATTTTTAACTTCTGCAACAGCTGCTTTAACGGTTTCGGCATCAGGCGGTACTCTCGGTGTTGCTCCTTCCTTTGGTTTATAAATTCTTGGCATCTGTAACACCAAACAAATAAATAAATAAGAACGTGCCTCTTAACATAAATCAAAAAAATATTCATAGGGGAGACTTGATCCCGGGATCATGTCTCCCTCTCACAACAGGGATCAACTCTCCCCGAAATGCATTTGATTTTAAGATTGGTAACACCCAAAATATAACCTCTCAAACCAGGTTTCCAAATATATCAAAATGTTTGTAAGAAAGCATCAAAACTAGTCGCAAACCACAATCTCCTCTCAAGCACTTTCCTGATAAACTAAAACAAACATAAAACTTACCGTAAAATATGTTTCAAATCCGAAAAATCACAAACTTTTTACACCATGCGTACAATCGGAGCGTCTCTTACTGGTTTATGAGCTAACAAGTGGTTCATCACATTTTTATAAACTATAATTTACACATAAAAGAGTAAATTGACTATGACTTAAAAGGATATTTTATATAAATTATTATTTTTATTTACAAACGTATATGTCATTAGTAATGCCAGTAAATGATACTATTTATGGGCTTATTCTGTACAAAAATGTTAGCGGTAACAGCGCTGTAAATTTTCAAGGTCGAGAGATATCATGAAAATGCTATTCTTTACGCTCTTACTCTAATTTACATGGATGTATTGTAACATTTTCGCTGTTAAAATAACGCCAACCAAAACATTCGACGTTAGGAGTGTTAAAACTGTCAAACTGTGTTTGTGATAGAATTGTAAATTTTCAAGAAGTAAATCAAAATCAACAACATCATTCCATAATTATAATAGTAAAAATAAATATATAAAACTAATAATAATAAATATCTTTCAATAAATATAAAGATAACCTAAAAAGTCTGCAATTTATATTAACCAACACAATAAAAGTGAAGTTAGCTGCAATGTAATATTGTTTAGAATACGATTTTTAACCGCGGTGTTAAATTTGATTTAACATCGCGATTTTAGTAACATCGATGTTAAATTTACAGCTGTTACGAATATTTGTACAGAATAACCCTATTAATCTCTCAGTGTACCCTAACCTTTACTACAAGTGCCCCCCCCCCTAAAAAAAACCTTTCTACGGTCTGCAGTGGTCTGACTTTCCACCATGGTGTAGTGTACTAATTTTTTTTTCTGTTACTAATTAAAATTATTTTTTAGGTATTGTTTGTTAGTTTCATAATTACCTATTCAATAATTTTCACAAAGACACAATTATTTGATACTTAATAAACAGTTAAAAACTATATTAATCTTCCAAGATGTTAAACTATAAAAAAAGTATGCAGAAATGATTCAAAATCAAACTTTGTTAATGTATTTTATAAAAAGTCTACTACAAATTTTTTAAAATCAATATTTAAAATATTTTTTAATCTTTCAAAGTAAAAAGATTTATCGACCTTATTATTTATTTAACCATAATAAAATACAAAGTTACATATATGTTTTCTTTACTAAGCAGAATTGCAAGCTTAGTTTGTGGCTCGAAAGTGAATCATATTAATAAAAAATTAGCTGCTCTTCCTAGTACAATACCGAAGCTCGTATATTTCAAAGGCACGTTCATCCATAGTGATTGCGTGTATATGTTGGGAGCGGCAATATCAAGAACTCTAGTAGCACCACCGAGAGAGGAAGCCGACGTGGATGAGCTTATCGAACTAATCGCTGCCCCGGGGAGCGGTTAGTTTGCGATACTCCCGACGCTGTAAAAACCTTCCTGATTTATAACTCTCTTGTGGAGTAAACACTCTAACTAGCTCTCCCCGTTATGTACGCCCAGGTAAACCGAAGGCCCCTGGTCGGCATACCCCTTTTTGACTTACGATCGGACAGAACTCGTCGACGATATATCAACTGGATTTAAGTGATTTTGATTGAAACATCCACCATAAAACACAATTACGAACAGCATCACGTATTGACAATACGGAAAAATAACTATCAGACTCATTTGAAAGACAATTTTACTCAATTTTAACCCAACTGTTTTTAATAAAAGTTATATACTTATAATTTATTATTATCACAGAAATATAATAAACAATTAAATCAAATACTACGTTTAATATGGACACAACATAAACAGTTTATTCCATTAAGAATATTAGACAAGGAACTTACTCGTTTTTTACAAAACTAAAATTTTTGTTCAAAGACAGCTGTTTCGATATTCCATCGTCGTTAGAATGGCGGCGTAATAAAGTGACATTTTTTTTTTCATAAACAAAAAAGAAATTTTTTTGATTAACGTGAAAGTTTAGTTCAAAATTTCTTAGTTTCTTAGTTCTTAAGAGTAAAATAAGCTTTATATAAAACAATTTGAACATAAAGATGGTGTTTTTAAACTGAATTGTTGGTAAAAACTATTGAGACAATATTTCGTATACCAAATATAGTTAAAAATACACATATGTCCAAAAGTTTGGAATAATGGAATATTTCATCTTTTTATTAATTTTTATACATATTTTATTTTGATATAGGTAAATATCATTTTGCTACAACTCTAACCAATACTAAATAAATCTCGAATTCAGATAAACATACAAAAAAAATGATTTATTCTTTTGAGGTGAAAAATATACAATGTATTACAAACTTTTCAAATAAAATTAATAATCAGTATTTCCCCCATAGGCCTGTATGCATGACTGTAGGCGATGTGGCATGTTATCGATTAAATGGTCGAGCTGGGCTTGCGAAATTCTCTCCCATTCTTCACGAGCAGCATCTTTCAGTTCTCGTAGAGTAATTGGGGGAGGGTTTCGCTTCTTAATGCGTGTTTTAAGAATGTCCCAGGCATGTTCAATGACGTTCATGTCAGGGGAATTTGATGGCCATCTTAATGTGGACATTACTTCTTCTTCCAAAAAATTTTGTATTGCAGCTGTTCGATGTGGAGGTGCATTGTCATGCATAAACACAAATCCATCACCTACCGCCCCCCGGAATAGACGCACAACAGGATTTAAAACTTCCTCGATGTACAAAGCACCAGTGATTCTCCTCTCCAAAACCAGAAGAGGTGTCCGTGTGCCCCTCATAATACCACTCCAAACCATAATACACCCACCTTCAAATGGAACACGTGGTTGGGCTGTTTCTAATCGGGCTTGTCGTCCTGGAGCCCTCCAAACTAGCGTTCTTCGCGAATCAGAAACCAAGGAAATTCTTGATTCGTTAGAGAACATCACGTAATTCCAGTTAGGACCATGGTGTAACATTTCTTGAGCCCATTGCAACCTTACAATTTTTTGTTGATAGGTTAGTTTGGGAACACGTAGAGGTCTTCTGCGATACAAATTTACCGCATGTAATCTTCGTGTAATTGTTTGTCTTGAGATATTCAGTTCTTCAAGTCTAGCAATTTCTCTTGATATGCCACTTGTAGATTCCTGTCGATTTCTTTGAGCTATCAATGTTATCTGCCGTTCTTGTGCTACTGTTGTACATAAATTTCTGCCACTTCTGGGACGATCCTTTACATCATTTGTGTCTTGGATTTTTTTTAAATTTTTGATACAGCACCCTGAGTAACACCAACAATATTCGCGATATCTCTTTGACCCAAGCCCTGTTGTAACCAAGCAATTACTCTAGACCTTAAAATATGATATCATGTCATATCATGACATTTTTAAACAGCTCAAATTAAATTTAAACAAGAATTGGAATAATGTGACAGCACCCAAATCAATTAAATATGACCAAATTAATACAAAAACGAATCAAATTTAGTATTATTTTGATTGATTAACGCTTTAAAATAAATATTAACAAGAATTTTAAAAAACCATAGGCGTAGATATATTATTTCTAAATATTCCAAACTTTTGGACATATGTGTATCTTTTTAGTAAAGAAATCCGTTATGAATCAAAATGCCAGATCAAAATTTTTCCACCAAAAATATTAGTTTTTAATTCTGTTTCTGAGTGATTTTTTTATTTTAATTTCATCTAACATACTACAGTATTCTAGAAAATTAAAAATATTTTCCTTATGTAAACCGTAATGTATTTTCCAGATATTTTTCGTGCTCGAAAAACTTTTGTTTTCTTCTTAGAACACCCACACAGTCGATTGCTGTTTTATTTCAGACTCTAAGGCATATATCCATGATTAGATTTCCTTTATTATTTTATACACGTCTTTTGAAGGATTTTCTTACACCCATAATTTTTTCAAAAAGTTCTGTCACGAACGATTTTATTATCATTTCACATCTTTTTTTACGGGTGGAAAACTGCTCCAGGCTCCTGGTACTTGTTCTGCTATTCCCCGGAAGTGTGGGATTCTGTCCCACATCCATGATTAGGTGTTACAATAAACAGCCCATTTTGGACGACCTTCACGGAATTTTTCGGTTACCGAATTACGATTACTGTTGAATGCACTATACTAGACACATTTTTGGTGAGATAATCCATTTCAAAAGTCGTGAAAAATTATTTAACGAAAACTTTCTCTTGAATTGGGATTAACACATTTATTAGTTTTTGACTTTTGTGAGGAAAAACCCCTATTCAAAACAATCTGCGGAAATCTAAACAAAGAACCCCCATTGTTGTAACGCATGATTATTTTTATTTTTCATTTATTTTGAAAGCGCTAACAGAAACTTAACTATGCGAAAAAATTCCAACATATTTCATCTACGGCGCGCCGAAGAGTGAACACAATATAAAAACATAACTGTCAAGATTCTAGATTAGACACGTCCATCAAATGTTGTTCAATAAAAATAAAAAAAAATATAATACATAAAAGTGATGCAGGAACGATGTTTCATCATGTTTTTATCTGTTTCTTTTTATTTTGCGTTTCCGTGAAAAGAACCCTATTTCTTTCCAATTCTTTTATAAAAACATTTTTATTTATTTTATTTATGTTTTTGTAGAGGTGTGCTTAAATTGGCAAAGTTGTATTTATAAGAATATAGATAATCGTAATAATAAGAAGAAGAACATTAAAAATAACTAAGAATAATGAATAACTTCGTTTTAATTCAATCAAATTAAAAAATTGGGTTTTAAATTACAATTACAGCTGTTTCGCTACAAGGATGTAACTAAAAAACACTCTCCAAAAGAGATCCCGGCTAAGAGACTCTCTCCAGGGGGTGGTTCGACTCCAAGTTAATGCTCAATATAGGAAGGACTGGGATGTATAAGTAATGAGGGCGCCACTATATTTTGAACGCTATATCGATTAAGCAAACAAACTACACAAAAACTAAGGTGAGAAAGATAAAAATACCTTGTAATTACTTTAATTAAACAAATAAAGAAGCTACTGGAACTAAAACCGACTACGCTACACCCTTAAGACTTATAGTCTAAAGTATATAAATGAAACGGTTTTTAAAACTATTGTTTATTTATTTAAACTGCAAGTACTTGCTGATAATGAACTGGGGCTGTAAAAAGTGGACTTAACTTTAGTTTTCTGTGCTTAAAGTTTCTTTAATGGTTCTGGCTGCTTGGTATGTATTAGTATTCTTAACAGCTCAGAAGTGGTTTGAAGGACTGTATTCACATAAGCGGTAACTGGGCTCTGAATTAGCGATAACTTGACTCCAACTTAGCGGTATCTTGACGGTAACTCGACTCCAACTTAGCGATAATTTGATTCCAACTTAGCGATAACTTGGCAATAACTCGGCTCCAACTTAGAGGTATCTTGGCTCAAACTTAGAGGGTTGTATCTTTCAACAACCAAGAAGGAAATTCACAAGATGAGATACTTGACTCTTCAAGTCGGCCTATTAGTCGATGAAAGGGTATGGAATTGTCTTGCTGGCCTTTATATAGGTTAGCTCAATGCGTGTTCGTGTCATTTGTCACAAAAATACGTTCGGCACATTCAGTTGCAAGCGAAATGCGCGTTCTTTGATTGGCCTCGTTCAAACAGATAAATGGTTAGCGTCTATAAGGGGTGTCTCGTGTACAGTAGCATTAACAGTGAATCGGGGTCGGTTTTAACGGTAATAATAGCGGTATCGTTTACGGTCGGTAATAGTGCAAGGTGATATGACGATAGACATGTTACAAGGAGCATCGTCAGATTGACATATGACACAGCGAAACAGCTGTAATTGCAATTTAAAACCTAATCTTTTAATTAAACATGCAAGTTGCATTAAAACGAAGAGTTGTTTATTATTCTTAGTAAGAAGGACTTCCAAAAAGTAAGGGTAAGTACAATAAATTTACTTAAAAATAACACTTTCTTGTAAAATTTCCACTTTTTATTCAAAAATTTTTTTCTTTTACTTAACAAGAGCTGTTTGACTAAAAACTAGCATCGTCAGAAACAACTGTCATTGAATACTACCTAAACATCAGGTACCTAGCTACAAACAAACAAAATGTAACTTAAATGTCAATCTGACGATGCTTTTTAGCGAAACGGCCGTCATTGTGATTTAAAATATATTTTTTCAATTAAACTTGGAAGTTACAACGAAGAGTTTTTTATTAGTCTTAATGGAACTTTTGGATAAACTTATTGGAAATGCTATCCCTTGTGTCCAATCGACTACTCCAACTCCTAGGTTAGGTTAGGTTAGGTTCAATGTGAGCGAGGCGTTTCCCACCCCTCCACTGCGGCCAAACTAGGGCCTATTGTGGCTCACCCCTAAGGGTCACAATTCGCCATCCAGTCTGCACTTCTTAACAAAGTCCAAGATCGATTTTGGCGAGACTTGTCTAAAGTCGGTAGGCTCTAGCTGTATGAGACCAAACGAGCGGAGCCTGTTCATTTCTAACGCGGGACAATAGCAAAGAATGTGCTCTGCCGATTCGTCTGCCACACTGCAGTAGCGACAGTCCGACGTATTACTCAGACAAAGCTTCCTCAGGTAGTTTCTCAGACGACAGTGTCCAGTCAACAGTTCAGTAAGAATGCGTAGGTTACTTCTACTCAATTCCAGGAGCTGTGCTGTTTTTCTGCTCGAAGGTTGAAGTGCAGAAGGGTTTCCCTCGCTGCCCAGCTAGAGATAATGTCCTTGGCAGTGCTTTTTGCTATGCCGGAATGGTTCCGGTCCAATAAACGCGGACTCCGTTCCCTTTTTTGCCAGAGTGTCGGCTCTTTCATTGCCCTCCACTCCCGCATGCCCTGGAGCCCAACTCCAACTCCTAAGTCATTCAGATGCTTAGTACCGTCGGTGTACCAGGTTGTCTCTGTATCAAAGGTTATATCTTTTTCCCAGTCTTCTTTACCTGTTACAACTACCTTTAATTAGTTGGCAAAGCTAAATCTTGTAGTCATAGCTGTAGTAGGTGGCCCAAAACTTTATCCTCTTCAAGCTTCATATCTGTGATTATTGGAATCTTTCCAGCATTAGTGGTTTTATGCCCACCAGTGCTGTATGTTTTGTAAAGTTACAAACTTTAGTTTTTCGAGCATTGACTATTAATTTTTATTACTTACTTACTTACAAATTATCAACCGCATTTACAGCCAGACCTTTCAAACGAGCTGTCACGTGACCTCGGTTTGTATTAAAAAAATCTTCGATGACCTCATTACGCCATCACTAATGACGTAATGTCCAACACATATCTATAGCAGTTGATGGCCATTCAAAAATTAAAATTGACGTGTTTTAAGATCATCTGTTTCTGAAATAATGAATTTATTCCATACATTTGCATCATACTGTATATTAAGGTTAAATCTAATGGGTTTGTAATCTGATTTTGGTGGTTCATGCCAATTTGTTATGTTATCAATAATTTTGTTCCTGCAAAACAGATTGAAAACTTCTTTGGGCGTTTTGGTGACAAATGTAGGATTATTTTCTATATTAAAAAGCCTATATAAGCCGGTTAATTTTTCATTATGATTGTTCCTATTTCCTTTGCTTAATTTAGAAATAATTTAAAAAAATCAACAATTAACTAATACCAGTTGATTTAAGAAAAAGTAATAGAACATTTCGCTCCATATATCCCTAATACCAATAACATCCACCGTAAATTTAGACAGTGAATTTTTTATGGATTCATCAACCAGAATTGCCAATCTTCTTTCGTGAAAGAAAGCACACAATTTTATTGAGCATTATTTATTATTCAAAGAGGAACGAAATACTTTACATGGGTTTACTTTGTATCACATTATTTATCAAGAGAGAACTTCCACTCCTTTGAGTTTTAACTTGGAATGTAACGTAACAAGTATCGGTAAACATAAATTATGGATATATCGACTAATAAAATCGTAGAGCTTTTGTCCGTTTGGTATAATGTGCGGTCGACATGCATCCGAGTCTAAGCCGCTTGTAAACAATGGCTCAAACACGAACGTACATTACAGTTTTATCTATTCTTAGTGACCTGAAAAAGCAGCCGGATAGAGCTTGACCGAGCTTTGTAATTGGATTCTCGTAGAGGACTTCGCAATATGTCAACGTCAATATCTTCACATAAAGCACTTACTGTGTATGTAAATAATCACACTTATGAGATTTTTAGCCATAACAACCGTGGATGTTTTCACAAAAAGTATGGCAATTTTTGAAATTCAAATAACGGTTAAAAGTACATAAGGTTTTTAAGAATAATTCAAGTGCACAAACTCCTTTAGTTACGCAGTAAGGAAGTAAAGATTTTCACACATTTTATATTTTTGTAATTAAAAATATTTTGAGGAAATCCTCAGACAGGTCGATTTATATTTTGATTTGGGTGCAAGTTTGTATAATTCGTAACATCAATCAATTTACCGATGTTTTTTCAAATAGAAGGATAATATTCTTTATGTGAAAACCCCACAGTAAATTTTTATTTCACCCATCGATAACCTAAAGGAGAGCTTTGATTGGTTCTCAGCTGTGGGTAAAATTGACAGGAACCTTTATCCACTGGAATGAGGACCGGATATATTGGGATTTTTATATTTTCCCCATTATTACGTTGGCAACAGCTTTCAGTTGCTACGGTGACATAACCAAAAACTCAAACAAACAAAATCACACAATTGACAGCAAAATCGTACAAAGTGAAATTCGTGGGTTTTAAGGTAGATTTTTGTGACTGTGACCGAAGAAAATGTCGACAGAAGAGAACGAGATGTCCTGTACGCCACCTGACATTCGCAATATTGCAAAATGACAATGTAATTTTAAATGAATAGTTTCATGTTTAAAAATAAACTATAACGAACTAATATATTTTTTTATATACTTGATCGTAGATAAAGTATAGTATTATACTCGCAAGCAAAGGTTTTTATCCACTTAAATGATTACTTGTTGGAGTAATAATATACTATTTTTCGTTTTTTAATCTTGGGTAAAAAATATTTCAAAAATATAAGACATAAAATCACCAATACATCTTAGAATTAAATTGTTCGCTCCATCATTATTTCCCAAAATCGTCCTCGTTGAGCTCCTAAACAAAATTTGTTGATTTAGATTTGGCTTAATGAGATTTCCGCTGCAACTTTTTTACGAGACAGTTGTCGATTATCGTTTACAGTGAATAATAAATTAATTTCCTCATCATTACCAATTGCAGGACGACTTTCATCATTATTTCTTACATGACCGAGTTCTTAAAATTTCGTCGAAGATTTCTAACCTCCATGTCGCTTCAGAACACATATATCGGCCACCGTATTGGCAAGGAGTGTGGCTGATGTTCTCCGAAAACAATGGCCCATGTAGGCATCAGGATTTGGTAATTTTAGGTATTTGCTATTAAGCTAGGCATCTTTCTAATACTAGTTATTTCAACAACTTGGTTAAAACATTTCTTATTATTAGCTAATGTCAATATGGTCTAAATTTGAAACTGTAAAAATTCGTTGTGTATGTGTTTTTGTATGGGGTACTTTAACAATCAAAACGTAATTTTTATCTTCTACAGCTTTGTTCGGGTTTACTTGATTACTGTTTTCAAACTGTCAGGATTCTGCGCACTAAAAAATCCTGTGTTCGGGTTTTTCTTGTACGGTTTTCGAACCGTTCTATAATTTTAGTTTGGTGTTCGGGTTTTATTTCTGACTGTTTTCGGACGATTTGAAAACTGTCAAATCAGTCCAAGGTTAAAAGTAAGAATTTTTCGTGGACTAATTGACGCATGCGCTTGGTCATTTGTCAGTCATTGTTTGTAGTGTGCATTTTAAATTCAAATTATTCTTGGTATTTTAATTTATTGAGTATATTATTATGGATTTATTGGCAGAATTCTTGTCAGATTCATCCTCATCTTTTTCATCATCAAGTGATGATGGATTGGAGATGGTAGCAAATCTTTTTTTACCCGAATTATTACAGAAAAAAGTAAAAAATGAGAATTATGCCGAAGAAACAGTACCCCTATATAGTGATGAACAGTTTATCCAACATTTTAGGTTTGTGGACCAAATCATTTACTTTTTGTATCAGATATTAAAAAATAAGGCGTTCGGGTTTTTTCATTTGTTGATAGTTTTCAAACCGTACATAAATAGTCCTTGGATTTAGTCTACTGCACATCCAGTTGTAAGCAGTCAGCAAATCGTTCTCAAACCGTCCGAAAAACGAAACCCGAATAAAGCTTATGTCATCGACCGTCATTTTAATGAGTTTTTCACTGCGGCAAGCACCCGAAAAACCCATTAAAACAACCTAAAAGGAAATCAGTAATTTAAAAAACAAATAAAACAATCATCAAAAATCTACCTTAGCCAACAAATAGGTTTCATCATCTGCCTCTTTTATGAATTCTTCAACTTCCTCTCTAGTCAACACCCTAGATTTTTTATGATGGTTTCCAACTGACAATTTTTTCAAATATGGAACCAACTTGGTAAATTTTTTGAAATCCATGTTCTCTTTAATATTGAGTGTTGCTTTCAACATAGAAAATATTGCCCATAACGTGGAAGACTCAGCTTCTTAGACTTCTCTGCAAAATATGCCAACAGCACATTTTCGGATACTTTTCTGGCTTTATTTGCTTCACACCACTCTTTAAATTGCTGATATGCATTTTCATACTGGCGTCTAGATTTCTCCCGTAATAGATTTGAAATTACTGAATTGGCTGCATCTGTCAAGTTAGTTGGGGTACTGCTTACTTCATCGTCGCTCGAAATTTCCATTATTTCACAGTTATAAATATCACGCACGAAATTGAGGCAAATAAGAATTTACTCCAAAATAATGAAATTAATTATCAAGAACTGTCACTTTAAAATAATTGTCAACAAATGCCATTTTATTTCTATAGTTACAGTTACAAAAACAGTTCAAACCAGTTCATTACTTTTTGTCATATTAAGCTAAGCTTTTGTAGAAAAAGTTTTGTTTGCATCTCATGCGCGAAATACTTTGGTGATCTCGACTATTAGTTCTCGATCACCAAAGTAGCATTTCGCGCACTAGATACAAAAATAACTATTAAGAAATTATAAAAATTAAATAAATAATTACATACAATGGCAGATAGTACTAACACAACTACTTAATTTTAAAAAGTTTATAAATGGATGTTTGGCTGCCTTCACCACTAGTAATTGTCAACCACAAAGCTTTTGTACTTATATAAAAAAATGTATGTTTTGTTACACATAATAGAGGGGTCATTAATCAACGATTTTGGGTGCATTAAAATCTATCATAAACGAAAGGTCGATGGAATACCTACAGTAATTCAATGTAAAAACTGATGCACAATTTAAATTATAAATCGTCAAATTATTGGAAATCGGTTAAAGGATTTTAAAATTCCTAAAAAGTTTTTTTTTATTGAAATAATTGTTTTATTCTTTAACGTAATCTCTATGTAAAGTAATGCATGAGGTGTAATGTTTCTTCAACATATTTACCTGTCTTATAGTCGAGGTCCTCCTAATATGCGTTTTTTCCACATTAACTTCCACATTTGGAAAAGAGAAAATAGCTGCTGGGGACTAAATCTAGTCAACAAGGTGGAAGGTACATCAATTCATAGCGCAATTCCATTTAACTGTCGGATTACAAGCAAAATTTTCTGGTACATTAAAATAGTTTAAAAAATCTAAAGTCACTTTTACTAAAAGGTATTCTAAGATAATTGTTAAATGGCTAGGTAAAAAATCAAGTGAAGCTTGACTCTGCTACCGAAATGCTTTTATATAGATTTACACAAAACAGAAAGTTACTTTGTAAATAAATAATAAATATAAAATTATTTATTTATTTATTTATTTACATTCAAACAGGTAAAAACCTAATTACATGAATGTACCTAATTATATAACATAATTTAACAATAACAATTGACTACCACTAGATAAACCCCAGAGGAGCAAAGGACAACACTGACCATTAGTTTTGATATATATTATATATGTATATCTTACTACAAAATTTGGCGAGTTTCGGTAATATTTTTGTTAACATTAAATGTTGTTTTGCAGTCATGAAAAGTTTTCAAAATATTCATATAATAACTTTCTGAAGATGTTTTCTTTCACTGTAAAATCTAAGTTTTTTTGATAGTTTATTCTATTTGCTAGCATAAGCATAGTTTTGACAGGAGAACGTGCTGATATTTGGGTTGAAGAAGATGGTATCCTGAACATCAGTGGGAATCGAGTATAAAACGTTGGTATATTAAAACTTACTAAACTTAAAATTTTTTCATCGTTAATTTTAAAATGAAGTATTTTAAACAAAAATGTCATTAACATCATTTTATGCCTAACAATTATTGAAGGAATATTAAATTCCTTTCTAAGTTCACTAGTTCTGGTAGTTAAATAATTTGGCCACTTTTTCTTTTTCCGGAAATACAGATATCTTAAGAATTTATTTTGGATTTTTTCATACAACTGGAGGTATATTTCTGGTTGCGATGTTAGCAATATTGCTCCAAAATCTAATTTTGACCTAACTAGTGTAAAGAATAGAATTTTTAAAGATAATTCATTTGTAAAATGAGAAGTGTTTCTTATTATAAAACCCAAATTTCTATTACAAGCCTTTGCTGTATTTTCAAAATGTTCTGCAAAAGATAATTTACTGTCATAAGTTAGTCCAAGGTCCTTTATAGTTTCTTTTCTTTCTAGTATTTCGTCTTTCATACGATATTCAAATTTTATAGGCATTTTATTTAAAGTAAAGCTAACAACACAGCACTTTTTTTTGTTAAAATGCAAATTATTTCTTAAACTCCATTCATATATATTGTTTAGATCTTTTTGCAGTGCGATGCAATCTCTAATATTATTTATGGTTTTATAAAGTTTAAAGTCATCTGCAAAAAGTAGATTTCCAGAATACTTAACGAAATCAGGTAAATCATTAATAAACAGTAAGAAAAATAATGGCCCCAAATTGGAACCTTGTGGTACACCTGACCTGATGTAATATTTTTGTTCTGAAAATTGACCATCAAATCTTACTTTGAAACTTCTATTGTATAGGTAGCTGCTAAATAATTCATTATTTATTCCAAATTTTGATAATTTATGTAATAAAATCTGATGATCAACCTTGTCAAATGCTTTTCGAAAATCGGTGTATATTGTATCCAGCTGAGCTTTATTTTCAAAGGTATTGTACACTTCATTAGTAAACAAAAATAGATTTGTATTAACAGATTTTTTATTGACGAACCCGTGTTGTTCGCTACATAAAGCTCCTTCCACATGTACATAAAGCTTTTTGTAAATTATGTGTTCAAATAGTTTAGCTGGAGCTGGGATAATTGATATACACCGATAATTCGTTATATCAGATATTTGGCCTTCTTTATGGATTGGAGTACAAACAGCTTCTTTCCAATTATCTGGAAATGTTTGTGTTTCTAATGCTAAATTATATATATACAACAATGGTGTTTTTAACCATTCTATACACGCTTTTAATATGTACGGAGGAATATTATCTACCCCAGCTGCCCTTTTGGGTTTTAGTTTTTGTGCGCCCTCAAGTAGATCTTTTTCTGAAATTGAGTTTAAGATAAAAGCACTGTTTATGTCATCATTTGTTTCATAAGTATTAAGATTATAAGGCTTTCTATCTGTGGTACAAATAGACTGGAAGAATCTCCCAAACGCGTCAGGAATCTCGTTCTTTGCTAGAATTTTGTTTTCGAAATAATAATATGATAATATGATAATAATATGATAATAAACCAGTGAATTCAAACAAAACATAACAATCGTTCGGTATTTTCAATAATAATCATTAAATGAAGAACGCGAACGAATCCAGGAAATAAAACAAAGGGAAACAATAAGTTTTTGACCTTCTTTTGTTCATCTGACATTTTTCGAAGGGATGAAACACAACTTCGGTAAGTACATTCATGAAATATTTATATAAACATCTTTTCCCCGAAAAAAATTTGAATAAGATCTGATTATAAATGCGCATGTTCAATGTTAAAAAACATTTATTTCGATTGGAATTATTTTCAGGATCAGCCATAATCGCTAATGGAATTTGGATTTTTGCTTTTATTTGAAAACTAAAAAGTAATAATATTTTAATAATTTGATTGGATTAACAGCATTAAATAATGCAAAAAAATTATTAATGTTCGAATTACAAGGTATAGTATATGCTGTAATTTTAAAATTAACTGGTAAAATAATTTTTACGCCCATGTCAACATTTCTTGTAAGTGACATTTAAGAATAACATGCCCGTAATGAGATCTCATAACATACACTTGCGTTTAGATAAGAAAAACTAAATTTAATTATATAATTATAAAAAAGTGTTTAATTTAATGAAATTTATGGTACTAACCCTTACTATGTGAAAGTTCATCTTATTCAGAACAAAAAACAACTAAAAGGTTGAATTAACTTTCACTATTTATTCTTTAAATACTTTAAATGCAATGTCATTGCATTTAATGCAAGTTAATTCAACCTTTTAGTTGTTTATTGTTCTAAATGTTTAAATAATTGCGTTTTTTTTATTTCTAAAGGAAAATAGATGGGCATAGAAAAAGTACAGTACACTACACGAACTTCGCTTCTCGTTCTTTAATGGACCTCGACAATAATAACTCACTTTTCTATCTTGTCCGCATAATTACTATCATTTAGATTTTAGTTTTTTATTTTATTACTTTGTTAGAGTAAGTTTAATATCAGTAATAGTATATTACGTAACGTGTGTGGTAAATAGCATTTTACGCACGAATGGAATAGTTGCTTGTAAAATGCTTTACAGCAATAGTTACGTACTATACTTTACCTACGACCTACTTGTACCTGCATTAATAATCTTTTTGTTAATAATAATTGAACAAAAGCAACAATAGATGTTTTTAATCATTTTATTGTATAATAATTAAATACTTAAATTGGGTGGAGTTAAATTAATTTCACTATCACTTGACATTTTTTAATAATTGTAAAAAACTTAACAAACAACAACAAACAAGTTAAAAGAACAATAAAAAATGGGATGTTTTTTGATAATCGTTTTTTGATCAATAATAACGTGTGCGCATGCGGTCAGACGTCAGGCGCATGCGGAGACGCTCAATGTCTAAAAGATTTTAAATATGTCGGTTCAATGTACTCCTTATTGTAGTAAAACTCATTTTCGTCATGTTTGAGTGATTAATTTAGTGTTACTGATCGGTTTCTTGCGTAATATTAACATTTAGTGCATTTTTAATATTTAAAACGGTTTCGTATAGTAACTGAAGTGAAATTATAGTACAAAACAAGTAAAAAGTGTCTTTTATATGTTATGATTGTATCCACAAGTTGAAACAGCTTTGTAACTATTTTTAAAAAGTATCTCGGTAATAATAATTTTATAAATGTTAAAATAATTAACTTAATTACATAAAAATAACGTAAATTAATCTGGGAAACGTAATTAAGTACATTTATATTATGATCCATTTATACAGACAGAAAGTAGGGTTAATGGAAACGAATCAAATATATAT
The DNA here is from genome assembly GCA_035357415.1 of Ophraella communa. Taxonomy (NCBI): domain Eukaryota; kingdom Metazoa; phylum Arthropoda; class Insecta; order Coleoptera; family Chrysomelidae; genus Ophraella; species Ophraella communa. Next base: position 38,712,787 of record CM068990.1, on the reverse strand, counting down.
TTTGTTTTGAATTTGTGAAACAGCTGGCTATCATGTTAATAACTCCTCAAATGCAACGAAGATTTTAAAATTTAAAGATCAGCCAAATAGTTAGACTGTGTATCGGCAGAGTTCTAAAAATCAATGAGGAACAAAATGCAGATGATGAGAAATGGGAGCTTAGACTAGGAAAGAGAGAGGACAGCGCGTGGCAATGAAAACCTTATGCGTGAGAGTGAAGCCAATTTTCAAACGTTTGGTGGCAAACAAATTTGGAACATCGAATTGTATTTTTTTAGTTTTTTATTAATTTTCACCTTTTTTAATAAACTGAATAGACATTTTAAAATGGTTAATTGTGCAGTTTATAAGTGCAATAGTCAGAGTGCTAAAAAAGAGCAAGGAATTTCATTTCATAGGTAAGAAGTATTTTACAACTATTTCCTTGAAATTTATTTTTATTAATATTACAGCTTTCAGGTAATAGATGTTTAACTAAATTACATATGTTATGTACGATAACTTAAATTAATTGTACATACATTTTGAACATTGTTTTCATTCAGTTTTAAAGATAATTTTTCAATTAATTGTTATTATTTTCTCATAGATGTAATAGTTTTGCAGTGGCGTGGAACAAAAACATATATTTAAAATAGATAAAATAGATTAAAATTGTAATATTTATTAAATAAATATGTTTTAAAATGATTGTTCTTTTTTTTTGGAGCAGCATAAATTCAAAGACTTTTTTAAATTAGATTTGTAATACGAAATAATGAAAATGATTATTTAATAATCGTCTAAGAAAAATCGTATGATACGCCTATGTCAATATTGACCGCCATTAGTTTGGTGGTAAATGGGTTACACAAATTGATTCGAATGCGCAGTCCTCTCTCTTTCCTTGTCTAAGAATGGGAGACAAGAAAAACTTGCAGAAGATGTCCTGCAAAGAAAAAAGAAAAACTTCCCATTTTTGCACCATTTGCAAGATTCCCATATGTATGGAATGCACTAAACGCGTCTGTAGGGATTGTGCATCATGCATATTTTTTTCAGATTATTGTATTTTAGTTGTTTTTATGATTTTTGCATTCATTTATGTTTATTTTGAAATATCCTCTTGTGAGAATCATCAAAGTTTATTTTTTCTTTCACTTATACAACCAAATATATGACTGTGACATAACCATTTAATGATTAACCGTTTACATAATATGCCTACATAAATTTATTTTCCATCGCAAAATAGATCGCATTTTTAGTGAACATTCACTAGAAGGATTGTGAAATCAAATTTATACAGTTACACTCACTAAATTTTGTGTTTCAGAAACAAAATCACGTGATTTTGGGAACGGTGTCATTTTGACCGCAATTCTGTTATGAAAACGTGACGTCTGTAGTTACGTAAGTAACTATCACAGAAAAACGTGCAATAATACTTTCTTCCAATTAAAATATTTAGAAAACCAAGAAAATATAAAATCTAAAACAGTAATTTCTCCTTGTGAAATATATAAATCTTTCAAAATTCATATCTTGACGACTTCACTAACAGCATTAATAAATTATTTGTTATTGAATAGAGAATAGACGAATCCCCTTTAAGGGGTTGTTAACGACCCCACGGTAACGCTACGTCCTTTAGAAACGACGACAGGATGAATGCGAAATACTCATTTGAATATCTGATATTCAAATTATTCCAAAGATGTTGTTGGCCAGAATTGAAAGCCTCCTCAAAATATGCTAATTGCATAAAGAGTCGGCGCTAAAATTTTGTACCGTGTTACGAAAAAGATGAATTATGAAAAATATAAAAAACGAGAGAGGAGACTGTGATTTATTGAATTAAAGCCAGATTAAAACTTATTTTATTTGGCCATGTAATGTCTTTAACTGCTTTTTGGTTAGGGTTTCAGTCTGGAGACATTTTTAGTTGTTTATTGTCTAGTGATTTCTTCACAAAGATTTGTTAATTGAGCAACAACAGCAACTATATTGGAATTTGGATTAACCCGAACATTCTATTCTTCATTTGGAGTGCAGAAAATAGACTTTTGATGAACACTAATACTGTTACTAATAAAAATCTCTTATTCTTAGGTTATTCCTTATTTAAACTTAGAATAATTATTCTAAGTATAAGCTTGGTATAAATTGTTCACAAATAAACTCGGAATAAATTCGGTATAACTATTCCCTCTTGATTCCAAAATAATGATTTGGCAACGTAGCAAAAGTCGACAAACAGTGTCAAATTAAATGATGTATGACAGTAGTACTATTAAAAAAAAATAAAAAAAGTTGTTGTCGTCGGGAATCGAAGCCGCAGCAGCTGGGTGAAAGGCGAGTGCGTAAGCCAATACACCACAAGTAATTTTGGATCGTTTTAGATTTTTTTTGCCTTATATTGTAAAATAAATTTGTTTGAGAAAAGCTCTTTGTGGAATTGGTTGAAATTTACCTTACCTTGCAGGTTTTATTAGGTTTGTTCCAACCAAGCAAAGAACCGTTCTAGAACGGTAATATTACCACTCATGAGACCAAATTAGTGCACTGCGCAACTCACTACACCACTGCGCACAAAAATTACTATTTTAGAACGGTTCTCTGCTTGGTTGGAACAGACCTATTATAAAAATGTCTTTAACTGATCACTTTTTACTTATTTCTAGTAAAACATAAATTAAAAATCTCTGTTAGAGTATATTGTAAATGGGTCTATTCTTTCTTTAAAAGCTTTTCTTTTTCTTGTATTTTCCATATCTATGTCCATATGTATTACTAAGAACAATAAAAAACTAAACAAAATCTTTAATTCTAGTTATAAAAACAATATTGTATTTTGGTATAGATATGTTGATGATGTGTTAGCAGGTTTTGTAGGTAGCGAGCGGCAGTTAGATATATTTTTTAATTATATTAATACCTTGCATCCTAAAATTAATTTTACTTTAGAAGTTGAAGAAAACAATTCAATTAATTTTCTAGATTTAAGAATTGAAAAAGTTAGTAATTCATTAAATTATTCAATATATAGAAAACCTACACAAACAGATGTAACCATACCATATAATTCAAATCATCCACTATCACATAAATTAGCAGCTTATAATTCCATGATACATAGAGCATTTTCAATTCCAATGAACGAAAATAATTTTAATAAAGAAATTGAAATCATAAAACAAATAGCTACATCTAATGGCTATCCAATACATTTGATAAATAAATTAATTAATAAAAAAGAACAAAAAGTGTCACTAGAACTAATATTTCCAAAACAAACTAAAGAAATTAAAAGCTATAAAAGTATTACATATTGTGGAAATATTTCCAATGCAATTTCAAAAATAATATCTTTGGCAACATCATCATTAATATCATTTAAAACACAAAATAATATTGGAACAAAATTGTTAAATGTGAAAACAAAATTACCAAAATTAAAAAAATCTGGTGTTTACAAAATTAATTGTCCAAAATGTAATGCAGTATATATAGGTCAAACACAAAGAAATTTTGAAGTAAGATTTAATGAACACTTAAGAGCATATAGATTACAACAACCAGATAGGTCGAACTATGCAAAACATCTACTGGAATATCCAAACTCACTTATACAAACCAATGACATTCATATACTACACATTTGTGATAAAAAACAAAATTTAGATTTTCTAGAAGAACTTGAAATTAAAAGACATCTAGCAGATCAACAGTTTAAAGTAGTTAATGAACAAATAAATCTTGGAAGTTCTCCACTATTAAACTGTTTACTTTGATTGAGTATTCATTTTATACATAGATAAGACATTATTATAACACAAATATATTAAGTTATTGTAAAGATCAGCATGATATAGTTTTTTCCTGGTTTTTCTATATCATTGCACAGTTATACTGATTTTAGAGGGAAATACATCCAGGATAATCCCTTAGGGCTAATAACATCTAGGCTGTAATATTGTTATGTCTTATTACTTCCATACTTGGTCTAGCCTTACAACTACCTAATAAACATCAGGTACCTAGTTACAAACAAACAAAAATGTAATTTCAATATGTCAATCTCACGATGCTAGTTATAGCGAAACAGCTGTAATTGAATGTTAAAGCGAATTTTTTGAATAAATAGTGGAAGTTTAGTTTAACCGTTCAGTTTTTTATTGTTCTAAGTAGGATGAACTTTCACAAAGTAAAGGTTAACACAATCAATTCCATATGTATTGAATTATTAAACTCCTCAACAGCTTCTACACCTTATCGCATATTTTTTAGGTTATACTACACTTAAACAATGCTTAGGGTAGGTATAACTTTATACGAGTTTTTATTCCGAGTATAAGTTATTCCATATTTATTGGTAGACATTTTGCCTATTCCGAATTTATTCTCGGTATAAATATTTATACTCCGTTTATTAGTAAGACTTTAAAAGTTTGAAAGTTAATCGCTTGCTTGCTTAAAATATGGTTATTAAGGTGATAAAAGTACAAAAAACATAATAAATTAGATCACAAACAATTTATTTACAGCTTCGAACTAGATTCTATAGAGTAAAAATGACTACCACAATAGATTCAAAAAAAGGGAAAAAGGGCGTATAGTCCTTACATAATCAAATATAATCAAGTTAAAAAAAAATCTCGATTGGTCTAGTCAGTTATTAAGGTGACCACCCTTACATCATTTATTTTTATTGAAACAAACGACTAATGTTGATCATTTACTGTCAATAAAAATATGTAAATTGATGACACATTTTTGATGTAACCTGCTGCTTTTATTGGCACTTAAAACAGCATTGTAGTCGTTTAAAACATAAAATGTTTCGGACTCGAATTTGTTGCAATGGAATTAAATTCACTTACGGAAGCACTAACCATGTAACGTTGTAACAGCTTCGGATGTTTATCAAAATTCAAATATAAATGCAAATAGCAGTTTATCTGGATGGTTATCAGCGGAGTTTCATAACTATGTCCCTCCCGTTACCGGGGAACAATGTCCCTGTCGCTCTTAATCTAATTTACCTGCTCTCTAACTGAATAAACATGTAAATCGCTACGAGCTAATATTCTAAAACCTTAGCTATGCTTTTCCTTAGGCGTCTTACAACTTATTTCCCCAACGTCCTAGATCGGGTGCCCGCAACACGTGTTAACGTATTCCTGAAGGTACGTTTGGGGAATATTGCTATATAAACATGTCTCTTGCATTTTGCTCAATGATTCGAGATTTTCTCGATGTTTTTGTTGGGAAAGGGTCTCGCGGAAAAAGCGACCAAGAAAACTCTTGAGGTTTATCAACAAATTAATATATTTTTACTACAGTCGGTGCAAAACAAAATTTGATATACGTCATCATAATTTTACGTCAACACGTATAAACAGTGTTGCCGGACTTTTATAAGTTTACAAGATTTAATGTTCGATTCGAATAAAACTATACAAAACAACTTGTTTGAAGTGACATCAAACAAAGTACCAACATAATTTTTATATTTTTTTTCCTTTTGGGTACCTATATGGGTTTAATAAAATAAAGAGTATAATAATATTTGCTTATATTCGCTATAATTAGATTCATCACTACTGGTTTCAGTTTCTCCATTGGAATTTATAATTATAGATGCAATCTCTAGTGTATCCAACAATCTTTCTCTATCAAACCATTGAAAAATTTCCTCTTCAGTATGATGGATAGTTTTTTTCCAAATTTCTGGTGAAATCGTTTCAAGAGCTTCAGACCACATATTTAAACAGTCTGTGTCAGTGGTTCCGTCTCTGCCAATGTGTCTGTTATAATATTGTTTTGATGTACCCCATATCAGTTCTATGGGATTGAAAATACAGTGATATGGGACTAAACATAGCACTTTGTGTCCATATTGACTGGTGGTTTATTTCATAAAATTAAATGATTATCCCAAGGAAATTTCCAAAGTTAAGCTTAAAATTCAAAGTATTACTTTCATTTCTTACCTATTAATAAATTTCAGAAGTTCAACTAGCATATTTTCTGTGAAATCAAGGTTTTGAATAGTCAACCATTCTTTAATTTGTGGTATGTTCCAACTTGTATTAAGTGTTTTATGGAGTAAAATACTGTGATATGGAGCATTGTCCATAACAATTATGCTGGGTTCTGTGAGATTAATTAACAGCTGGTTCTAAAACCACTTTAAAAAATTGTCCTGATTCATTTCACCATGGTAATTGCTTAATTTGGTTTTGAAAAAAATATTGCTTTCGCACCGGCAATAAACCCATTTTCATTCCCAGCATGGAGTATAATACAGAGTGGAAAGTTTAACTGGAACAAATTCTGTAATTTAATAAATAAAGGTTTGTCGCAAAATTCCTGAAACACGTCAACTTTTATTTTCTATGGGGCATAAAATAAAGAGGTTTGTTTATTTTCTTAATTATATTAAAGGTTGTAGCGACCCCCAACTTTTTTTTTTAATAAAAGGGTAGGTTGATCTTTTTTTTATTTTAAAGCTTTTTCAATTGCAAATACAAGTAGGTATTATTTTTTGTTTTTTTTTACAAGCAATGTGTTAAAAAAAATAAAATACCAAAATGTGTTTTAATACTACTTTAATGCAATAAATGTTCAAAATGCATTTTGTTGCTGACAATACCCTAATCGAATATAAAAATTATCCCGAATATTTTCCAACTACTACGTCCATGTACTTACACTTTGTTTTTACTACTTGATAAGCCATAATAAGAAATCCTTCCTTTTTCTAACCTGCTATCAGGTATTTCACTAATTAAAACTTAATGTGATTGAGTTATCTTTAGGTATTTGTTTTAAATTTCTACAACAAATTTATAAGCCAATAAAATAAGAAAATGTCCTATTTAACCGAAACGCACCGTATCGAAATTTTACAGATGATCGGATATGGGAACAGAAGTCGAACACAGGCTGAAGTTGCTCGTTTGTTTCCTGAAGTTCATCCAGAATTGCCCCCAATTAATCGAAGTACGATTAGCAAAATTGAAAGTCGATATCGAGAGTTGGGCCATGTAAGAGATATTTCTCGAAAAAGGCCTTTACAAATCGACGAAGAAACCCGGTTGAACATGTTGTTGGAAGCTGAAGAAAATCCTGTTACTCCAGCTAGGGAAGTAGCTCGCGTTCATGGTGTCACACAAGCGTTTTAAGTTTTCAAAGATGCCAAAAAGTACCCATATAAGATGCAAAACCTTCACGAGCTTAACGAAGACGATCCTGATCGTAGACTTGATTTTTGCGAACGATATTTATGGCATTTATCGATGGTGGTCAAATTCCTTTGGAATGGGTGCTGTTTTCTGATGAAGCTACGTTCACATTACATGGACAAATAAATCGGCACAACTGCCGTTATTGGGCTGACGAAAATCCCCATTGGATGCGTGAAAACCATACCCAAAGGCCTCAAAAAACAAACGTCTAGGCTGGAATTATTGGGAATCGCATAGTGGGTCCTTTTTTTTTCGATGAAAATGTAACTGGAGAAACATACCTAACTATGCTTCAAAATGAATTGGTTCCTACTTTAAGGATTTTATTCCCCAATAATTTGGATCCCAATTTATTTGACCAACAGATGTGGTTTCAACAAGACGGGGCACCACCACATTTTGCTCAAATTGTAGGAATTGTACGAACGAAGTGTTTCCGAATAGGTGGATTGGAATAAGGGGCCCAATTGAGTGGCCAGCAAGATCACCCGATCTCACCCCATTAGATTTTTTTTTATGGGGATATTTAAAAAGTAAGATTTATACTACTAAACCTAACGACATAGCCGAGCTTCAGCAAAGAATCAGAGACGAAATTATTCAAATAACGCCGGAAGTATTACAAAATGTTAGGAATAGTTTTTATGATCGATTGGGATATTGTCAGCAACAAAATGGAGGGCATTTTGAACATTTATTGCATTAAAGTAGTATTAAAAAACATTTCGGTATTTTATTTTTTTTAACACATTGCTTGTAAAAAAAACAAAAAATAATACCTACTTGTATTTGCAATTGAAAAAGCTTTAAAATAAAAAAAAGATCAACCTACCATTGTATTAAAAAAAAAGTTGGGGGTCGCTACAACCTTTAATATAATTAAGAAAATAAACAAACCTCTTTATTTTATGCCCCATAGAAAATAAAAGTTGACGTGTTTCAGGAATTTTGCGACAAACCTTTATTTATTAAATTACAGAATTTGTTCCAGTTAAACTTTCCACTCTGTATATCTACGAAAAATAAAACTTATTGTTGAACAGAAACATTTAAAATTACCATGTAAATAGGTACAGAGACATATACTATTAATTATACTAAAATAACTAGAGAGTTTACCTTTTACCATCAACTTTAGTCGTTTTGACACTTCTTTTATCACTATTTTGCCATGAACGGTTTATGCTACCATTTTGAAATATCCATGTTTCATCAATAAAAACAAATTTATATACACCTGCTGGAACAAAGTAATAGAACTCAAAAGACACTTATATGATCTACGGAGTGGAAAGGCAAGCCAAGAATTTATACGCAGGTCCTTTCTGGTCATGGCAACGTATTTCTTGCTGCTCTGCTATTCTTATACTCCAGAAGTTTCTTGGATAGTCTGCAACCTTTTTCTTCGTCCTATCTTCCCTTGACTTTGTCAAGAGAGCGTTCCTTTACTAGGATTAGATCATACTTTCTGGGTGTAAATTAATTTAATTTAATTATTTAATCTTTTTTGTCACCTACTCCTCCTCAGTAGTTGATTAAATGCTTGCCTATCTTGTGCAATCCTTTCAGAATTATGGAGTCTCATATTCATTAAAGGTTTGATTGGTTCAACCCATTCAGTTGGTGAACTGCATCTTGGGCGTTTGCATTCTACTTTTTTATTCATTCCATTGGTCCTGATCGTTAACAGCCTTGTAAGTAAGTGGATCAGTTTTTTGTAGTATGGATACGTTCGTTCACGGTCATAGTTTCCCTTTTATGCCACCCTGTATGAATAATTATTTTGTTAAATTATAGAAGTGCTAAACTTAATAATAAAAAATAAAACGGAGTTTAATGGGGTACACACATTTAAAGTTTTCTTTTATTTTAGTCGTTATCTCTCGTAACTATTACTTCTGTCGGATCCTCTATTTAAATAATATTTTAGGTCAGCCAACACTCTCTAATTATGATAAATTGTCCAAGCAAATCGGTATTTATTATCGCATATGTTTATAGTTCTTCATCAACCGATATTATTTATTGGCAGATATATATTTCATTTTAGATTATACATAATTCATTTATGAAACACTGTGATGGGGAAAATATACATTTCTGTATACCTAATTAGATTTATTACTTTGAGATATGGTCGCGTCCGGGTATTTGTTTGAATTTGTCTCACATTATATATGTGACACACAAACAAATAATAACGAATTAAAATAGCCAATGATAATTGATTAATTAATTGTCTTGGACCTTTGTGAGCCACTTTTACGTTTTTGTAACAACATTTCATCGGCTGATTTCAGTTAAATCTAGTCTGGACAGCCAAAAAACGTTATTAACGATAAGAGGGACCGCAATTCTTTTAAGCTTACGGTTTAGCAAATATGTTGGGTTGGTAAGAAACTTTTTACTTGAACTTAGGAAAAATTCAAACATCAACAATAATTTCTTCGTATTTCTACTAATATTTATGGTAATTAAAAATTAAATAAATATTAATCTTCCTAGTCTATCTTTAGTCAATACAAATAAACTTGGTGGTTTTCCCACTCAAGAATCTGTAAACTATAGTTCTTCATGGAAAATCTTAGCTCCAACCAGACAACGTTTGGCCTTATGACTTATTCATTGTCATTGCAAATGCCAATCTAATTGAGAATTAAATGAGTTTGAATTCAATAGAGTATGACACTCATTTTTGAAAAGTATCTCAATTAGATCCTGAAATGCTAATAAAAAAAAAAATTATTCTATCGCTAAGTGCCCTAAAAATGTACTATGTACTATATATTTATATTTTCAAATTTCGCGCGTAATTTGACGAAAATTACGTACTATGTGGTGCTCTTAAAGGGACGAACACAACTAGGGAAGTTAGGGTGATTGTGAAGGGGAAGAATTCACTTGAAGGAGTTGGTTGGATAGCCAATTATCCTTCAAGCACCATATGTTGAAGGCATAGACATTCTTCATGTTCATTTAGTCATGTAAAATTTTTCTGGCAGTTTCTTTATCGGCTTTTACAGTCTCAGCAATCATCCGAATGCTCATACGACGATCCCCGCGCACAATTTCATTTACGAGTAGTCTGGCCACTGTTTGCAGAGTTGAAACAGAGACAGGTCGACCTGGATGTTGGTCATCTTCGGTGCTCTCTCGATCTTCAGAAAACTTTTTATACCATTCGAAAACACGCGCACAGGATAGAGAATTCATACCATAGGCCTCTTTCAACAACTTATAGCACTAAGTTGGAGTTTTCTTTAATTTAACGAGAAACTTCACATTGATCCGTTGCTCGTGTTTTTCGTCACACATTGTTATCGGCACGAGAAAAAAACACGTTAGTTTCTAACCTCTACAGAAAAAATACTATTGCAGCGACAAAAACTTGTTTTCATCATACCTCTCTGAAAACACTATGTTTACACGAAAAAGGCTTTTCCTGTGCGCCGGCACAGGAAATTTTTTCCCGTGCGCTAATGACATTAACTGGCTACTAATAAAACATACTATTGAAAGTTCCTTAATAACCGCAAACAATGCTTGTTTATTTTCCTTAGTAACGTTAAACAACGCTTGTATATTGTGACAGTTTTTCGAATTTGTATTCAAAATATTTTTAAAACGATTTCTTCAGAAGAAAAAATATCACTTGAAGCTGCGAAAGTAAGTGCAGAATTACTGCCCAGGAAGTCTTGTGAGTTAACACAGTAAGTGATGATACTCTTCTGAAAAAGCCAAACCATGAAAGCTTCAACTTTATGGAGTCGATTTTCAATGTTAAAAAGTTGTCTAGCAGTAAAAGAAAATGTGAATGTTAGTAACTTGCCAAAATCTATTGCATTTCTCAAACGGCAAAGTGTTGGTTACACACCAAAAAAGTCCAAAGTATTAACTGCAGACCAAGTCGCCAAATTCATACTTGAAGCACCAGATGAGAAGTGGTTATTAACTAAAATATTTTAATATTTGGTATTTTCGGTGCATGCAGAAGAGATGACTTGATTCGATTAACTTTGGAAGACGTGAAAGACAATGGCCGGTTTTTGGTGGTATTCCTTCGAGATGGAAAAACTCACAAATCAAGAAGTTTTACCATTACAAAGGAAGGATGCCCCTTTGATCCATGCAGTTTTTATCGCAAATATATTGATCTAAGGCCTACAAATATGAAAACTACAAGTTTACTTATTGCGTATCGTAATGGTAGATGTTATGCTCAACATGTAGGTTTGCCATACTATAAGTGATACAACAAAACAGATTGCTGAATATTTGAACCTAAAAAATCCTGAAGAATATACTGCACACGGCTTAAGACGATCTTCAGCGTCTATGTTAGTCGGCGGAGCGAATTTGCTTACTGTAAAAAGGCATGGAGGTTGGCATTCGTCGATAGTAGCTGAAGGCTACATCGAAGAATTAGTAAGCAGAAAGATTGAAGTTTCTCGTAAATTGTTCAATCATTCGAGAATAGGAAACACAACGTCAACACCAAAAGCCATTGTAGTTGGGAAAGACCAAAAAATTTATACTAATGTACCTTCGACTTCATCAACTACAATTCTACAAAATGAAATGCCTGCTAAAGAATTGCACATTTACAACATCATAAATTGTAACATAAATATTTAATTTAGTAAAAATTAAAAATTAGGTTTTTGTTCGTTCATGTTTAAAAATAAAGGCTACGCCTCACACGGGAATTTATCACACGCGCACGGGAAAAGCCTATTTTCTGGACTCCTAATGAAATATACTATTTCGTACTGGAACAGTAGACACTTCCAGCTATCTAACGCTGCATTCGTTGCCCACCCTACCCCTCTGGGACGCCTCCTGCGCGCGCAGTCTCGTTATTTAATAGCCAGACCTCGTACTCGTAATTCGTCTACAAGCTTGCAAGTTCAAATAGTTCAAAAAGTTTTAATTAGTCCTTTTATTTTGCAAATATTTGCTACTAAAAAAATTGCTAGTGTTTTAACAAGAATGTTTTGTAATCGTGACAGATCTTGATTGATTTGTATAAACGTCTTTCGCCTGAAATCTCTTCCATGTACGTACATACACCTTTCGGCAAAGTCCATTTAGAAATAATTCACATGGATTTCACTTTAGCTGGCAGCAATCATAATATATCAAATAAAATGAAATCCCAACAGCTCGGGAATTTTAGACAGAGCGAATCTTGATTGCGAGCGTTATATATAATATATGCAAACGCTTCAAAATCAATGTATCCAATCCTGTTTGATTATGCAAGCGCTCTCGTAAAACGCAAATTGTTTCTCAGTAAAATTGTGTTTAATGTTAATTCTAATTATTTTTAATGAATTCTTTACAAAGTAACCAGTTTCCATAAAGCGCAATATTAGTATAGTCTTTCCAATATTGCTAAAATCCATTTAAAAGTGTCATACAGAGTGAGTTAGTTTACTAGGCTTTAAAGTAGAAAGAATTGCATGAAAATGACATATTTCGTCGCCTTGGTGGTGAAAAGAGCTAAGCCACATTTTTGGGTAAATTGAGTTAACAACAACACGTCAATGGAAAAACGTTAAAAAATACAGTGATGAAGAAAGTTAAATAATACTTTAGTTGTAACCTTGAATTCCATTAAAGTGTGAAAGAAGCTAAATGAAAATACGCATATTTCCCGCAATGGTGAAACTTCCTTAAGCGGCATATATTTCTTCGCCACTGTGTGGCTTAGCTCATTTCTCCTCCAAGACGACTATTTGTCCCGTTAAATATCCACTCTGTATAGTCGGAACCCAGCTCTCTCTGGACTAGTAGTTGTACAGCGAGAAAACAAGTGGGGCAAGCACGCGACTTGTTGAAGGCTTTTATTGATCCGCTGTATTCTGTTGCGTACAGGGGTCTCGGGGTCTAGGGGTTATTTTTTTGCTGTAGTTTTTTGTAGCTCATAAAGTCGTTGTCTAGTGCGAAGGCGGAGAGTCCAGGTAATTATTTGGGGCAGTTAAGTATTAACTTTAGATATACCTTTGTTTCGGTAATTCATTTTTAATAATTGGTTTACGTATTGTAATTTTTGCCCATATTAATTGATAACCTTAAATTAGTTACATATGGCAGCGTTTTGAAGACCTTTTGAATCAGAAAATGGAAATCCAGATCAAAATTAAAATTCAGAAGATATTATATCGCAACAGGTTAGGTTAGTAGAGAATTTTGCAATAAAGATTTACACATTCAGTGTCTGAGGGTTATTTTAAATATGTATCAGTGTTTGAAAAATGAAGATAATAAAAAATCAGATGCGGTAATAAAGCGAATTAATACGTTAACTAAAATTTCTATTTACACCATTTCTCGGGTTATTAAGCGCGGTGACGTTATAGATCATTCGCAGGTGTGGAAAAACAAAATTTGCAAATGTTGACGGTGCTACAAAAGATGTTATAAAGCGAACGGTTTATAATTTATATCGACTTTAGAAATCGTTCTAGAGAAATTACGAGATTATCCTGATTATACTTATTATAAAAGCTTAGAAACTTTACGCGGTATACTATTATAATACGGTTTTAATTATAAGAAATTAGATAAACGAATGTTTATAATGGAATCGCGGCGTTGTACTCTGTGAAGAGTATTTAGATAAAATAAGGAAGTATCGTGAATTAAAAAGGCATATAGTATACCCAGATAAGACTTGGTTTGACACACATTATACTGTTCAGTATGGCTGGGTAGATCAGTCTCAATAGTGTAGTTTAAATGCGCCATGTTTGAGAGGAAAGCGTATAACAATTCTTCACGCCGGAAGTGAAAACGGTTTTGTACCAAATGCGTTACTACGTCTGCGAAAAATATTAGCAATGTTCAGCCGACTATCATAAGGATATGACTGCAGATTCATTCGAAAAATGGTTTCAAGAGCAGCTTCTTCCTAACCCTTTCGTCCAAATTCAGTAGTCGTTATGGACAATGCTTCCTATCAGTTGCGGATATTTAATTAAAATTCAAATTCTAGTTCATCTATGTACATCTATGTATCTGGCTAAGTTAGTTCGACTGGATTTTAGCTAATTTCCTGTAATATTGCTTCGTATGAAGGTATTTAGTCCTTTTTAGCAACTTATTTTAGTTATACTATACATTACGTAACAGGAGTTGTAAGTAACCCATTCGAGTAACACCAGGCGGAGTGCTCGTAATTTCATCACTTTCACTAATAAAATGTATAATGTGTTGCCGAAATTTGGGAATATTACTCTTTTATTCTAACTACTAGAGACAGAAATTGTATAATGTGTTGCTGACCTTTATGGACATAAATCCTTTAATCTATAGGTATTTCGGTAAAACTAAAAGCTATTTTATATTTTTTAATTCACTAAAAGTATGTAAACAGACTAAAAAAATAGTATTTAGATGAAAATTTATTTGTAATTTGATTAAAGAAAGAAATTTAAGTTTCCTTTGTAATATTAGTTGGTCGTTGGGCGCCAATTTGTAATATTAGTTGGTCGTTGGGCGCCAATTTGTAATATTAGTTGGTCGTTGGGCGACAATTTGTAATATGATTTAAATGTTGAGAGTGATTTTATAAAATTATTTAGTTAACTTTTAAAAAATAACTATATACCAAAAGAAAAAATGTAATTTACAATAAAACAAACATTAATCTTAATTTCGTCTTTAATTAATTGTAAAGGATATTTCAATAATTAACAAAATTTATAAATGTTTATCACAGCAAAAATTATTATAGTTAAATACCTCGGCTAGGGGTGAGTAAGTTCATTAGCTCTGACTATAGTACAATATTTGTTTCTTTAAGAAATTATAAGGGCGCCACTGAAATCTTTTTATTTTTTATGATACTAATGAAGAAAGTTGTTTTAAGCTGTTATTTAAATAAGTATCATAAGATGACAGAAAGATGTCAGAAAAAAATGAAAATTTACCAAAATTATGAAAATGTACCAAAAGATAAATAGATTTCCTTGGTGCTTAAATGAATGAAATTGAGAATACGTTACAAAAAATAATCCGCAAACAGTTCTTTACAAAAACTTATTCTAATACAGTTGACGATACTAAAATGATTTTTATATTACGTTTAAGAAATAAAGAAAAACGAGACAGCTGTATAATATTATAAATGCATTTACGTTGGTCGACTTATCTTTTTTTACATATGATCCATTGGTTGATCCAGGAGAGGGCTGGTCCAGTGAAGGGTTGGTCTGATGAACCGTCCACCAATGTAGAACCAATCAGTGTAATGTCTTTGAAATTTGTAGTGTATTTGGAATTTGTAGTGTCTTTTAAATTGAAATTTGTCACGTCTTTTGACTTGAAATTTGTAACGTCGTTTAACTTGAAATTTGTAACGTCTTTGGTATTGTATATTCCAATGCTGTGTATAACACCAATGACAATAAAAGAATCGTGGTTTAAGGTATTGGACTATGCCACATTAAAGATCGTGTATAAAGTTGGAATTACTGACAGGAATTGTTTATAATAATTAACATGTTAAGAACTCTGTACAATAGATGGTGTTAGTGTTAGCCATATAACTAATTTAAAAATACTACGTTTTTAGTTAACATATCATGTTACACCTTACAAAAAGCACGTGTATGTTTTGAGATCTCATTAAGTACATGTTATTGTTAAACGTCATTTGCAATTAATGTTGATAGTGCGATTTTTGACGTTTATAGAGAATTAAAATAGACATTTTTGTTAGTTTTTCAACACTCCAAGTAATGACTCTTCTTTCATGAAGTCTTGGTTGACCCAATGACTGCTTTTTGTTTTCGAATATCAAAAGTAAACTGCGTGATCCACGATTTACGAGCCACTGAGTTGAACCGTTCAAAAACTATTTTGTGTTTCAGAAGGAGAAGAAAAAAACTGCTATGACAATTTGAACGAATACAAAAGTGTATTAATTGTAAAGGGGAATATATTTTGGAAAAACAAAACACACAACGGCTCTTTTAAAAATATTTGTTATTATTAAATAAGATTATTTAAAAAATATTTTTTTAAAATAAATCCAGTTGTAATCGTTTAAAAATAGGATTAATTAAATTGATTGTACTAACCCTTACTTTTTGGAAGTTCATCTTATTAGGAATAATAAAAAACTCTTCGTTTTAACAAAACTTCCAATATTTATTTAAAAAATTGCTTTTTTAACCTTAATGAGAGCCGTTTCGCTAGACTTAGCATCGTCAGATTGACATATTGAAATTACATTTTGTTTGTTTGTAGCTAGGTACCTGACGTTCATTAGGTAGTTATAAGGCTAGACCAAGTTGAAGAAAATAATTCAATTAATTTTCTAGATTTAAAAATTGAAAAAGTTAATAATTTACTAAATTATTTAATATGCAGAAAACCAACACAAACAGATGTAACCATACCGTATAATTCAAATCATCCTATAACACATAAATTAGCAGCTTATAATTCTATGATACATAGGGCATTTTCAATTCCAATGAACAAAATTAAAGAAATTAATATCATAAAACAAATAGCTACATCTAATGGCTACCCAATTCATTTGATAAATACATTAATTAATAAGAAAGAACAGAAAGTGTCACTAAAACTAATATTTCCTAAACAAACTAAAGAAATTAAAAGTTATAAAAATATTACATATTGTGGAAGTATTTTCAATAAAATTTCAAAAATAATATCTTCGGCAACATCAGCATTAATATCATTTAAAACAAAAAATAATATTGATACAAAATTGTTAAATGTAAAAACAAAATTACCTAAATTAAAAAAATCTGGTGTTTACAAAATTAATTGTCCAAAGTGTAATGCTGTATATATAGGTCAAACACAAAGAAATTTTGAATTAAGATTTAACGAACATTTAAGAGCATATATATTAAAACAACCAGATAAGTCAAATTATGCAAAACACCTACTTGAATATCCAACCTCTTACACACCAATGACATCCAAATACTACACACTTGTAATAAAAAACAAAATTTAGATTTCCTTGAAGAACTTGAAATAAAAAGACATCTAGCAGATCCACAATTTAAAGTTGTTAATGAACAAATAAAGTGTTAAAGTGTTTGCTTTGATTTAGTCTTCATTTTATACATAGATAAGACGTAATTGTAACACAAATATATTAAGTTATTGTAAAGATCAGCATGATATAGTTTTTTCCTGGTTTTTCTATATCATTGCACAGTTATATTGATCTTAGAGGGAAGTACATCCAGGATAATCCCTTAGGGCTCATAACATCTAGGCTTTAATATTTTTATGTCTTTACTTCCATACTTGGTCTAGCCTTATAACTACCTAATAAACATCAGGTACCTAGCTACAAACAAATAAAATGTAATTTCAATATGTCAATCTGACGGTGCTAAGTCTAGCGAAACGGCTGTCATTAAGGTTAAAAAAGCAATTTTTTAAATAAATATTGAAAGTTTTGTTAAAACGAAAAGTTTTTTATTATTCCTAATAGGATTAATCTTTGCCATAATAAAATGAACATAAAGAGAGAAGCTAAGAGAATACATCAATTATTATAAATTTAAATATCAGAAATGGTTATAATAGGAGTAGCAATGATAATAAAATTATAATATATTCCAGTTGTAAATGTTTTATTGTTTTCAAATGCATGAGTTAATACTAGTTTTGCAATAATGTGAATACATAATTCCACCCTAGAGATTTGATTTAATATTTAAATATAAAACACTAAAATAATACTTTTTGCACCTTTTTGTCTTTTTAAAAGCTAAACTTTTGTAGCGATTATGTTCTTTAGTAAAGTAGACTGGTAGAAGTAAAGTAGGTACACCTAAAATACATCAGGATCAATAAGATGGATTATGTCTTCTTTGAAAAATGAGATACGAATAGGGAATAGAGAAGCGACTTGGAACGGTTCAGACACTTTTGTAAACATACTTCATCCAGGTTTTGTTTTATCGGCAATAAGAACATTGAGGGGAGTTGTAAGAGTAATCGTAAAAGAAGAATTTTGAATTGAGTCAGGATTACATGGATAAAACAGGAAGAAATGCTTTAAATATTCTGTTAAAATCTTTAAGCAAAAGTCGCTTTGTGATAGTAAACGAAATATAGATAATAAACGATATTAATAATTTTCATACATACTCCCTAATCATTATAAGGATTTAAAATAGTTTTAACATTGCATGTTTAAACCTGAAGGATTCTGAATAAAATTATTTTAGTAATTAACGGTTATACGTTATTTAATTTCATTGTTTTTGAATAATTTAAAACCATGTCAAATATGGGCTTTTATCGGTTGTTATTACTGGAGGTAGCAGGTAGTTGGTAACAATTTTTAATTAAATCATCAAAAAATTGTTTGATTCGTGAGTTAAAATTTTTACACTGATTTAGATCAGCTGTTTTATTATCATCACACATATACAAAAAGGCGAGAAAACCATTCCAAGTCTATAGAGGTGTGACGGAATATGGCCATGTTATCCTGGAAATTGAATAGTTTGTGCTGATATTGGGATATTTTACTTCAAGGTTTGGGTTGAACAAGAAAATAATGGGTTTTATTTTCTTGAGATGTTCGGTGACATATTTCTAACCAATCGAATTTAATTTGGTTTTGATATTTACACTGATGTAACTAAAAATTATTTCGCGATCTTTGGCCAAGATAAATATACGAATATTTACAGACTAGAGTTAATTTTAATTAATAATATAATTTTTAAAGGTTTAAAATGAGAATTTTGGTGTGATTTTAAGACTGATTTAGCACAAGATATAATAACAATATATGTAATCTTTTGTTTTAAACACCAACACGTAAGGGCTTTTTCTATTGCCAGGCTTTTTAACATTATTAAAATAAATTTGTACAGGGAAGAACTGGGGATGTAACCCACGTATTCTGCAATGGATGTATATAGCAATACTGAGACCATTAATTACATATGGGGCAGGGGCTTGGGGCGCAAGGGCTAATCTGAGTGCGACCAGGAAAAATCTCTCGAAGTTTCAGAGACTAGCCTGTTCATGTATCACTGGAGCAATGGGAACTTGCCCCACTGCTGCAATGAAGATGATTTTAGACTTGACTCCACTGCACATTCTGCTAGAAAGTGTAAGGAAGAAAACAATATATGGAATGATCAAAGAAGGAATTATCAGGGAAAAACCTCGATCACTTTAATTTGATCAAACTTGGGAAATGCCCCAAGATGATATGCCAAAGAAATTCAACTTAGTGAGAAAATTCATTACAAAGTTGAGTAATAAATCTGAATGGGATGAAGACACCATACATAATTTAAACCAGAATGCCATAAAGTGGTATACGGACGGTTCCAAGCTAGACAAGGGAACTGGGATAGGAGTTTTTGGACCGAGAGCCAAATACTCAGAAAGCTTGGGCACATACTCGAGCATCAAAGCGCTGAGCTCAATTAGGCCAGAAGAACACTGTCACCCTCCTATGGGTCCCGGGACACATAGGAAGAGAAAGGAATGAAACAGCAGATAAGCTGGCAAAAAAAGGAGCTGAAACCCCACATTTGGGACCAGAACCATCTTGTGGGATAAGCAGTAGAGTAATCTTAGGAAAACTAAGGGAAGAAATGGAGAAAGAAAAATCCAAGTACTGGAATCAGCTGGAAGGACTGAGGCAATCTAAGATACTACTGGGGAACTATGGCCAGAAAAGATCTCTTAGCTGCCTCAACCTCAGTAAAAAAAGGCTCCGAATTCCAACGAAAATATTAAACGGGGATTGCCGGTTAAGAAACCACATGAAACTAGGGTTAGCAGATGAAGCAAAGTGCAGATTCTGTGAGGAAGAGGATGAAACCTCAATACACATACTCTCAGAATGTCTTGCCTTGCAGAACTCCAGGACCCGATACCTAGGAGCACATGAAATAGAAGAGGGGGATCTTCCTGATTTGAAGCCCGACGATGTCCTAAACTTCCTCAGTAAAATAGGACTCGAAGAGCTGCTATAAATCTGAGAAAACATCAGAACTTGGCAAGTAAGGGGGGGCACAATAGATCCTATAGGTCGCAGTATACAATTTGTATAAAATTTGTACTTGAAATATTATTTAAATTTAACTTTTTTAGCTCGTGACAGGTGTTTCAATTAAAGAATCATCCTCAGATTTTTAGATCAAAAGTTAAATTTTGTTGTGTAATATGATTATAATAATCTTAAATAAAAAATATTTAGACCACATCAATAAGAAATAAGACTTAACAGTAATAAAGTAAGGATAAAATTTATTGTACTAACCCTTATTTTGTGGAAGTTTATCTTAATAAAAACAGTAAACATATAAACTTTTGAATAAAACTTCCACTTTCATTTTAAAAAGTTAAATTTTTTAAAATTCTTTGCAGCTGTTTCTGCTAATTTTTATAATTTATATCACACTTCACACAAAAAATGGGAAAAATAACTTACTTTCCTAAACTTTATTTCAGTTCTTAACATGCAATATCTTAATAAGGTTTCCTTATTTCAAAAATTTTCATCTTACGCAAGGGTAGCTGTCAATATAATAAATGCAATAACACATTTTTTTTCACAAGTTATATTTCTTTATAAAATTTAACAAATCAAATACATATTCCACATTGTCCAAACATAAAATAAAAATGTAATATTGTCCTTCATTGTTTATTCCTACAAAGTTTTCCAAACTTATTAGTAACTTTAAATTGAACATTACATTGGAAATGGTGCAAAAAAGTTTCACATTTTTGATAAGGGTAGACAGTCGATACAAATAGGTAATACTTTTTTTTGAAATATCATTATTATGGTTTTTCATAAAAATGTTTAATTAAATATTTTTTTAGGTAAAAGCTGTCATACTTTTTGGCAATCAGTCTGGACGTTTTAAAAGATAACTAAGATAAATAATAAAATTATAGGAATGGTGCTGTATACAGTGATGGGCAAATGTGTGGTACCATGTGAATATCTCTGGAATTGTTAAAGATATCGAAATTAAATTTGGAACGTAAGTATTACAGTATATTGCATATTTGTTTGTACATTTTTTAACGATTTTCCACTTCCGGTTTAACCGGAATTTTTAATGAAACACCCTGTATATTATTTTGGTTTCGAATAAAGCATTTTATTACGATAAACAAATATGGGGTTCGATATTTTTTATTTCAATACCTACCGAGATATTAACACAAAAATATCTAAAGAAAGGAAAAAGCTAATATCTAGTAGTCCATGAAAATCTTTGTAGCATTGACATTAGTTGTCAAAATAAGTAAGTAGTAAATTTTACCAAAAAATGGCCGAACTAAATGAAAGAGAAATAATAGAAATATTAATGATGACTGGGTATGGAGAGATGAGAAGAACGCATCAAGAAGTTTGTGATCTTTTCAAAAATGTTCATCCAAATCGACAGATATCAGGTTCGGTAGTGACAAAACTGTGCAAAGGTATGTTAACGCAAACGGAAAAGTAAGTAATTTATCAAAAAGTGGCCGGTTAAAAACAGCCACAAATGAAAATGTAGCTCAAAATAATGCTATATCTTTAGAAGAGAATCCTCATTTATCCACTACTGAACTCGCCAATACGCACGAAATTAGCCGTCGTTCAGTAGGAAGGATACTAAGGCGAGAAAAATATCATCCATACAAAATTCGCCTTGTTCAAGAACTCAATGAAGATGATTTCGACAGACGTCTAGAATTTTGTGAGACGATTATGGATATTTGCAACCGTGATAATAATTTTGCAGGAATGTGGTGTTTTCAGACGACGCTACATTTTGTTTAAATGGTACGGTTTATCGACACAACTGCCGCTACTGGTCGCAAACTAATCCGCATTGGGTTCGAGAGGGTCTTACGCAACATCCCCAAAAATTGAACGTTTGGGCGGGTATTTACAATAACAGAATTGTGGGACCTTTCTTTATTCAAGAAACTTTAAGCGAAGGTATTTACAGCTTTTAGACACTCAAGTGATTCCGACGCTGGAAGTAAATGAGCAATTGCCAAATATTATCTGGTTTCAGCTAACCACCTCATTACGCTCGCAATGTTCGAAATCGTTTAAATATGACAACAGATGGATTGGGGGAAGGGGTACTATGGCCTGCGCGAAGTCCCTATCTCAATCCATTAGACTTCTTTCTATGGGGTCCAAGGTTTATATTAACAAACCAAATAATTTGCAAGAATTAGCTGAAGCCCAAGAGATTTAGAGAATTTCACCAGATGTTATAGCCAATGTCACAAAAGAATTTACAAACCGACTTGCTTACTGTCAAGAAGTAAACGGTGCTCATTTTGAACATTTAATACATTAAATTTAAAGGATACTCCTATTTTATTTCACTGTAATTTTTATTTTATTTTAAAATTAAACTGCATCAACCACTTAGGGTTATTAGCAGTGGGACGATACAAGTTGCAAGGTATTAGTTTACTATAAAATACATACCTACAGTGGGAGGTAGCTTAAATTCAAGAACAAAGATTAGTTTGGTTGAGGAACCCTAATATGTTTTCTATGTTGCAATCTTCATTTAGTATGTTCTCTAGCGTTCCTTTAATACCGTGAAGTTCTCGCTGTAGTTTAAATTTAGGACACTGCACCAATATATGCGATACACTTATTTGCATATTGCACATGTCACATATGGGTGTAGTGTCTTTAGAGAGTAAATGTTGGTGGGTGAGTCGTGTGTGACCTATTCTAAGCCGTGTGAGAATCGTCTCTGCTCTTCTTGTTCTCGGCAGGTTAGTCCATGGTAAAGTGGATTTCTTGGTCTCTCTAAGTTTGGTTGAGGAATGTGTCCAAATATCTTTCCAGTGGTCGCCGATTTTCCTTCTGAAGGTTGTTTTCAAATCTGAGCTGAGAATTGAGGATTCTGCGAGTGGCAAGGAGTTATTAGTGGCTGTCTGCTTAGGTTTAAGTTAATAATATGATTATTTAGTAGACTACCAAATATCATTAGATATCATTAGCGTTTTCCTTTTAGATACTTTTCTGATATTATCTCGGTTGTCATTGAAATAAAAAATATCGAACACTGTATTTTTGTGATCGTAATAAAATGTTTTATTCGAAAATAAAAAATATACAGGGTGTTTCATTAAACCGGAAAGTGGAAAAAGTTAAAAAATTTTCGCTATAGCGAAACGGCCGTCATTGCATTTCGTATTTTGCAAATAAATAGTAATAGTTTAATTCAACCTTTTAGTTGTTTACCGTTCTTAATAAGATGGACTTTCACGTAGTAAGGGTTAGTACAATAAATTTCATTATCATTATTATTTAATATTTCACTCAAACCTTCCTTAAACTAAAAAAAATAATTCCTAAACTTTTTATTTTTTCTTGTATACTGTATATCCTTTTTAACCCACCCTGCATGCTTTATTTTCCACTTTTCCCTTTTTATTAACCTCAAAATTACACTTAAACTTTCCTAAAACTAAATAAACATTTCTAAACTTCTTATTTACCCATTCGTTTTTTCTAACCCACCCTATATGTTTATTTTCCACTTTTTTTGTAAGGGAAATCTTAAAATTTCACTTAAACCTTCCTAAGACTAAAAAACCATTCATTCTCCCCCTGTATACTTTATAGTTTTAACCCACCGTGTATCTTTATTATCTATTGTAACAGTACCTGTTAACATTTTAAGCACCTGGTATCCTAAATATTAAATTAAATTAGTACCGCTAGCTCCATCTTTCCTAAAGAATTTTTAATAATAAAATAATGAATACGGTCTCTATAATTATAATTGGAAGTTCAAAGTAGCTACGCTACGAGGTGTGCTAATGAGTTGCCATTATCGAGTTCAAGAGGTTTTAATAATTATTTCCAGTCTTATTTCTTGTATTGGTTTACTGTCATCTACAGAAAGTTGGAATATAATACAGTGAACTAGAAGCGTCTCTTTAATTTGAAGATTCAGTAAACTTGAACAGCTTGTAAACTTTAAGCTCTCGTATGCACGAACATTTTTAACTGGATCATCTCTACAACTTGGGCAGATCAGCCCTCCACTCGTGATCTTCCACAGTCATTTGGAACCACCTAAACAGTGCCGTAGCGACCCCAAGGTACGGCGAAGGATCGTCCACTATCGTTAACAGATAAGTTATTGTGGTATATCAAGTTTACTGTTCCCATATTTTTTCTCTTTTATTTTCGTTTATGTCTATCTATATCGTCAATTGTATTAGAATAAGTAGTTGTAAAGAACTGTTTGCGGATTATTTTTTTTAACGTATTTTCAACTTCATTCATTTTAGCACCAAGGAAATCTATTTATCTTTTATCTGTTTGTACATTTTCATATCATTTTTTTATCTTCATAGACAGTTTTTTCTGACATCTTTCTGTCATCTTATGATACTTATTTAAATAACTCAGCTTAAAACAACTTTCTTCAGTAGTATCATAAAAAATAAAAAGATTTCAGTGGCGCCCTTATAATTTCTTAAAGAAACAAATATTGTACTATAGTCAGAGCTAATGAACTTACTCACCCCTAGCCGAGGTATTTAACTATCATAATTTTTACTGTGATAAACATTTATAAATTTTGTTAATTATTGAAATATCTTTTACAACTAATTAAAGACGAAATTAAGATTAATGGTTGTTTTATTGTAAATTACATTTTTTCTTTTGGTATATTGTTATTTTTTTTTTAAAGTTAACTAAATATTTTTATAAATTCACTCTCAACATGTAAATCATATCACAAATTGACGCCCAACGTCATAATATGGTTACACTATATTTCAGTTCGGTAGGCAATAACAGCTTGATTTTTAGTTTTCTTTAAAATAACATTTATTTTTCATTGTTTAGTTCGATTTATTCATTAGTCCTAATAAGGATAATGAAAAACTCTTTTCAAATTATTGTATTGTCATCGGACCTTGATACGTATGCAAAGTTTCAAATTAATCAGACTTCTAGAAATCGGTAAGATGCTGTTACATACACAGATACATAGTTACCCAAGCTTATATAAAAGCGTGTTAATAAACATCAAATAATATATCGGTGTCTAATTAATTACTTAAAGAGAATTTTTTTTAAAACATTTCGGGTATCATTAATCAAGCAATAATTAGAGGAGTTCACTCGGAATTCAATAGTTAAAAAAGCATGAAATGGTTGAGGGATGATTGCTCGGTGGTAGTATATTTATCATTCTGACAGTAGAAGTATTGTTAGCGTCTTATGTTACTAAGTCGCTCGGGTGTGCAAAGAAAACTTTTTGTTTTAACAAATTGCTATTACAAACTTCGCCAGTTGAGCAAAGACGTAATAGTGTAGTTGTATGAATCAATTAAGGTTTGTAAAGAATCTATTATGATTGAGTGATGGGTTGAAAATTGAGGATGCGTCTTTATTTTAGCGATGTGAAGTTTTTATTAAAAAAGTTTTATTTGAAGTAATAATAACCATTCATTGTTTTAGATAAAAAAGCAAATTGACTATTAATCTTTGTAATATTTTCTAGGATAAAGAAGTTTTATTGAAATATGTGTAACGATCAGTGAAATTGGATACTACTGAGGTTAGCTTTACAATCCATCAAATATTTATAAAGTTTTTTCTTTTTTATCAGTAGTTTATTAATATTTCATAAAATACTGACACATTGCCAAATGTGTCGTTGTAAATAACATTGCAACAGAACGGACAACTCTACATAATGGTAAGATAATTTTGGAGACAAAATTTTTTATGGCGTCTAATTGTCACAAAATAAAGACATTTGAGATATTTGCAAATATACAGAAGAGTTGTAAATAAATTGTCTCATCGGATGAAGATTATTTGGATTATTTAAATGATTTATTTCAATAAATTAAGAAACAAACATTGAATTCTCTGAGCATACTGCCAACATTTACCTCAACACAAGTTTCTTATGACAAATGACAAGTTCTTCCTACAACTATACTACTTATCGCAGACCTCTACTCTATACAAATATATGCAACAATTTTAAAATGAAAATGTTTTTATATATAGTTGGTGTAAAACAAAATTCGATTCACGTCACTAGTTTCGTATTAATTGCCAAGCATCCTTCCCAACTTTCAAATTTAATGTTCCATTCAATAAATCAATATAAAATACTTAAATTTGTTTTCATAAAGTTGGTAGCCGTGATTGACAAGTTGCGTCGTTGACGTTGTCACCGATTAGTATATTTATATATATTTTTATATATGTATTTTTCATTTTATTTGTGAATTTTGTGTTATTCTTTCTTGTTGTTATTTTGAAATATAGAAAAACGGTTATTTTAAGAACAAAAACAGTGTGAAAAAAT
Source organism: Ophraella communa (assembly GCA_035357415.1). NCBI lineage: Eukaryota > Metazoa > Arthropoda > Insecta > Coleoptera > Chrysomelidae > Ophraella > Ophraella communa. The sequence continues at coordinate 38,686,194 of CM068990.1, read as the reverse complement.
GCCAAAACAACTAAATAGTCGCTGCAAAGAACTGGATTTATGATTAACGAATTCGAAGATGCTTTTTTAAAAATTTATTTATCTACTATTTGACAATACTCTTCAAAATTTTATATTAAATATCAAATTCAAAACTAAAAGATTACATATTAACGGCTCAAAATCAAAAGATCTAAAGATTCTAAAGATGAATGATGAATGAATGAATGATTAATGAATGAATTTTACAACGTAAAATCTGATTATTTATAATATTCCTAATCTTGTTTACTACATTAAAATTAATAAAAACAATGAAAAAACAATAAGAAATCTTGTAAACAAAATCATTAAGTTTAAACTAAAAAAGGTTTTTTAAATTAAACAAAACAAACAAAAACGTTATTGCGTTTTAACTAAATATTTCTTGTTCTTCTAAGACTGTATAGTTCAAATCAGAAATAACTTTTCTCTTTTTTTTGTTTTTATCGACTTCGGCACTGTAAAGGATACCGGTTCAGGATCGGACTCTAATTGGATGTTACGATTTATTATTGCAAATGTTTAGAAATATGTCAAGAAATTTTAACGTGTTATAACCTAAACATTATATTGAAAATTAAAAATTAAAATTAAAAATCACAGCAGGATGTTACGAGGATGTTATAAACAGCATAATCTTAAGTTGTTTGTTTGCATCCTATTATTGTAAGAAATAAAGAAAATTTGGGACGTAATAGTCTGATTTTAATTTATAAAATAATAAAAACACTCAAGGTTACAGAGAAGGAAACAATAATAACAATAATAGCATGTTCCTTCCCAAAATAACTGTAGCTAAGTTTAAAATATATAAAAATGTAGGAATTGAGAATTTAAAGGTTAAATTAAGTCTCATTAGAACTGTCATCTTCACTAGACGTGTCATTCAGGTTGATAATACAAGAATGAGCCGGAAATGTTCGATAGGTATTTTCAATTTTCTTCACATGGAGAACGCAATTAGACCATAATTCCTGAGAAACACTTCCAGCAACTGCTCTGATAACATCTAAAACGCTTGCAGACAATGTAGGAGTAACATTTTTTTTTCGGATATCCCTCTTGATATCGCTCCAAATTAATTCAATTGGGTTAAACGTACAATAGTAAGGTGGTAAACGTATTACGGTATGACCAAATGCCGTAGCCATCTCGCATCTACAACATAGCTTGGTTTAAGATTTAAGTCTTTCAATATGGCAATCAAATCTTTTTTTAAAGCTGTGGGTGGATAGGATACACCTATTTGATTTAAAAACGCCGAAATGATCTCTTTTCGATCTTTCGCTTTTGGAATTACACCAGTTTGACGAGAATGGTAAGGGGCATTATCCATTACTATAACAGAATTTGGTGGCAAATTAGGAATTAGTTGTTCTCTAAACCATTTCTCGAACAAGGCAGATGCCATATCTTGGTGATAATCAGCTGAACAACTTAAAATATTTTTTGCCGATAATAGCAAACAATTTGGCACAAAACCGTTTTCATTACCAGCATGTAATATAATACGTTTTCCTCTATTTGGAGAAGCATTCACGGAACATTTAGCTGATTGGTCACTCCAGCCTTTCTTCACAATGTCGTGGGTGTCGTACCAAGTCTCATCAAGATAAACGATGAATCTGTTTTGCCGACGAGCTTCATCTATTTTATTTAGATACTCATTTCTTAAAATAATGATTCTTTGTGATTCCATTATAGTCTGTCTTCTATTTAACATTCGATATCTAAAACCTAAAGAATGTAGGACTTTTCTGATCGTATTATTAGACTTGTAAGGGAAACCCGGAACCAACTTCATTTCATTTTTAATCATATCAAAAGAAGGCACGATATTTCGAAAATAAAAATGATATACCCTTCTTCTAATATTCTCCATCATGCTGTGTTCTAGATTGACCAGAGACCTTTGATTCCGCTTTTTTCTTGAGAGAGTTTCCTTGATCTTCAGTACTTTTCTAATGGATGGTTTTGAAACTTTTGTCAAAATGTGTATCCTCTCCAGCATACCGTAATTAGATCCATTATTTTCTATTTTAAGTTGGTGGTACATGTTTTTAATAACTTTTTGAGTGGAGGGCGACATCCACATACCAAATTTTTGGTGATTATTCTCATTCTCCTCCAATTCTTGTTCACTATCAGAAGAAACCTCAACTGTGATTGGATCTACATAGAAGAATGAATTTATTTAAAAACTAGTTGTGTGTTGTCACATATGGTACTTTCCTTCAATGGTCGTAGATTAGCAGGGATACATTAATTAAAATCATTTTAATTACTGCTCATTTCTCAAGAGAGCGCTAAAATCGGAATTTGACACAACAATATTAGTATTGCTGAATTCCCCATACAATTACCTTTTTAAAAATGTGCCACACTTGGTACTTTCCCTATCTAAATATCAGGGATTGTTCACTCCACTGCTCGAAACTAAAATCGACGTGTCGTGGCAATTTTTAATATTTTGATTGTAGTACAAAATAAGCCGCATCCAAAGTTTTAAAATTGACACCCTGTATATCAACAATTTTATTATCATCAGTTTATTAAATTTCAAACCTCTTAAATCCCCCAAAACTAATCAGATCCATATTTTCCGATGCTCGATTTTTGGTGAAAATTTGGTCAAAATCCCTTAAGCCGTTAAAAATCGTTAACGAAAATTTTTCGCCATAACAATACTGCCTTCTATTATAATTGAAGGAAAGTAAAAAGCAAACAATCGGAAATATAATTTTATTACATACCTTCTGGACCCACAGAGTCTCCATCTCTTTCAAAAGGCCTCCAAAGAGCCATGATTTAAAATAAAAAAAACTAAACACAACACTGGAATAGAGAAACAAACAAGAAATAGTCAACGTGGACTCGATTGATACAAATACACTTGCTAAAAGAACGAATACTATTGGGCAACATTCAACACACAGCGTTACAATTCGTCAAAACAGTCAACGTGTACTAACAAAATTTTTATTAAAATTGCGATAAGAACCAATATCAAACCAAAAATGAGTTAATAAGCCAATAAGAAACGTCAAATCTGCAACCATTTCGAGCCAGCGGAATACGAAAAGCACCTGTGCCGAGCATCAAATATTTCTGCCTTGTGGTAATAAAGTTCTTTTAAAAGTTCGCACTCGCTTTACTAATAAAAATGTAACGCGTGATTTCTTCTGCAATTTGGCAACTGTCCTTTTGCAGAACGGGCGCCGACGGCATGCAGGTTTCCTTTGTTGGGCCATAAAATTTTTTGCTCAAATATATATAGATATAATGCCAATAGGAAAAATTAACTTTGACCGATACTATAACTCTGGTAGCTTCTTTGACAAGTTTTTTTGAAAGAGAACAAGACAATGGTGGCCCTTTCATACCTGTTGCTGCTGTTCGAGAGGTTAGTAAAAGTTTTAAACATTATATTGGGCAAAATATTATTTAACTTAAATAAAAATACATATGTTTTCACGATATCCACATTTGTGTGTTTATTTAACTTAGTTATGGATATTCATCAAGTAACAGCCAATTCAGTCAAAAACATTTTATTTTAGCGTGTGGCAGCTGAACTCAAGCTCAGTTTCCAGTATTTCAAAAACTGTGAAAGACCATGGAATATTAAAGTCGCCTCCAAAGAAACGTCGGTATGAAAAAAGAGTAACTAATACCGATGTATTACATACAAGTGGAATTCGAAATGTAATCTACAATATGTATGAAAAAAGTAAGCATTTTTCCTCTGAACACAGCTATTTAAATTCTTTTTAATTGTAAGACCAAAAATAATATTGTTTTTTTGTTTTCAGGAGAGGCTGTAACTTTAAATTCTTTACTTGCTGAATTAAAAGTAAGGCACTTATTTGAAGGTTCTCGAAGGTCTTTATCAAATTTATTAAAGAAAATGGGTTTCAAATGAAAAAAAGATGAACCAAAACGGGTGCCCATGGAGCTTCCTGATATTGCTGTAAAACGGGTAAGATTTTTAAGGAACTACATTAAAGAAAAAGAAGCAGGTCTTTATAAATTTGTTTTTATTGATGAAACATGGATATTTAAAAATGGTAGCATAAACCGTTCATGGCAAAATAATGATAAAAGGAGTGTCAAAACGACTAAAGTTGATGGTAAAAGGTAAACTCTCCGGTTATTTTGGTATAATTAATAGTATATGTCTCTGTACCTATTTACATGGTAATTTTAAATGTTTCTGTTCAACAATAAGTTTTATTTTTCGTAGATATGTCATACTCCATGCTGGGAATGAAAATGGGTTTATTGACGGTGCGAAAGCAATATTTTCCTCAAAACCCAAATTAAGCGATTACCATGGTGATATCGTACTAAGGTGGGTGAAAGGGCACGACAGGAGCAAAGGCAACCGTATTGCACACTCTCTGGCCAGGAAGGCGGCTGGACTGAAAATTTTGGGACCAGGCGACACCCATGGTTTGACGACTTCGACAATTGCAGAACTAGCCAAACGTTACACCCGTACTCAATCCCTTAAGAGATGGTATGTAACCAAAGGATGCAGTTTTGCCAGGATTACCCTGGGCGACCCTGAAAAGCTGGATACGAATAAATATTTGGCGATGACCAGGAAGAACCTACGTTTAACAGTGGAATTTCTTACTGGACACTGTCAACTAAGGAAACACCTCCATATTATGGGGCTAGTGGACATACCTCTACGCAGGAGGTGTGAACAGGAAGATGAAACTGTCAGGCATGTCTTATGTGTGTTCGGTAAGTCTTGGCCTACACCTGCCGACATTAAGGAGATGTCCCCTGGTGACCTGTCTTCCTTCCTGGATAAGGCAGGATGGACAATGTCCTAGGGGGGCGACTCCTTGGGAGGATGTACAATGGGCTATATTGTGGCCTAAATGCTGTGGGTCTATACTCACCCTTCCTACTCTACAGATACAGAGATACCATGATGAAATGAATCAGGATAGTGGTTTGAGACCCAGCTGTTAATTAATCTCCCAGAACCCAGCATAATTGTTATGGACAATTCTCCACAGTGTTTTAATCCATAAAACACCTAATACAAGTTGGAACAAACCACAAATTAAAGAATGGTTAACTAGTCAAAACCTTGATTTCACAGAAAATATGCAAAAAGTTGAACTTCTGAACATTGTTAATAGGTAAGAAATTAAAGTAATACTTTAAATTTTAAGCTTAACTTTGGGATAATCAATTAATTTTAAGAAATAAACCACCAGTCATATATATGGCTGACCATTTAGCCGAGCAATATGGACACAAAGTGCTACGTTTACCCCCATATCATTGTATTTTCAATCCCATTGAACTGATATGGGGTACATCAAGACAATATTATAACAGACACATTGGCAGAGACGGAACCACTGGAACAGACTGTTTAAATATGTGGTCTGAAGCTCTTGAAACGATTACACCAGAAATTTGGAAAAAAACTATCCATCATACTGAAGAGGAAATTTTTAAATGGAAATTGGGACAATTAAAACTTCTGGTATAACAAAATTATTACATATTTTCAACCCATTATATAAATTATTTAAAATAATGAAAACATAAATTTGCTCTACACATTTATCGATAAGTTTTGGGTTAAAATAGATAAATAAAGCTTATTTTTATCCCTCATTTTTCAAATAGTTTGGTCATTTTTGTCCACTGATACTTTTTCTCTATTTAGATCTCTATTAAAAGTTGGTTGTAAGAATTAAGTATTTCTAATTTATCCCAACAACAGTTTCCGCCAACTAGCTCTAAAGTAATTAAGAATTTCATGCACAATGTACCTCCTACTTGTGAATTACAACTAGAATATTCACCGACCAACCAGAAAATTTGCTAGGATATGGTAGAAATACGAATTAATGTTATTAAAGGCATACGTTTCCACGTTCACATTTATTTTCTAATTGGTAAGATAGGCAAAAGCAAACATAATGATAGCATCTCAAATCTAATCTTTTAATTAAAAAGTACTCGTTTAATACTGACATATTAATAAACACTATTAAACTGACGTTTATATCAAAAAATATTGGTGTCAACTTATTTAGGTATATACGAGTATTATAGTAATAAGTAAGTGTTTTGAAGAATAGAAAAAAAAGTGTTAAACTTAACAAAACATTAATTAATACTTGGGCACATTTGAAATTTATTATAAAATGTCTAAAAAATCAAAAATAATTGTAAAGTATGTAAATTATCGCCTAAAGTACTAAAGAGGTACATAGAAGATTATATGCGAAATCAAATAAATGTCGATTCTTAACTAGTTTGTTTATGAAGTATCACATTTCTTAATTTGTTAAGAGCGTGGTTTAACTTTATAAAATTATTTTGATTTTGATGCAAGGGATGTTTTGTATTAATTTTGTATGAGAGGAATTTTTGAACTCTTTTTCACACTATAGTTACTATCATTAAAAATAAACCATGTTGTTGGTTAACACATTTCTGCATAACAGCAGAAACAACCCAATAATTGTAACTAACAATCCTGAATATAATATAACTTTGACGAACTTTGACAGGGAGGCTATCGCTGCTTGCAAGTCTTCTGTATTAAGCAACCTAGAGTTTGTGGTAGAAAATAGTAGGAAGAACGATGTACCAGTTGTGGACCCGACGACCCCGCCTATAGTGAGGATGTCACGAGAATCAGACGTGGAAAATGGACGATTCTTATTAGCTAGACTAAGGGAATCTTCCATATTAAATTCCCTTAAGTTATTTCTTGCCTTTCTACATAACCAGCCAGCCAGTGTATGCTTTGAAGGCCACACTAAAACAAGCGTCAAATTAGCTTTAACATCGGAGGGACTTCTTGGTGACGAAAACTCCTTGCGTAGGCTGTATTATAAGCAACCTCTAAAAACTAGACGAAAGTAACCTTGGTATATTTCTTATTAATATGTCCTCAAGACACAAAACGGATGAACTGTTTCTATTATTGAAAGAGCTTGGTTTTCCAGAAATAGTTGCCTTAACGGAACACTGGCTAAATATTGGTGAGCCTGTATGATTATTTTAGCTGATATAAACATTATCTAAATACCTGGTGGGTGCAGACGTCAAGAATTAAAAAAATTAAAAATAAATCATATAAGAGACTTAGGAGATGAATATCAAGTAAAATTAGTGGACACAAAAACAAAAACCGATAGATCCTTTGTAATTCCCGGAACATTCTATAAATTAGACCGCCTAATATGGAGCCATTTTTTTTAATTATCAAAAGGGGAAATGTACAAAACAAGTTGTTGGAATCAACAAAATTGGAAACCAGCCCAAAATAATAAAACTTTTTAAAATTACCTCATGCTAACTTATATACCGGGCATTGTTTTCGCCGTTCAGGTGCCACTATTCTTGCTGATGCTGGAGGTGATACGTTAACAGTAAAAAAATTTGGTGGCTGGAAGTCAACTGCCGTAATGGAAACTTACATAGAAAATTCCATAAAGAAAAAAAAAAGAAATAGCTAATACCTTGGTAAACAGTATAAACACAACAAACACAATTCCAGAAATTGAGCCATTAAATTCAAGACAAATTGACCAAAATTTTATCAAGACAATGGATACTACAAATCCAGAAAATCAGCCATCAACTTCAAAACAAAATTTGCACCAAAATTTTATTGAAGCAAGATCTTCTTCTGAAGGTACTGATAATTTTGTCAGGGAAAACATTACATATTCAAGTTGTACTTCACAATTATAATTTTATTGTTAAAAATCAATAATTTAAATTAAATTAGTTTTATTTTTGTTAACTGATAAATTTAAATAAAATCATTAATATTTTATTATTATTTTCTTAGTGAGTCGTAGAAAAAATATTCTGTCCAACTCGTGTGGATTGTCCATATCGCACGCGAATGATTGTGCGATATGGACATCATATCCGCACTTGTTGCACTAACTACTATAGATAGGTTAGATAGGAATTAGTTAGGCAGAAGTTTAGGTAGAATAAACTGCTTTTGATTATTAATTAAAAATTTATATATATAAAAAAATTAAAAATAAATTTTGATAGAACCCTACTTTAATTTTAAAAATTTTAAAATTAAAAGTTTATTTTCATAAATTAAATTAAGTAGGTGAGTATAATCATCTCAATATTACTTGCGTTATATTTTAATGTAGAATAATAATAAAATAACTCAAACAACAGTTTCTTCTGAATATTTATAATGTTGCCGTTTGGAATCATTTCGTTGACATTTCACAGGTCGACAGCATAGAATACGAATTTTGACGTCACACTTTTCCTGTCCATTGTATACTTATAGGAAATATTGGAAATATTTTGGTAGTTGTTAAGTACCTAGCCGACGAATGTCAAAGTGTAAGTCGTTAATTAAATTTTAAACGAACATTAATTATTCAGGAGATACTTACTTAGCATCTTTTATGGTTGCCATTAACATAAAACCGTTTGCTTTTAGAGCCAGAAGACGATACGTATTCATGGAAGGTACTTTAAGTTTTTAAGTGGTAGTATTTGCAATAGTTACAGTTCCAATTAATTATGTATTATACTTAGAATGATAACCCTTAATTTAACCTTTTCGTAACGACAATTATTCTTATAAGGTATTTTTTTCATATAAAGTCTTTCTTTTAAGAACAATAGTAATTTATTGGGTTATTGTTATTAAACTCAATAAAAAAATATTAATTAAAACATTATTCTGTAAACAAATGAAACTTACAATGATCTCTACTGTCTAAACTTTCTTTTACCAATTTTTAGCTGTCAATAATCAAGCAAATCTAGTTTTTTTCAATATAATTTTATTAATATTTTGATAACTTTTACCGCACTACAACGATTAAACAAAGCCGTATTTTTAAAAGTTACAAAAATAATAACTTTATTTGATAAATCACGAACATTGTTTCATCAACTTCATCAATAAAGAGGCATTCGTTACAATTACCTTGTTGTTTCCTCATCCGCATTGAAATACTGAATTTAATTAAAAAGTACCGAACAACATAAATTTTAAATTGATAATATTCTTTATTTGCGTCCGTCTGTCTGTGAAAATATTTGTTATATAAAACTCAATCAATTAAAAATTGAGAGCAAGCCATCGAATATCTAATAAACCAATTAACCATTGTTACATTTTAATTTAAAAAGCTTTAAACAAATTAAATATGGTAATAAGTAGTTATAATAGGGGATACGAGGACACATTTTCTTATGCAGAATTCCATGTTTGTGCCTCCGCCAAAATTGGATTTCGCTTCGGATGGATTGAGTCCATGGTAACATGAAGAAGTCTCCAGAGGCTTTACAAGAAGTCTCCAGAGGCTTTACAAGAAGTCTCCAGAGGCTTTACAAGAAGTCTCCAGAGGCTTTACAAGAAGTCTCCAGAGGCTTTACCAGAAGTCGTCGTCATCATCGTGTATACAAGGTGTAACGAAAAAGGTGTCGAATGGCGGGTGTAAGCAGAGACTTTACAAGAAGACGTCTCCAGAGGCTTTACAAGAAGAAGAAGTCTCCAGAGGCTTTACAAGAAGTCGTCGTCGTCATCATCATGTATACAAGGTGTAACGGAAAAGGGTTCGAATGGCAGGTGTAAGCAGAGACTTTACAAGAAGAAAAAGAAGTCTCCAGAGGTTTTACAAGAAGTCGTCGTCGTAATCATCGTTTATACAAGGTGTAGCGGAAAAGGTGTCGAATGGCAGGTGTAAGAAGAGGCTTTACAAGAAGACATCTCCAGATGCTTTACAAGAAGACATCTCTAGAGGCTTTGCAAGCAGTCAACGTCATCATCGTGTATACAGGGTGTAACGGAAAAGGTGTCGAATGGTAGGTGTAAGAAGAGGATTTACAAGAAGTGTAAGAATCTCGTAAGTGTATACAGAGAGTATGCGAAAGTCGTTTTATAAAGGAATGCGGCGTAATGGTTTCCAGTTTCCATGAAACATACACAATGACTTTCTGTTAACACGTGTGTTGTGTGAATGACATCATACTGATTAATTGCATGTACGACGCCAGTCTGTCGCATACTTGTTAGGACCTGCTGTAAAAATCGTATGCATATAGGGTTTTTAAATAAAATTTTACAGAATTTTTAAGAATTACATTATTAATAATAATGCAGGATTGCATTATTACTCTTTTTAAGATAAAACATATTATGAAAACATAGCGATAACAAACCACAAGTAGCATTATCTGGTTTAATTATTAAATAAATGAAGATTTTAAAAAATAATCTTTACGATTAAAATGTTACATTATATTGCATTAGCTGGTTTACTTATTAAAGTAAGTCTCTGCTTACACCTGCCATTCGACACCTTTTTCGTTACACCTTGTATACACGATGATCACGACGACTTTTTGTAAAGCCTCTGGAGACTTCTTGTAAAGCCTCTGGAGACTTCTTGTAAAGCCTCTGGAGACTTCTTCATGTTACCATGGACTCAATCCATCCGAAGCGAAATCCAATTTTGGCGCGGAGGCGCTAACATGGGAATTCTCCATAAGAAAATGTGTCCTCGTAGCCCCCTATTATAACTACTATAATAGTTACCACATTACTTTTAAAAACAGTTGTTTTACAGCAATGGTTTAAAATTACAAACTCTTCTTATTTTAGTTTTATAAATAATAAGAGCACACAAAAGAATTAATGACAAGGTCAATTTCAGAAACATCCAATTAAAAATAAATTTACGAATTGTTTTTTATTTTACTTCAAATATTGCTCGGGGAAGCGGATTTCATGAATAATTTGCAGAAGTTACCAAATTGTTATTACACTAAATCATTAAAAAATAGATATAACCATCTTTGAAATACAAGCAGATTTCAGCGGCATCATACCCTTACTTGTACTTAGTTTCACGATGCACAGACTTAGTTTTGAGCGTATAACTAATGAGCATAAAGTCCTGAACTCATTTGAAGTTAAGATGTTGAACGTATAATGAAGGTATGAGCTAAAAGGATTTCTTATCGGCAAGTAAACTTTGTTCGTTTTAAGAAAATCCAGCGTGAATAGTATATTTTTTTATTGTTTTGGTCTTCATCATCGCTTATATTATAAGGAAGCAAAAAATGTGCGTGGAATTGTAAAAGTTAGCTTAAATAGATAAAAAATGGCAAATATTGTTTAATATTATTAAATCTAATTTTTATTTATAATTTATAGTTTAATTTAATGTATATCAAACAAAATTTTAACATAAAAACAAATTGTTTGTCCAACTAATAAAATAATAAAAAATATGCTAGCTCAGTACCCAATTATTGAATGAAACTATATGAAAATTTCCAAACTTATATTGAATATTCAAGAAAAAAATAAAAAAAAATTAATTAAATTAATGAAATGATGTTCTTTGAATAACCCTTTACCTGTCAGAAATTTTAATAACGCAAATTGTTATAAATAAATAATTTAATTCAACTTGAAATTTCTGTAAAATACATAACATTAAAAAGACTATACCAAATTCCAAAGAATTTAAAGTTATATAGTTCCGTGGGACCCTAACATTTTTTATACACAAAAACATTTTAAATTGTTCACATACCAAAAGTTTCCTTAATTCAAATAATGAAGAGATTTCAAGCCTAACATACATAGAGCTAAAAACATTTACAAATATTTTTACAATTTTAACTTTCAAAATTGATGTTACTCTATCTGAAGTTGATATTTTAATGAGATTGAATTTACAAATTCGTTGCTATTTATAAGATTTCTAAAAGTATTCCATTCATAACAATTAAAATTGGATTTTTAACCCAAAATTTTATATTTTCAACTTCATATTTCTTTCTTATACAAATAAATTTTAATAAAATTCTTCAACGTATTAAAAGACTGATTTTTTAATTTTATTCTGACCTTCTTTTTAGTACCGACAAACCTCTATTGTATTTTGGAAATATTCGGAAAAATTCAGGTCTTTTAATTCATTTTGACAAATCCCTGTACTTTTTGTAATAAAATTGTGAGAAAACACCTCTTAAATACCACTATTTTCATAAAGTAATATCTTTTTGTAATGTTTAACAATTTTACAGATATATTTTATTCCGAATTTTACAATATTAAAATTTATTTAAATTTTTATTTTGACAGTTGGTTACCCTAAATTAAAATTTTGCTTCTTAGACCTAACTTCTCACATTTCTAGGCATCTAATGAAATATTTATCACCAAATCTATATTGACATATTCCAGTATGGTGATTTTTAACAGTTTTGCTGTAAAATATGTTTAAATTTTGCAAAATTATAATTTTTAGTCATTGTATATTAATATCGAAGCATTTTGTGTGTTACATTCCATCGTTTTAAAAATATGAAGGAATTACTATAACTATTAAAATTTTAGGATGACTTCGTACTACCTATAATCTATTTTAAAAATTCTAGACGGCAGGGGCCTGAAAATCCTGCATTTCCTTTACCAAAGAACTTGTAAACCAGGACCAAATGATTACCGTCTAATAGCGCTTATATCCTATGCTAGTAAAATCATGATGTACGTGTTGCAATCGAGGCTAATTGCTCTTACTGATCATCAGATTTCTAAGTAACAGGCTGGATTTGTCAAGGAAGAGGGAACCATTTTTGCAGCTTATAGAAAAAACTCGAGAGTATGGCTAATGTATCTTTGTATCCTTGACTATGAGAGCAGTGGAGAGCTTTTGAAATTGATTCAAAGCCTTGAAGTCGTAAGATTAGACTCAAAATAAACAACAACAATAAGATAAAAACAATGAACATTAGAATCAGCCGAAAAGTGCAGGGCAGAGCAGAGAAATTAGCAGCTGGGACATATAAAAAAATAAAATAAAAATTAAGAATAATAAAAAACTCTTCGTTTTAACAAAATTTCCAATATTTATTTAAAAAATTAACTTTAATGACAGCCGTTTCGCTAGACTTAGCAATCAATTTAAAATAAAAATTCATAAATATAAAAATCAATACAATATTTCCCTCTTAGATCAGTTTATTGTGCAACAATAAATAGAACCATAAAAAACTGTTTTTAACGTACTCCCCTTTACAATAACTTTCTGTATTTTGTGGTATGTTCATGTCTTAAATATCTTTGAAAATATCAGATGAAGTATGATAAAATTTGCAAAACCCTAGTCAATTTCTGTTCAGCTATACAATTTTAAATTTTGTGTAAGAATAAAAATGATTCTAAATAAATTTGTTGTTTCCTATTTGTTTTTAAACAATAAATAAAAATTCCATATTTTCTTTTTACAATTTCGCCTCCGTCTACACATAAACCCCTCAACTTATTTCATACGTTTTTAAATTCTTTAAATTGAGCTTCTTAAGCTTCATAAGATACTCATGCTATCTTTTTTTTCAACAGCAGCAATAAATTGACTTTAGTATTCCCGTAGGAATGATAAGACATACCAGTTACTTTTATATATGACGTCGTTTCGGTGGATCTCAATAGTTTAGTTCGTAAATCTGTTAAAACTTAATGTTGATTCATTTTTTGTAAATAAGACGACTTAAGCGTAGCGCAAAATTTGAAAGATAATAACAATAAGAACATGTAGGGCGGAATACATAGAATATATAAGTGAAAGTGTACATAGAACTGATACGTAGATTAATTTAACAAATAGACGAAAATACTTTTAATAAATATTATTTCCACAAAAACATGAATTTATGTAGTAGGCAACCATTGTGCTTCCTGTCGTCAACCCTTTATTACATCTTCCAACCCAAAGATCTACTAAGTTAGTTTGGAATTACCTTTAGGATCGTATAGGGGAAGCAAACAAAGTAGCTTTACTTTTAGCACCTAAATAAGCTGGCATTGGGGTCTATTATGTAACTATTCCGTTATTTTAAAGGCCGTTAAAAATATATATTTTAAAGGTCCGTTAAATAATAATATCGAAATAGATATTCTGTAGGCACAGTTTTTAGAGGGCCGTTAAAAATATGTAATTTTAAAGGATGCCGTTAAAAATGGTGTACAACATTTGGCAACATTGATATAAGTTAGCTTTGTTAATCAAAGAAAGCAAAAAAGAAGAAATTCCAACCTATAATAGTTGAATATAGTTTAATTTGTGGTTAATTTTAATATTTTTGTGTTCAAACAATTAATTGAATTTGTCTAGAGCTAAAAGAACAACAAGAAAACAGAAAGAATATTTTATAAGTTTTCTAATAGAAAAGAAAATTTTGATGGGATAAAACCTATGGATTTATTTAAATTAAATAAACTGAGGAGATGAATTACAACGAAATTAAATAGTGTGTGTTCACCTAAAACAATAAAACGGTGGAAAAATGTCATTATTTAAAAAAACACTTATACTTCTGCTTTATAATACTCTTATTCAAGGCGGAAAATCTGTATCATAATGAAATACATAACATTACAATACAGATTTGTAAACCTTTAAAATAATAAGCCATCTGTGTTAATGGCTATCATTATATAATAGTATATTAAACAACGCATTTCATATGGAATTCTGTTATGACACGAGTTCAAGTTTAAAAAACGAATCGCGAAGCGATGAGTTTTTTAAAGAACGAGTGCCACAACGGCCATATGAAATAAGTTGTTTATAATATTTTTTTATATTTTGCTATTTTATCATTTTTTAAATTAGTTTATTATTTTTACGTAATACCGAAAATTTTGATTTTAAAAAGTATGTCGGTAGCACTGTGTTATTTATAACATTTGACAGATCTTGACAGTTTTGACATTCAAATTATGAAATGTTAATGTTTTAAAATATTTTAAAATGACTAATACACCAATAATAATATATTATATAAGTAAAAAATGATATTCATATTCACAAATACTTTCTTAAAGAACAATATAAAATTAATAAATTGCTATTAGCCACAAATGTCATTGTCAATAGTCTTGTCATTAGATACTTCACTCATGTCGCCAACCATTTAAAACAAAAATTTGCGTGCGCAAAAGTTACATTACAATACGCAAATGCGTTTTATAATGAAGATTTTTATAAGTGCAAAATATAAAAATAGTATATTAAACAACGCATTTCATATGGAATTCTGTTATGACACGAGTTCAAGTTTAAAAAACGAATCGCGAAGCGATGAGTTTTTTAAAGAACGAGTGTCACAACATCCATATGAAATAAGTTGTTTATAATATTTTTTATATTTTGCTCTTTTTACCATTTTTTAAATTAATTTTTTATTTTTATGTAATTAGGAAAATTTTTATTTTAAAAAGTATGTCGGCAGCACTGTGTAATTTATAAAATTTGACAGTTGTGACATTTAAATTATCAAATGTAAATGTTTTAAAATATTTTAAAAAGAATAATATACGAATAATAATATATTATATAAGTAAAATATTATATTCATATTCACAGATACTTTCTTAAAGAACAATATAAAAAATGAATAAATTGCTATTAGCCACAAATGTCAATGTCAATAGTCTTGCCTTTAGATACTTCACTCATGTCGCCAACCATTTAAAACAAAAATTTGCGTGCGTAAAAGTTACATTACGATACGCAAATGCGTTTTATAATAAAGATTTTTATAAGTGCGAAATATAAAAAATATTATTATAATATTGCAACGAGTGACAGATTTGTGACGGATGAATGTGACGGATGATTGTGACAGATGCGAGAGGAATGTATGTATTTTGTCATTAAGGGTAGAGTCCGTAAATGAGGAAGAAGATTTTGACAGTACCCTGACATGATATATAATTATTTTAGGTCGGTAGTTATTCGGGAACATTCTAGTATTATTTGGATTTTGGTAAATAGTTGTTTCGAAAAAAATCGAGATGTCAAGTATTTTGGTATATAAAGCGGGTCATTCGCGTTGGTAGAGTTAGTGTTCGTTCAGCTTTTGTGTAGTTTAAAATTAAGAAGTGACAGTTAGTAATATGTAACCAGCTGAATTCTTGTATTCAAACAATTTGTAAATAAATTGTGCTTAAAGTCCTCACAAGTGTTTCAAATTGGTGTCAGGTGTTTTAATATTGCTACCTTGACCGTAGGAGGGGCTTTGCAATAGTTTGGGGTCGATGTCGCCCTCCAGGAGTCGACCCTTCTTAGTTTTCCTGCTGTTGGGAGACGGTAGCAGAAGACGTCTCCTTGCGTGGACATGAGTTTTTCACGTGCCCTAGTTCTCCACAATTCCAACATCGTATAGGTCGCCGTCTCCTTGTGGGTAATAATTTCATTAGCCTTTCCACTAATCCATCGACGTCGCTGGCGGGTGCTATCACGTTGTTGTCATCAGCAGTCATCTCCCTTATTCGTGCAACTCCACGCGATGCTTCCGTTGCCGAATAACTACCAACCTAAAATAATTATATATCATATCAAGTTACTGTCAAAATCTTTTTCCTCATTTACGGACTCTACCCTTAATAACCTAAGTTTTTTAACTGATTTTCTTCAGTTGGTTGCTAAAAATATCTGTTTACATAACTAGATTTTATGTAATGTAGTTTCATTTTCATTTTAAATTTATTTTACTTAGATATTATTTAACGTCGGCCTATTTTGCTGGATAGTATCACAGCCATCCTTGTTTGTTTCTATGGAGATAACCATTCAAACAAATCTCAAATGTCAAAACATATTTGTCACAATAATCGCCTTTATTAATTTGTTAGTTTTGTTGTTAGAAATGAGCGAATCTGAATCTGAACCCTATCTTCAGACGTTGAAGAAGCTGCAAAAGCCGTTGTAGCAAATTTGCTGCCATGTGGGTAAGTGTTTATTTTCTCAATATAAATGTATATTTAAAATTTCGTAACTGAATCATGTTTAATACTACTTAGCTGATTATTTGCAGCGCACAATTTAGAATGATTGAGGTGTTTAGTAATAGTATTGTGGTCAATGAGATTGTTTAAGTCCTGAAATTCTGAAACGGCCGTTTATTTTGACTCTATCTATATAGAAGTTAATTTGGTAAAAGAAAGTTCCAGTCACTTTAATCCTATTTAGTTGGGAATATATACGTAAATGTAAATTTTTATTACCCATCTTATTTCGTAATAACCCAATAAAATTTTTATTGTACAACATTTACATTTGAACTGTTATTGATAAGTTAACTAGAATGGATTTTCTATGCAAACTAGTTCGAAATATGCAGGAATTTTTAAAGAAAGAGAATGTAAATGGTACACATCATATTCAGTTTAAAGCAAATTCGAATGTTAGTGACAACTTTTTTAATTTTCCTAGAGAAATTTAGAATCTACTAGGTAATTTAAACCCTATCCTTTGGGTTATTAAGAAGATTAATGTATATCTGAGATTTTTAGGTAAATGAAGTTAGTACTTTTAATATATTTGAACTTCTTTTTAGTTATTTAGACAGCTTGATTATTTTTTTTTATGTTGAGCAAAGAGTTTTCCATAAAAGCTTATATAAAACTATAATAATGAAAATTTATACACACATTACTGTAGACATTGTTTTAATAAGTAATAATTTAATTTAATAAACAAAAATTAAGTTATAGTTCAAACTTATTTAAAATACATATATTATGTCCAAAAGTTTGGAATATTTAAAGTAATATATCTACGCCTATGATTTTTTAAAAACTCTTGTTAATATTTATTTTAGGACGTTTTTAAATCAAAATAATACTAAATTTGATTAGTTTTTGTATTAATTTGCTCATATTTAATTGATTTGGGTGCTTTCACATTAATCCAATACTTGTTTAAATTTCATTTGAGCTGTTTAAAAATGCCCAGAGACATGATATTATATTTTAATAGGTCTCAGGGTGCTGTATCAAAAATTAAAAAAAAAATCCAAGACACAAATGAAGGATCATCCCAGAAGTGGCAGAAGTCGATGTACAACAGCAGCACAAGACCGACAGGTAACATTGATAGCTCAAAGAAATCGACAGGAATCTACAAGTGGTATATCCAGAGAAATTGCTAGACTTGAAGGACTGAATATATCAAGGAAAACAATTACACGAAGATTAAAAGCGGTAAATTTGTATCGCAGAAGACCTTTACGTGTTCCCAAACTAACCTATCAACAAAAAATTGTAAGGTTGCAATTGGCTCAAGAAATGTTACACCATGGTCCTAACTGGAATTACGTGACGTTCTCTAATGAATCAAGAACTGGCTTGGTGCTGATTCGCAAAGAACGCTGGTTTGGAGGGCCCTAGGACGACAAGCCCGATTAGAAACAGCTCAACCACGTGTTCCATTTGAAGGTGGGAGTATTATGGTTTGTAGTGGTATTATGAGGGGTACACGGACGCCTCTCCTGGTTTTAAAGAGAAGGATCACTGGTGCTGTGTACATCGAGGAAGTTTTAAATCCTATTGTGCGTCTATTCCGGGGGGCGGTAGGTGATGGATTTGTGTTTATGCATGACAATGCACCTCCACATCGAACAGCTGCAGTACAAAATTTTTGGAAGAAGAAGGAATATCCACATTAAGATGGCCATCAAATTTTATTTAAAAACCTTTTTTTGCGTATTAATTTATTTAAAAAAAATTGTAATACATTGTACATTTTTCACCTCAAAAGAATAAATATTTTTTTTTGTATGTTTACTTGACTTCGAGATTTATTTAGTATTGGTTAGAGTTGTAGCAAAATGATGTTTACTTATATCAAAAAAATTATTTATAAAAATTAATGAAAAGATAAAATATTCCATTATTCCAAAATTTTGGACATTATGTGTAAGTATATAAATGACACATTTTTTAATACTGACCTGCACATAACCCTAAAATCACAATTAAGTACGGTAAATTATTTAAATTTTTTTAATAATTAAGATAACTTTTTCTAATACAGTAACAACAATTTGAACAAACAAAATTAAGTTAATATGTCCAACGCACAGCTGAACAATCATTCCTTTTAATAAAAATAGTGTATTCTGTAATTAGTACTAATGGTAATCAAACATTATACAAGGTTCGTTATAATAATTTAACATTTATGAGTCAAACGGAAGAGGTATTTCCCACTAGTGTAATTATTTTCTGGTATATAATTAGATCAAACATTTGGTCAAGCTCCCAAACTGTTATATTTTTCATTCATATAAAAAATTCAAGAGATGCCAAGACAATGTTGTTTATAGCAGAATAACTCAAGTGAAAAAATGCTATTAAAATTATAATTGGAAAAATTCCTTAAATTGTATATAAACAGACGTATTTAAACAGACGTATATAAACAGACGTATATAATCAATTAATATTTAGCAGTTTCAATATTGTTTATGGAATAAAATAATAAAATTGGTATCAAATTATTGAATGAGAAGTGAGATTTATAACAAAAACGTGACAACAGCGCAAAAAGTTATCGACAGCGCTCTTTGTGAACAAACTACTGTGTGAAATGACTTTATTTGTCATGTTAAGGATTCAAATAAATTTAGTAAAAATTCCTTATTTACTTGTTTTTGTGTGAATTGACAGAATGTGATGTATATTTTAAGAAATAAATTAATTGTAACTTAAATAATATTCAGGAAAGTCAATGCCAAACTCCAGTGAACATTTTGCTACCCAATCAACTATACAATCGGAATAAATTTGTCTTGGCCTTAAATGAATTTAAAAAAACAATATTATTGTTTAAGCTGACTTATTTATAGTAAAATTAAAAACTTACTAAAATTATCCCCTAAATATTCATTCCTTAGCTACAACCCCTAACTTTAAATTTCTTAATAAAACTTAATAGAAATTTTTTTTTAATTTTTGTATTTGGTTTTCCATCTTCAAATCAAATTTTTTACACATCAAATGGGTTCGTAGGTAATCTAAAAAATATCAGTTAATTATTAAAGGAACAATAAAAATAAATGTACTAAAAATAAAATTTAACTAATTAATATTATTTACATTATATGTTCAAATTGTCCACCTGCTGCAACACACATTACTATTAATATTATAGTTCACTTATTTAATATTATTCCCATTTTAAATAACAATATTATTATTTTATTTACATTATTAATTTTCTTTTTTATGATTTACCCTACTAAATTATATATGTAATAAAATATTTAATTTTCTCAAAAACTTTTTTGGCGTTTTTCATTATTTTAAATTATCTATTTGCATGTTTTAGTGCGTAAAATATCTTTATTCATATAAACAATTTTTTTATATATACAATAGGGAATTTTTCGCAAGGATGTTCGAAAGAACATTTTTGCAAATAAAATATTTGATACTGCTATTCCCTTACTAACTTCTTCAAAACTTAACTAAACCGTAGATCCACACACCACATCCACCTTCCTCCTAACAATAACCTCATCCAAAATGTGCGCAACCCTACACTTCCCCAGATTTACCTGCAAAAACCTCACTCCGTCTCCTCTTACCTCCTTACATTATTTCCAACCTCTTTGCGTCCAACAGTCTGCAGACAATTTTCTCCCATTTCACTGAGTATCTCCGCTGCCTTATGACCCCTTTTGCCACATTTTCTACAGAGGAATGCCTTTCTACATTCTCTGATCAAGTGCCCATCCCCTTGCATATCCAACATACGGCCTTTTCCTTCTTTCTCTCCACCCTACTTATCGCTGTCTTATGGCACAGGTCCTCCTGCCTCACCTCTTCAACTGTTACTCTATTCTCACTACTGCCATTCCGTTCCTCTCTCTTACCACCTTCATCACCTTAGATTCCTTTCCTACCAATTTTTCTATCCCTTCCTTCACTTGTTCATCGTCCATCCAATGATCTATCCCTATTAATTTAATGGTTTTTGAGTGCTCTCTCCACTACAACCGCTCTTGCCCCTATAACCCTTTTCACCTTTTCCAGCATTCCTTTCACCTCAACCTTTTTCTTTGCCTCTATTCCTTGGGACCCTAGGTCTATCAACCCAACCGTTCATTTTCTCCAAGCCTTCCTTCATCTTCTCAATCGATATCCCCCACATCCTTAAGGATAACCGCTTCGTTTCTTTAATCCCTTACCCTTTCCGACTCAGTAGCTCGTAGACTTTCTTTTCATCTCCAGTATCCCCTTCCATTCGACAGAAGAAATGGAGAAGAAAAAATCCAAATACTGGAATCAGCTGGAAGGACTGAGGCAATCTGAGATACTACTGGGGAACTATGAACAGAAGAGATCTCTTAGCTGCCTCAACCTCAGTAAAAAAAGGCTCCGAATTTTAACGGGAATACTTACCGGCATTGCCTAGCGGAAATTTTTTCGCACTGGTAGTGTATTATGCTCATATACAGGCTCTTAAGGTCGTTGAAGAACAGTTTGTAGTATCGTCAACGAAAGTAAAGTGACAAATTTAAACTACAATTGAATGAGCCTTAAAGATTGTAGTATGTCGTAGCGCCTACGTTTTCGTCCTACACCGTAAAAAATATTTAAATAGCACAAATATTCTAGTAAAATCGGATTACATTGTGTTAAAATAATTTTTAAATTACCTACACCTTTAGGACATAGAGCTGTAACGAACCTTTTTCCGAAAGATTTAAATAAAAAATAAATTACTTCTTTTGAATTGATTTGTTTAAATCAAGGTTAGGTTAGGTTAGGTTAGGTTAGGTTAGGTTAGGTTAGGTTAGGTTAGGTTAGGTTAGGTTAGGTTAGGTTAGGTTAGGTTAGGTTAGGTTAGGTTAGGTTAGGTTAGGTTAGGTTAGGTTAGGTTAGGTTAGGTTAGGTTAGGTTAGGTTGGGGATAGTATAGATCCTGGCCCATGCGCTATTTTGAAAAAATTGGTGTCAATCAACTCCCTATAGTCTAGGGTGTCCGAAAAAGTTGGTCACGTGACGCGCGAATGACCCCCTACCAAGTTAGCACAATAATATTTCTGAGAATTTAGTGCCTACTATTTTGGATTCACAGTATAACAGAAATAGAAAAAGTGTAGAAAGCTAAACAAATAATAGCTAAGTTGAAACTAAGATGGTTAGGTTACCTAAATGCCAATAGAATAGTAACACATGTATGAAAAGCAAAGGAAGAATTAGAAGAATAATGCCGTACCAACAATATAATGATGCCGTGGGGAAAAATGAATAAATTAGCTTTATTTGTTTATTATTATAAAATTTGTGGATAAGAGTGTATAAAAAGACAAATCAAATCATCTAAAAATCACAAAGAACATTAAAACAATAATAAAAATAAAAAAAACATACAAACAAATAAAATTTCACAATTTAAAACATTGCAAAAGGTCAGTAAAAATTTATTTAGAAAGCACTTACAAACAGGCATAATGTTAAATATATTGATATGATGCCTTTTTTTATTCTCAGGGTTAAGTCTGTGAGTTTTTTAATTAATATTGTTGAAAGTATGTATTTTTAATTGAATTTCAGGGTTACTATGTATCGTGGCTTATCGTTTCCTTAAATTTCCATATTAGAATTGCCTCCTTGTTGTGATATATGTATTGTGTGTTGCGTTGTAGATAATGAAGGAAATACGGCAACCTTGCTTATTTTTTTTTAATCAATCAATAATTTCCACAGAAAGTAGTAAAAATAAATCAAATAAAAATAAATATGTAATATTATCGAACAAATTTTTATTATTACAAAATTATTATATTATTCTTTTATTATTATATTATTATTATTATTATTTTTACATATGTGTGTTTAATTATGCGTGAGAAAGAGTCATCATTTGTATACTCATAAATCATAAAACAAATTAAATTCTTACATCAAATAAACTTGTAAAAGAAAGTAAGATTAAAATAATAGACAGTGGTGACATCTAGTAACACTGCGTCGAGGTTCTCATACTGTCACATTTTCCGAACACGCTTCTAAAGTGATTACCTCGACTGAGAACTGGAATTTAGTGTACAGGCTATGCATGAGATGAAGTGTTGTAAAATGAATAATTTTATAAAACGTGATATGACTGTGATGGTTTTTTGTGGGTGTCCGTTTATCTCGGCAAACCTCGTTCCTGCTTCCTATGGTGAAATTGTGAATATATAATTGGAAAATTCTTACATATGTCCTGGGTTTCTTGAAGATTAAAGTCTGGAGCAGAATGGTTAAGATTCTAGCTGTCTTCTCCACGTGTCTAAGCAGCAAGATGGCGAAGATTCTAGCTGTCTTCTTCACGTATGCCCAATGGATGTTTTGAAGTCGTCAAAATAGATCAAAATTCAGGTACAATTTGCAAGTTTTTTGGTTAAACGTATTCGTTTCTTTTAAACGTAACTTTTTAAAGTAACTATGTGACTTGGAGGTGAGTGCTTCCTCACAAATTTACTTTTTTAGCGAACACTCGAGAATAACGTGCTCTCTCTTCGTGTTCCCAAAATAGACTATTTGTTTATTAAAAAAATGAATAAATCAACAACTGACCAGCCTTCCCTATCTTGAATTATTTAACGTGTATTCTTATGGCCCAAAAGTCAATTGATTATTTCGATTTTGTTATGCTGCAAATATTTGTTTACTTTTTTTAAGCTAGGTTTTTGTGGCAGATTTTTGTCGCGTATACATTTATATTTATAACCTATCCTAACATCTAATACTGTACAAACTGTCAAACATATTTTATTAAATTACCTAAACTATATTTCTTACTTGTGTTAACTAATAAATGTTCTTTAATTTTATTCAATTTCTTTTTTTATATAAATAGTTTGGAGGTATGTTTATGCCTTAAAGGGCTTTTAACGCTTAATTCACTACCTCCATTCATTTTCATTGTCTGTCACCCGCTGTCATCTATTATGAATGTTAGTTCGCCCTGTCTCTACATATGTTTGTACAACAAATACAAGTTCTTAACACTTTGTCTATTGATAAATACACTTACATGGTATTCTATGAACATAAATCTTTGATTTATGAGTATTCAAATTCTAAATGACTTTCTCATATTTTACTTTATTATTATTAATGATAAATGAACTTGATTAAATTATGTATTTTTTAATATCTACCTATTCTTTGTACTTCGTCTCAATATATTACTTATCGATTTTTTTAATTTAAGGATTGAGAAAATCATGTTATTTTAACACTTTTTTATTGCGCCTAAATTTACTAATATAAAGCGATTAAGTTGTGTTCATAGATTACAGCAAAAGGGTGTAAGATGGTTAGGATAAGCATGTATTAATTCGCATGATTCAATCTTACAGCAAAATCGAACCACAAAACAAACACTACCTTTGGCATTTTGCATAAGCATGAATATTAATGATGTTTTAATTCCAATATACATGTTTAAGAAAATTATCGTTAATAGGTTAAGGGATGTTAATAATATTTTGTTGTATGTGCGTGTACGTGTGTTTAATCCAGGGTGTTTTTATTAAATATCCAGCAATAAAATGTAGAACAAACAATAACGTACATGCTGATAAATTTAATAAAGAATATACGAGTTCTCAAGAATTACAAAATCAGTTTCTCGCTTGAGGCTGCTTTTAAACAGAACAAACAGAAGGAAAGCTTGTTTGGTATTTAATTGTGCTGAAAATCCAATTCTAAAGTTTATGAGGTGGCGGCTAACCTTTTACTCCTCTACAAATTTATTTATGATCCTTTTAGACTACGACAATTCGTTTGTACAACTGTGTTAGCTGGGTATTTTCCTTTTATTGTTGCAGTGCACTGTTTTGGTATGTTAATTTGCAGCTTCTATATACCTTGGTCTACCGAATGAAGTTTTTTGATACTATGGATTTAATATTAATGGTATTAAATTAAATTTTATTTTATTTCATTATTAAATTTTATTAGTGATCATGCTAATTAAGAATATACAGTGTGTAAAAGCCAAATGGAATAAACGCATTATTTCGGTTACTGTACATATTTATAAAAAATCCCGAAACACGTCAAATTTAAATTATAACTTGACATTTTTTAACGTGAAAATGCAACCCCTACCTTCAACCCCCTTAAAATGACAGGTACAACCCCCAATTTTTTAAATGGGAAGTATAGGCTTGTGATATATCATTTGAAAGGTCTCTTCATTCTCTATTCAAAAATGTTATTGTTTTTAAATTTAATGGAAAAATTAACATAAAAAAAATTAAAATCATGTTGTTACCGAAATTCGCTAAAATATACTGGAAACTTATTACAATATACTTAAAACTTATTTCTCGTTTAGGTCTTGATAATGAGAAAGTGAACAAAAACCATAGCAATGTGGTTTTTAGATGGTAACCATTAAAAAACTTTAAAGAATTTCCGTGGCAACGCTATTTTAACAAGCAGTAGTAAATTGTTTTATTTAAGTTGTCATTGTTGTATTTTAAGTAAGTATAAAGTTTGTTCAATTCAATTCTAAAAAATGGTTAGATTAAGGGAAATGCATAAAATAACAGTTTTACAAATGATTGGTTACGGAGAAAACAGGAAGTAACTCGCCTATTTCATGAGAAATTTACTATAAATAGAAAAGCAGTTTCGCGAGTTTGGTCATGTAAGGCAGATAAAAAAAGCAGCTGCCAATGCACTGAGTGATGAACTCAAATTAGATGTGTTGCTTGAGTTTCAGTAAAACCCACATACATCGAGTAGACAGGCATCCGCTACATTCAATGCTAGCCATTGCTACATCGATAGCAAACATATTAAAAGAAAATAAATTGCATCCGTATAAGATGATACCTACTCAGGAGCTCATGGAAGACGATTTTGATAGGAGAACTTTTTTTGTGAGCAAATGATGGACATCTTGGGTAACAATATTATCCAATTAGAAGACGTTATGTTTTCTGATGAGTGATGAGTTTACTTAACGGTCATGCTAATCGGCAAAATTGCCGCTACTGGTCCACAAAAAATCCTCACTGGATGAGAGAAGAACACACTCAATACCCTCAAAAGGTTAATGTTTGGGCAGGGATTGTAGGGAACAATATCATTGGTCCCTTTTTTATTGAGGGCAACTTGAATGGCAACAATTATTTGGCACTACTTCAAAATGATGTCATTCCAACCTTGGCAAATTTATATCCTGATCCAGGTAACCCTCAAGTTCCAGCCATGTGTACAAAACTAAACCTTCTGATTTAAATGACTTAAAAAAACGAATAACGCTTGAGATTAGGTCGATCACGCCTGATATGTTAAATAATGTTAGAAGAGAGTTTTATTTGAGATTAAGATGTTGCCAAGACGTTCGCGGAGAATATTTTGAACATCTGCTTCATTAACATTCATAGTTCTTTTTTATGTTCTACATTTTATTACGTTATGCATTACATTTTAGTTTTTGATTGTATTGTAGCGAATTTTTGCATTAAATTTAAAAACATAACATTTTTGAATAGAGAATGAAGAGACCTTTCAAATGATATCTCACAAGCCTATACTTCCCATTTAAAAAATTGGGGATTCTAAGGGGGTTGAAGGTAGGGGTTGCATTTTCACGTTAAAGAATGTCAAGTTATTATTTAAATTTGACTTGTTTCGGGATTTTTTATAAATATGTACAGTAACCGAAATAATGAATTTATTCCATTTGGCTTTGTAGATAGAATTTATTAGCAAAATAACATAGAATAAGTAAATCCCCAATTTATATTGAATAAAAATTAAATGATCTATAATTTATACATTTTAAAATAATTTTGATTTTTAACACGCGTTATTAAAAAATAGTTAATACTATTTAGTTAAAAAAAATAAGCATTACACAATAAATTAATGTAATTTAATCTGCATTATGAAATATGATATATTAGGCAAATAGAAAGTAAACATTTTAAAATAAACTTTTTCTACACCTATAGAATAATATGTCTATTATTTACGGTTTTTCTTTAAATAATAGTAGTAGTTATATTTACCAACGTTATTTTGACCAATCACAGGCCACGAATTTCATAAGCAAACAGATATTCTAAGGTTTTATTGGAGCTATATTTATCTGTTGGCTTATGAACCATACGGTAATTTGACCAATCATAGGCCACGAATGTACATAGGCGCAACTAGGGGGGACTAGGGGGAACTTAGCCCCCCTAGCTCACCATTAGCTCACCAGTAGCCCCCCTTGAAATTTTAAATTTTTGGACCAGATTGTACAGCTAAATATTATGTTGAAATTATTTTAAAAATATAAAATTAAACTTTATAAATAAAGCAGTATCAGCCGCCAATATCTGATACCACGAAATTGCTACCAGATATTGGCGTCACAATATACTAAAATTTGGACATTTCTATTAGCCGGCCATCCCGCGACTTCAGCGCTGGCACGGCGCGGCGCGGCGCTTACATATACTATCACCGGTTCGAATGCGCAAACTACGTGAATATCGGTGTGGCAGTTTGGCAGTTTTAATAATTTGTGTTTGTATAATGTTTGTGTTTGTGTTTGTATAATGTATAAGCGAAGTGAGTAACAGCAGCAGTTTTTATATTCTAGTGTGAAACTTCGTGAGTATATAGAAGTGTATAAGTTCTACTTAACGTTTTAGTTAATTCGCAATGAAACGAGACAAAGTGCCATATCTGGACTCTTATTATTTTTATTAATTAATTTAATATAATAATTACACCATGTAATCCTTTACTAAAAATGTAACATGCATATCCTAATCATATATCTACCAATATATCATTTAAAACAAATACCTTGGTATTTTTTTTTCAAAACTCTACTGAGATTAGTATGGTGGCTGGTTAATTTTTTCAGCGATTTTAGGGTAGTTTGGGCGTGATACCTAAAAAAAATTTGCCACCTAAAAAAAAGGCGGGCTGTTTAGTTTCTATTTCTATTCCATATATAGCCTTGGGGCTTAAGCCCCCCTAAAAAAACAACTTTAGTTGCGCCTATGCGAATGTATAGAAATGTACATGTAAATGAACTGCTTAAATATGTGTGAATTATTTATTATTACAGAAGCAACAACAGCGTATGCTTTACTGGAATTCCAGCACACTATTAAAGAGCTAAATCTGCAGGATGGTTACCTCGCGGGTAGATAGTAGCTACCCTCCAAGCGACCCGTGAGGCAACTTATTCCAGCGTGCTATGGAATGGACTCGCCCGCATTGCTCCCGCCACCGGATGGATAGCGCCTAGCGTGTCGCCTGGCGTGTTGCTAGGTAAACAGTCCAGTTGGTTAATTCCATCGACCCACCAAGGACGGTGTTTCGTCATAAGACAAATTTCCTTGAGCTACCTTGTGTTTTTAATTGTTATAACTGTGTGTTTCTGAGTTATACTTTTGTTGTTAACTTGAATAATGGAAGAACAACTGATATCAGCAGTTTTTAAACGCAAAGCTATCTGGGATCCAACAGACAAACTGAGGAAGAATTCCAAGATACTTAATACCTTGTGGGCACAAGTAGCCGATGAATTGGATTTGGATTTTCTGGAGATTAACATTTTACACTCTGGAACTATAGAAACAGACTGGCTGTGAGATCGGTGGATGGAATAAAATATATCTCGCAGTGCGGCCGATATACATCCACCCTCTACCCCCCTACCGCTACCCACCACCATCCAACCTAGCCACTACTCATTTGCAGTGCGGCCTCAGCTTAAGGGATTCTATAAGCATTCTCGTTTTAAGTGGTATTAAAAAAAGTTGGTAAGTTATAGGGAAAGTACAGCAGTTTAACTGTATCTTTTGTAACAGTACCTGTTAACATTTTAAGCACCTGGTATCCTAAATATTAAATTCAATTAGTACCGCTAGCTGCTCCATCTATCCTAAAACATTTTTAATAATAAAATAATGAATACAGTCTCTATAATTATAATTGGAAGTTCAAAGTAGCTACGCTACGAGGTGTACTAATGAGTTGGCATTATCGAGTTCCAGAGGTTTTAATAATTATTCGAGTCTCATTTCTTCTATTGATTTACTGTCATATACAGAAAGTTGGAATATAATACAGTAAACTAGAGGCTACTCTTTAATTGAAGATTCTGTAAACTAGAGGCAACTCTTTAATTGAAGATTCTGTAAACCAGAAGCATCTCTTGAATTTGGAGATTCCGTAAACTGGAACAGCTTGTAAACTTTAAGCTCTTGTATGTACATTCTTAACTGGATTATCTCTACAACTGGGGCAGATCATCCCTCCACTAGTGATCTTCTATAATCATTTGGAACCACCTTTACAGTGCCGTAGCGACCCCAAAGTGCGGCAAAGGATCGTCCACTTTTGTAACAGATAAGTTTATTGTGATCTATCAAGTTTACTGTTCCCATATTTTTTCTCTTTTATTTCCGTGTATATCTATCTATATCGTCAACTGTATTAGAATAAGTATTTTTAAAGAACTGTTTGCGGATTATTTTGTTGTAACGTATTCTCTATCTCATTAATTTCAGCACCAAGGAAATCTTATTATCTTTTATATGTTTGTACATTTTCAAATCATTTTTTTATCTTCATAGACAGTTTTTTCTGACATCTTTCTGTCATCTTATGATACTTATTTAAATAACTCAGCTTAAAACAACTTTCTTCAGTAGTATCATAAAAAATAAAAAGATTTCAGTGGCGCCCTTATAATTTCTTAGAGAAACAAATATTGTACAATAGTCAGAGCTAATGAACTTACTCACCCCTAGCCGAGGTATTTAACTATCATAATTTTTGTGTGATAAACATTTATAAATTCTGTTAATTATTGAAGTATCTTTTACAACTAATTAAAGACGAAATTAAGCTTAATGTTTGTTTTATTGTAAATTACATTTTTTCTTTTGGTATATTGTTATTTTTTCAAAAAAGTTAACTAAATATTTTTATAAATTCACTATCAACAGGTAACTCATATTACAAATTGACGCTCAACGTAATAATTTGGTTACACTTTTTGTTGCAGATGTGATATTAGAATGTTTCAAATTAATGCTGAATATAAAAAAAAAACTATTTTAAATTTATTGTAGGTATTGATCCTTACCTTGTAAAAATCCATCTTATTAAGAAAATTAAACAAATGAGTTTGTAATAAAACATTTACTATCCATTTAAAAACTTGATTAAGTTTTTTGTTTTATGTTCTTAATTTAATTTTCATTACCACACCTCATGTTTTTATTATTAGGTATTATTATCATTTTGTCAATCAGTATAAAAGAAGTGGAGAAATACCAAACATCTGTTGACTTGTAACAAGTTTAAAAAACTTTCAAACTAAATATCCGATAAAAGTATACTTCCATCAAGAGCTTCGTTAGATGAAGCACTTTTTTACTTTTTGTTTCATATAAAGTTATTAAATATTATTTTATTCGTTTATTTCAGTAAACATTTACCGTGAGCCTGAAATAAATTGGTACATCATTTTTTCATTTTTAATATTCCAGTTGGCTCGTTACATTGCTTTCGACTGCGTTTTATATCTTTTATTATGCCAGATCCGTCATTGAATATTCACATTTGTTTATAATATGTAAGTATAATTAGATAATAAATGAGAAGGTATGTTTGAGGGTGAAATCAAAAGTTTAATTATTATTTTGGGGAATATGTCAACATTTGAAAATAAAATAAAAAATTTCTGTAATGTAAACAAATGTATTAGTTTTAAGTATAGATAAGAAGTGTAGGTTATGGCGAAGTTTGGTTGCTGGATAAAAAAAAAGTTTGACAGTTAGTTCGGGGAGAATTAAAAGTTAGAAAGAAGGAACAGAGATTTTTTGATTTGGAAAACAGTTAAACGTCGAGAAGAATATAATTTAAATGAGTAATAGTTGAAAAGGAAAAGTTTAAATTTTTATTAGAAAAAGGAGCATAAGAATAGAAAAGCTTCTATCAGTTTGATAGTTTTTTGGATGGAATAAAGTTCGACAGTGTGTGAGAATATAAAAAGTGAAGAAGATTTACGGAATTTTTAAAGAAGAAACTAATTAAAAATATTATAAAGTAATAAAAAGAAACAAAAATAAAAGCATAGTCGTTATACCTACAGACAAGTTTAGACAAGAGATTTGGTTTGGTAAAGACAATAAAAAGGATACTGCGGTAGGTAAGGTTAGTTTAGATAAGATAAGATCGATAAGTTCGATAGGCAAATAGATAGGTTATATAGCAATTAGTTAGGCAGACGTTTACATAGAATAAATTTTATTTGGCTATTTATTAAAAATTTATATTAATAAAAAAAAATTAATTAATAAAAAAAATTTTGATAGAACCCTACCTTAATTAGAAAAATAAAAAATTTAAAGTTAATTTTTATAAATTAAATTAAATTAAATTAAATTTAAAATATGCTCCTTTTGGGCATGTCAATCACTTTGAATTTATATAATTTCGAGCTAATAACATAAATTGAATCTGGATCTATGCATAAATCTCTTAAAATAGTCCTATTATAACTTTTAAATACTAATTTGACTTGAAAGAAATAAAAATTAAGCTTTTAGTTTAGTCTATTATATGAACTAGATATTAACTATTATAAGTACTTATTTAACTGAAATCTTTTGATATTATCAAAGATTAACATCTTATAACTAATATACAAACTTAACTTATTAATTTACATACATCCTTTTCTAACTACATAGTCTCATATCAATGTTTATCAACTGTTGTTGAAATAGTATTGAAACATTCACTATCATTAAATAAGGTTACTATGTTTATCACTGTAACATTTATAGTTTATACACTGTTTTCACCTTTGTCTGAAAACATTTATTTATACAGTTTTTATATGTTTTTAGGTATATCTCACGTTGTGATGTTTTGTCTGAATTCATATCTGTTATCGAAGACTACAAAGTGTCTATCTGTCATGCACCATTTAAGTACCTCCACTTTAAAACATTTAACTACTTAAATTACACAGTGTTTGTTAGACATATGAATTAAATTAATAGTCTTAATTATATTCTTTTTATTTTAGATTATAACTTTAATTTCCAGAGAATTGTAACTTTTTACATGAACTTGGACTTGCTATATGAATTGGGACTAATTTGATTGTTGTTGAATAATACTACAGAATCCTATCCAAGATAAAGTTGTCAAATACATTCTCCATCTATTTGAATGTTTCACATTTAAGATTATTATACCGAATACTTTAAATAAAATAAAGAAAAATAGCTGATATTTTAATGAAAATTATTCTGATACCCTTTTACATTTGCATATTAAGGTAAGTTTTACATTTTAATTTTTTATTTTCTTAAATGTTGAAGTATTTTACTTAGAATTACATGCATTTTTAAAAACCATGATTTTTAAAAAATGTTTCTTACAATGCTTTAACATTACTAAACTATTAGTAAATAAGAAATCATTTTGGTTCTTAAATTTTTCTAAAACTATAACTATTAAATTATAAAATGGGGTTGTAAGAAAAATATTAAGACGTTATGTATTTATTCACTAAATTTCTTAAACTCTAATACTAAAAATGTTTATTTTCACGTAAGAAAGCAATAATTTAAATTTAAAAATCGTCAAAATAACGCTTCCCAGTACAGGTCTGTTTTTACTGACATATCTCAACAAGCAAAAGAATCAGGCTGTTCCCCGAGGTGCATTATTACTTTATTAACTGACACCGACCGGAGCGTTTTGAAGTTATCTCTGCTGTCGCACTCACAATCCTTAATATTACGTCTCCACAGTGCTATTACGAGGTAAAAGCTCGAAATTCTCAGTGGCGACACGGCTGGGTTGATTAAAACTTTTTTTTGGAGTTAATGAGCTTCCTCACTGATGTATGACAATCAAGGGGTGAATACGCTTTTCTTTCTTTTAGGGAAGTATGTATAAACAGTGGAGGGTAGAGATTTTTATTGTAAAATTACGAAAGCCTCTTTTTTGTAATAAAATGTTGTTTCCCTATTTTAAAGGCACCTACTTCTAAAAAGGTAGTCAAGTACTTTTGACAGTCTGTCATTATCGATGTTACTTGAACTAATAATCTGTAAAACCTGCTTTTTCAACATTCAAGAAGCACTTTAAACTTTAGGAGAACATTTTGAATTTTTGAAACCAGTCAAAATAAATGAATTAAAATAATTAAGTCAATGTGGATATTACTTTGCATTGTATAATATGGAAAACAAGCCATAAATTCAGTTAAAGATCCCATAAGTGATGAATCTACCATTTTTTATTTGGTATGAATTTAATATTTGAATATTCGTTTACAGTCAATGTTAAATGCTTGTCTACTGTCAGTATGACATAATTATAATTGATTTGTCTTCAGCATAGCTGTTGGTTATTTCCTCTGAAGCTAAGGTTATGCCAAACAGCTCCATCCAAACTTTACTTCCGTGTCTTCTGATAGCTCATTAAATTTTTATATCCAGGGATTGTGAATATACTTCACAACCCGTTCCACTGGGGTGAATAGTCGACGCAGTTTAACCCAACTACCTGCCAGAAAGAGGTTAGGTTAGGTTAGGTTAGGTTAGGTTAGGTTAGGTTAGGTTAGGTTAGGTTAGGTTAGGTTAGGTTAGGTTAGGTTAGGTTAGGTTAGGTTAGGTTAGGTTAGATTAGGTTAGGTTAGGTTAGGTTAGGTTAGGTTAGGTTAGGTTAGGTTAGGTTAGGTTAGGTTAGGTTAGGTTAGGTTAGGTTAGGTTAGGTTAGGTTAGGTTAGGTTAGGTTAGGTTAGGTTAGGTTAGGTTAGGTTAGGTTAGGTTAGGTTAGGTTAGGTTAGGTTAGGTTAGGTTAGGTTAGGTTAGGTTAGGTTAGGTTAGGTTAGGTTAGGTTAGGTTAGGTTAGGTTAGGTTAGGTTAGGTTAGGTTAGGTTAGGTTAGGTTAGGTTAGGTTAGGTTAGGTTAGGTTAGGTTAGGTTAGGTTAGGTTAGGTTAGGTTAGGTTAGGTTAGGTTAGGTTAGGTTAGGTTAGGTTAGGTTAGGTTAGGTTAGGTTAGGTTAGGTTAGGTTAGGTTAGGTTAGGTTAGGTTAGGTTAGGTTAGGTTAGGTTAGGTTAGGTTTGATAGTGAGAAGATTAGAAGAACAAGGAATTAGCGAATATTTAATTAACGTCATAACCAACATTTTTAGGGAAAGAACCATACATTCAGGAAGGAACTGGACATTGAGGGTCACAGCGGGCGTTCCATAGGGATCGGTATTGGGTCCGACTCTGTGGAACGTCCTATATGACGGCGTGCTTAGGCTAGAATTGGATGCAAACTGCCACACAATTGCGGATGCAGACGACCTTATCCTTGTCGTAACAGGGAGGGATAAGGACAAACTCATGAATGAGGCAAACCAAAAGATACGCTTATGGATGAGAAGGAATAAGTTAGAATTGGCACATGAAAAAACTGAGGCGGTAATTGTTTGAGGACCCAGGTAACTAATATAGAAATATTCGGTAAAGGTGAAGGATTGAAATTGGCAAAAAATGGCAACTATGAGGAGATAGGAAGACAAATGGAAAAATGAAAACAATCGGGCAGGTTGGACAAAAATATTAATAACGGACTTAACGGCGTGGGTAGAGGGTATTTCACAACCCAGGCATTTACAGGACATGGTAGTTTCAAAAGATATACTTACTGCATAGGCAAATCCAACGATCGAGTATGTGAATACTGCCAAGAAACTGTAGATGACGCCGAGCATACTCTATTCAAATGTCCCAGATGGTCGAAGGAGAGGGAATTATGTAGCCGGGAAATTGGAGTAGAGATATCATGTGAGAACCTAGCCAAAGTTATTGTTATGTCAGAACATAACTGGATGGAAATTAGTAGATGGATAACGAAGGTAATGGAGACTAAAGAAAAAGAAGAAAGAATAAGACAAGGGAAGGAGTGATTGGCGAAGGAAAGAAAAGAGGCTTCTGAGGAATGTGAAAAACGTTACCAGAGGTCTTAGAAGTAGTAAAAGGGGAGGGGTTTTGCATTATTCTGAGTCCCACACCACACCGACCAACGCATTTCCCCTTCCCCCTAAAAAAAAGGTTAGGTTAGGTTAGGTTGGGTTACATACATATATAAAAATAAATAGTCTTAGCAAAACAACAAAAATTAAAGACAACAATGTAAAAAATAAAACTGCGTTTCTAGAACGAATATATGAAAGTCTAAATTTAAATCAAATAACAAGACTTGCTTTTGTAAAATTAGTGTCTTATCATTCATGTTATAGTAATAGTAGTAATTAGTTTATTAATAATATTTGAAATTAAATCAGATAAGTTTTCGAAACTAATTTTGTTTTATTACCTACTTACCTGTCTGTAAGTACCTGAATTCTCGCTTCGAAAATTCCTGTAATAAAAACATAATATTCTTAACTGTGCGTCGAAAGTTCCTGTCCCAAAAATCTACCTGTTTTCTTGCGTCAGCTAGCTACAAACTCTATTTCTTTTAAAATATATAGCACCAAAACATTGGAAGGAGTATGTGTTTATATTTATGTGCATTAATCCATACATGCCATACGCTGAATAAATGTATATTTTAAAATTAGATTAAGTATAGTCTATATAGAAAGGACAAGGAGTAATAAATTATTTATTTAAGTAGATTTCATAGACGTACCAAAATATATTTTAAGAGGGTATACCGTAAGGTACATTTTGTATTGAACGAATGAGTTGCAGCTATGCTAAAGAATATACGATTTAGGTCCGAGGTAACGGGATGTACTAATTTTAATAAAAAAGTGACAGAGGTACATAAATTTTATTAAGTTTGAAAAAGAAAGAATAATAAAAAACATATTTTTCAAATAAACTTGGAAGTTACGTTGAAACGAAGAGTTTTTATTATTCTTAATAAGATTGACTTCCAAAAAGTAAGAGTAAGTAAAATAAATTTAATTGATAAAGAAAGGCAACACAGTTTATTCATAATAGAAAACAAACCAATCTGTAACAATAATTATTTTATATATTTTTGTTCTTTTTGTAAGAAGATTAATTCAAACTTTGAATATTGACACAAATAAATTACAATGAAATATATTTTTAAAAAATTAATTAAATTCAAGATAGCAAGATATCGTTACAATTTTTATTAAATTCAAAGAAGCAAAATTAATATTTTTTATTTGTATTACTCCTATATGTAGTGTTTGGGGAATTTTTCTCAGAAATTTTAAATGGAGTTATTTTACAAACAACCCATTTTTCTGGGAATATTATTTTAAAAGAAAATAGGTACATTAAATCAGTACTTAGTATTAGTTCTTTGAGTAAAGTTGTATGAAGTTGTGTGGTTTTCATAATATTGTAAACAGTATCAAAAAAGCATTCGACATGCCAGAGAACAAAATTTGAAAATCTTCTGCTTAGACGAAACATGGATAAATGCTGGATATACAGTTTCCAAATCTTGACAAGATGAAAACATTAAAAGCGGAAGGCAGGCATTCGTGAAAGGTTTTTCGTTAGGTTTGCAGCCACCATCTGGAAAAGGAAAAAGACTTATAATTGTCCATGTTGAAAGTTCTGAAGATTTTGTTGATGGTGGATTATTAACATTTATTCCAAAACACACGGGGCACTATCACGAAGATATGAATGGGGATGTCTTCGAGGAATGGTTTGTTCAAATGTTGGATCTGATTTCAAAAGGGGCTGTTATTGTTATGGACAACGCAAGTTACCATTCACGGTTACGAGAAGCATTGCCCACAAGTCGTTGGCGTAAAGCAGAGCTTTCGGAGTGGCTTATTTCAAAAAATATTAAGTTTCCAAAAGATCCACTAAGGAAAGAACTTTACAGAATTGCAAAAATGAACAAGAATAAATACAAAACCTACATTGTAGGATAAATGGCTTCTTCTCGTGGTATATCAGTTCTTCGATTTCCCCCTTATCATTGTGAACTTAATCCCATAAAATTAATATGCATTGCATTATTACTTAACTGCTAAACCTTTAACAATGAAGAACCCTAAACTTTGCTACAACTGAAACAAATACGGGGTCGATCTACCTGGTTTTTAGATTTACGAAAGAAATGTAATTTAAAGTAAGAGATTTATCAAAAATTTCATGGTGCCCTGTAAAGGTTTTGCATACTTAATTAGGGTTTATTACTCCTCGTACTTTTTGTACATACTATAGTATATAGGCTTCTCTGCACTTTAATCTACTAAGATATTCTGTACTTACCATAATGAACTAAACTATTTTTAAGATATGTGGCCAACAAACAATCTGCAACTTCAAAATTTGTTTACTTTAGTGAGCTATTTATTCGGATACCGTTACATAATATAGGAAAATCAATAGCTGTCTAGTATTTCATGAAAAAGTTATCAGTTCTGAAACGAAGTAGAAACTCACTAATAATCTACAATTTCGAATCGAATCACGTGAATTTAAACCCTTGTCACGTCTGACCGTTGTAGTAGATATTATTATTTCGTTCAAAAATTTATAGTACCTATATCATGTTTCTAAAGAGAACAGTTTATTACGGTAGTCGTAAGTAATATACATGTGTAGTTAACGTAGGCGAATGCAAATTGTTTGCCGTTATAATAATTCATGAAACAAAGTGCGCTCCGAACAATGTAAGTGCCAGTTATCGTGATAACTGCTTTACTTTTTTCCTTTTTTTTTTCTCTCTCATTCGTTTACTATGTTTAGCGTGTACAAAAATATTCATAATTGTTATTAAGTACAATCCGCAGGGGCGGAATCCAAAAGCTTAAAGCCCAGATAATTTTTCAACTGCACTAAAGCATTAGAGATATTGGCAGAGGGTCAAAATTATATAATAAATGTATTCTATCTAAGAATGGGTAAGACAAATCCATCAAGGCCAGGTGAATGTCAAAAAAATGTTTATTTTAAAATTGCCAGTCGAGTGATTTCGTAATTTTCTTCTAAAGTTGTACATGTTTAAAAAAATGAGTTTATTCCAAAATTTTCATTTTTTTAATAGAATGGTGGAATAATCTGTAATCTAGCTTATTCTACAGTGCGGTCCATATGTATGGAATAAATTCATTTGTAGCGTTATTATGTACTATATGAAAAAAACCTGAAACAGGTCGATTTTTATTCTTAAATTGACAATTTACAGTATGAAAATATTATCCCCCTCCAGCATCCCTTCGGAATTATAAGCACCCCCTCGAAAATTTTAAATTTCAAAGGGGGTCGTGTGGCACCTCGTTGGAAAGAGATTATAGTCCTCTGTTCAGCAATGAAGATAATAATGTCACATAATGATTAGAATGTGTTTTTCAATATATTTGACACTTAAATTAAATGTTCAAAATGACCACCATTCACTTCTTGACAATAACCGAGGCGATATTGTTTGGTCTATTAAAATAATCAGGTATTTTCGTATCTGTTCTGCTAAACATTAGGAAAAAACTTTGAAGTAATAGTCAAAAAACTAAATAAACAATTGATATAAATCTAGTAGGTTGCTGTCATTTAGGTATTTAAAGTTAATAAAAGACGTCAGTATAATATTTGTGCGCGTATTAAATTTAATTATGGCTCATTTGTCCGAGACTCAAAGAATAGATATTTTAATTATGATTGGTTGTGGTAATAATACCAGAACTCAAAAGGAGGTTTGTGAAATTTTTAAGAATAAATACCCTGGTCAACACGTTTCGCAGTCTACAGTTAGCAAAATTGAAAAAAAGTTTCGTGAAACTGGACATGTAAGAAATATTGACAAACTAGGTAGAAATGTTCAATTTACTGATGAAAAAAAGTTAGATGTACTTCTAGAGATTGAGGAAAATCCGCATAAGATAACTCGAGAACTTGCCGCCGACAATGATGTAAGTAAATCATCTATTTTGAGAGTTCTGCATAAAGAAAAATACCACCCTTACAAAGTTCAGTTTGTTCAGGAGTTAAATGAAGATGATCCTGATAGAAGGCAAGAATTCTGTGAATTGATTATGGATAGAATGAACGCAGATTTGCAGTTCATAAACAAAATAGTTTTTTCTGATGAAGCGACGTTTCATTTAAACGGAACGGTTAACAAACAGAACTGTAGATATTGGAGCAGAGAAAATCCTCACTGGATGTGTGAGGCTCACACTCAATATCCTAAAAAAGTTAACGTTTGGGCTGGTATCATTAACAATAAAATTATTGGCCCTTATTTTTTTGAGGGCACAGTTACTGGTGAGGTTTATCTAGATTTTTTGATTAACTTTTTAGTGCCTACATTACAAAGAGTTTTTCCTGATGTTAATCATCCAAATGAGATAGATCGATCTATTTACTACCAACAAGACGGAGCTCCACCGCATTTTGCACGTACTGTTAGAAATTATTTAAACGAGGTTTTTCCCAATAGGTGGATTGGGATCGTGGGGCGATCGAATGGCCGGCTAGATCCCCCGATTTGACTCCTCTCGATTACTTCTTATGGGGTTATTTAAAATCTAAAGTATATTTTAATAGACCAAACAATATTGCTGATTTAAACGTTAGGATAACGGAAGAAATTAACAAAATAACCCCCGAGGTCATACAAAATGTTGTACGAGAATTCCAATATCGCCTCGGTTATTGTCAAGAAGTGAATGGTGGTCATTTTGAACATTTAATTTAAGTGTCAAATACATTGAAAAAAACATTCTAATCATTATGTGACATTATTATCTTCATTCTACGTAAAGTTTTGTGTTAGAGACATTATCAAAATTTTACATCTTAAAAATCAATTTTCTCAGTTATGATTGCACCAAACTTAAAAAACTTTATATTGCTGAACAGAGGACTAAAATCCCTTTCCAACGAGCTGCCACACGACCCCCTTTGTAATTTAAAATTTTCGAGGGGGTGCTTATAATTCCGAAGGGATGCTGGAGGGGGATAATATTTTCATACTGTAAATTGTCAATTTAAGAATAAAAATCGACCTGTTTCAGGTTTTTTTCATATAGTACATAATAACGCTACAAATGAATTTATTCCATAAATATGGACCGCACTGTATATTCTTACCACGGTACGCGACAACTCGGCGACGCAAAGTCGGCGAAAATAAATAAAATAATATATTATGCAATTATTTATTTTAATACAATATAATCTGTTGAAAAAACTAGTTCATATTGTAATTGTGTGATATCCCTCTGAGATATTCGATCAAATTTTGCCTTTTATCATTGGCCACTTTATTTAAAATTCTCTCGTAAGCTTCCTCAGAACGTCTAATTTTTGATGCGCGATTGCGCCCGGCAATTGCTCGTTCACAGTCCGCATCGTACGAAGACTGAACCTTTTTTAAATTTTCTATGAATGTCCATAACGAAAGATGAGCAATGCCAGAACCAAAACCCAGTTGCAACTTGCGATGACATGCTTCTGCAAAATTATTTGTCCGATCTCGTCCATTCAGTGTTCGAAAATAAACGGACCAAACTGCTGATGGAAACGTTGCTGGCGCTTTGGTTCCATTATTCCTAAGTCGACAGATATAATTTCTGGTAAACCGTTCTAAAACTGGTTCTAATATTTATGGCAACTCATTTTCCAATTCGGTAATGGCATCAATCACATCCTCTTTTGGAACAAATGCCAATGATGTTACCATTTTTGCTTGTAGTGCAAATTCGGGATCAGTATTGTACATTTCTAGGAGATTGCAAGAAGAGAAATGTTTTCGAAGATTTTTTACCATGTGGAATAAGCATCCTCTAATTTCGGCTTCTGGGAAAACTTGTCTTACAGCCTGTTGAATTGCCAATTCAAAGTCGGCACTGAAGCTTTCCGGATTTAATTGCGGCCAAAGAACTTTTACCATGTTAAACAGTAGATGTACTATGAGAGTTCTAACTCAGTGAAGGAGTGGGGGTACCTCCGTATATACAGCATAGGAGTTCTGGAACGGTTCTGAACTGTGGTTCTGAATTGTGGACCAGTTGTTTATTTGGAATAGTTGTGTTATATTATAATGATTGTATAATTGAGCGACTGGAACGAATTTTATTGGAATTATTAAAGAAGTGTACGAGTTTGTGTTGTATTGCGGGTTGCCTGCTGGTTTGAAAAAAAGTTAGCCGCTGGTGGGACTCGAACCTACGTCCCGTCGGATGAAATTTATAATTTAAGCGCCCTTACCCACTGGGCTGCTAACGAAGGATTATATATGTTAAGAATGGGTATTTAAACTCGCGTCGCGTATTTTGATCGTTTTCATCGAATTTGGTCTGTGCTTGTAATCTAATCATATACAGGGTATGTCGGGATACTAAACAACTTAGAGTTTTTGTATTTAAAATATCAATTTGATGATATGGTACGGGTTAGATACGGGATATATACAGGGTTTGTCGCGAATTAGATCGTCGAAATATCGAATTATGATCATTCTTAATACGCAAAAATGGCAAAAATGTCGGTACGGGGGTATGGTCGTTAATTAAAAATGTCAATTCGATCATTCGTATATTATGATGTGGGTAAAAGATAATTTCGAGTGTACAGGGTATATCGCGAAGATCATTCGTAAGGGAGATGTCAATTTTTCATACGGGATATACAGGGTTTGTCGAAATATCGGATTATGATCATTCTTAATACGGAAACGGTTACGTGGCAAATAAAAATGTTTAGATACGTGGGGGGTATGACGGTTCTCCATTTTCTGATCGAACAGTAATTCTCTCTTTATACGGGAATTAATTAGGATGTAAAGTTGTGACACAACGATTGTCAAAAGGGTACCAATTATTCGATGCTATGACGTCATCACACATATTTTACAAGGGTCATGCGATCGACAACGACCAGTTACATTATGTCTTCAGAAGAGCACAGTCATGGAATTGAAGACATTGCTTTTTATGAAGATAAGAGTAAGGTTATGAAACAAACTAGGGAAGCAAGAACAACGTGGAGCAGTCTAAACTGGGATTGTCGTAAATTACCGAAAACTACTTATCCGTTAAGACGTATTCAACCATGTTTAATAGAACTGAAGAAGAAGAGAGCATAAAAAATGAAATTAATAATGTTTTTGCCATGTCATGTATAATTTTAGCATCTGTCTTTGTTTTAATTTTAAAAATTATTTTAAAAATTGTTAAACGTAAATTTGAATCTTCGTGTAATATAAAAGTTGATGAATAAACAACTTGTTTTATTTCTAAGTAGTGGTGTATAAAATAAAAACTCATTTGTGGTTAAGGTTTATTTATTTTATGGTAATACAGTATTCAAAAACCAGT
Organism: Ophraella communa; assembly: GCA_035357415.1. Lineage (NCBI taxonomy): Eukaryota > Metazoa > Arthropoda > Insecta > Coleoptera > Chrysomelidae > Ophraella > Ophraella communa. The sequence goes on along the minus strand of CM068990.1, from coordinate 38,644,007 downwards.
GGCGGAGACGTTGTACGTTTCGTTCGGTGCACGAATATAGTCCAGAGGTGTGACAGGGGTTTGGATCCTTGGCAAAGTTTACTGTTGCACACGGTGTACCATCGAACTTGCCGACTTCGCAAATGTGAGGAAAAACGTTGAAAATGTTACATTTATTTTGCAGAAACTTGGCTTTTTGTTGACCACGAACGTAAATGTAGTCTGCAGCATACAATAGCTTGCTTTCCAATATTTCATTAACTTTAGAATATTCTACATCTCCTGAAGAGTATCGAATTCCGTGCACATTTTTTTCCAAGTAGGTTGCAGTCTTTTTGTCCTCATTACTTAATGTAGAAAACGGTTGAGATGGTAAAAACATGTAATGTGAACTTTTGAAACCAATTTCTATCGTTAGTTCTTTGACAACGAAAAATCCATCTACGACAAAGCCTTGAATGTCTACAAAAGCTATTCTCATGTTGACGTCTGCTCAAACACTAACTCTAATCAACGTCTAGTTTAAACTTTTAACAATTTCGGTGAGGGGGAAGTATTCCATTACACAATCATGAATTATGATGCAATAGACTTTGGTATTTTCGGGAAAACCTATGTTTGCTTCAATATCAAGTTTCACATCGACTGTGGACGCCTTCATGCTTTCTTTCTGTTTGGAACAATCGATAACAAACAATGCCCGTTTCTTGAAAGAGGAATAATCCAGCAGGGGGCGCTTCTGTGTGGAGTTCGCGTAGTTGGGATAGAATTCAGTATAGTTAAAATATGCTTCATTGTAGTCAGTTTTACTAAAATCCAATTGCATTCTTTCATTGGGCCAAAATTCACCATTAAGTGACAGTCTTATACTTTGTACATCTGCATTGTCAAATAAAGTAGGATCGGCTGTGCTCACGTTACGTTTGTCAGTTTGAAAGAAAACAATAACAAAACGGGGTCTTTCAACTGAAGTGGATGTTTTAACAGCCCAAACCTCACGTCTTGCACCTTTAGTAATTGAGGGCAATTCGTGTAACTCCCACTTTCTAAATGGAATAACTATAGGCTGATCTTTTTGAATGGATTTCATGAGATTTATCTTTATATCATCATTGGGAAAGATATGTTTAACTTTTAATTCAACACTTGTAATGTTAATTTTAGCAGTTGTACTGGAGACCGTACCGGACTTGTCGGTAATATAGATGCAATCATTATCATTTCGTGCTCGAACTAATCGTATTGTTTGTCGTCCACATGTAATCATAGAATAATCGTTAAAAATGTTGAAAATATGTTTGAGAGGTATTTGAAGGTTGAATGACTTGTCGCTGACATTTAGAATAGGATCTTTCGGGTAATTCCAGCCAGCTATAGCCATATGATTGGAATCTTCTTGGTTATAACAAGTCATAGCACGTACGGCACTTACAATTCCAGGATCTCGAACTGTTTCCATTTCCCTAGCACTTTCACTGTACGTACATGAATCGAAAAGAAAGGCTCCAAAATTATTTGCTAATTTTACGTCTCCTGCTCCGTGTGTTTCGAGGGAACCTTTAATGCACAACAAAGTTTTGCTCATTGCAAAGAACGAATCAACCTGATTAATGCTAAACTCCACAATGTCACTGCAATTGAATGATTTGATAAATGGAGCATAGGTTCTGTGTTCAGTCTTTCGAATGGAATCATCAAAGACCGGCTTACGGTAGATATCAAACATCGAAGGCATATTGTCATTTTGACGAAGTCGTTTTCCATACATGGTTGTCATTTCAATCTAAAACCCAGCGATTGCAGCACCAATTTGTTTGCCAACGTGAGTTGTTTCACCGGCGGCTGCTTAGCTAATGAAGTTGGAAAATGTGTAAACTGTCTTTTATGATGATGATTGATTATTAGTCCCATCTGTTTCGCGCTCTAAGCTCCAATATCAATGTACTCGATTCACCTCTAAAGTTTACAGGTTGACCGTCTTGATCTAAGGCAATGACAGTGATGTTAGTTATTTCACGTTGTGGTATAACGGGTAAGTAGATCAAATTATGAGGAATTTCGTCAATGGAATATCCTGGATCTACTTGTATGACGAATTCGTAGATTGTATGGGCAGGTCTGTTCGCATCAAAGGCTCCAGTGGTAATGTTACAATCGAAGCGAATACTGGATACTTTAATGATTTTGACGGGGAGATCTGAAGAGTGCATTTCGTTGACGTCGAGTATTTTCGGTGAAAACCCCAATATTCTTCCAAGACTATCAGCTTGCACAAAGGAAATTTTATATTTACTGAAAATTTCACATTTCAACGTATTGTGATTAGGTTTTAGTGAAAATATATCCTTCGGTGGTGTTATTGAATTGCTTGCGTCCATTTTATCACTGATAAACGCTTCAAGATCAGCAATTTCATAACATCCTGTAGGAATATTAAAACATTGAAAATTGTACGTTTTTATAACCCAACATGTCGTCTATACACTTAAATAAAAAAAATCATCAGTTGGTAAATTGTATAAGAATTCTTCATATTAAAAATGCGTATCCAGCAGCGAAGAATATGAAGACCGTACCGAATTCGCTCCCGAATTTCCAAACAAAAACAAAACCAAAGATGAAACATAAAAACGATATGATTCGCCACACTCCGCTGCCAGTTTTCATGGTTACAACTTTTATTTATTGAGGACTTTCGCAAACCTAATTTTAATAATGCATCTACCTGTGTCGGTTCGATGTTAAACAAGCTTCTTTATCACGTGCATTATTTTCGATGGTTTTTTTATACGGGGTGAAGCATAAGAGAGGATAAAATATATAATATACTATTGTTCAACAATTGTAGAAATCAGAAAACATTGATGTTGGGTCAAAGTTTGAAGTAAATAATAGTCAAATATGTTAAGCCATGTTAGGCAGTTAAAATAATATTTTAGAATGATCATCTTCAGAGGAAAGAGATATGCCATCAACTTCCAGAACTACAGAGCCAGGTGCAATAGGAGAACAACAGTTATTGTCAGGGCCTTCTACTTTAAAAATAACAGGTAGAATAAATTGGAATTTTGAGTAATTTTACTTTCCTTCAATACAAACATCTTTTAAATATCAGTTTTTAAATTTTTAGATGATTTGTTTATTGAAAATGCAGCAACAGAAAATAGTCACCCATCATCAACATTGATACATCATTTGCATGGCTCAAAGAGAGATATAAATTTGGATTAAAAACAATCAGGGTCGAGCTACTTGTAAAATACAATTTTACATTTGGCTGTGCAGTACTACTTTTAAAATATGCTGATATGTTTGAAAATTTAATGAAAAAGTGTATTTTCATTTTTCTTTTAAATATTTATTTTATATCGTTAACTGTTGTGAATTCTAACAATTTGTGTTTGTAGAACCTTATTTAATTTTGTTTTTCAGAAATAAGGTTATGCTACATAACAGTTTTTTTGAATTTATCTTATTCTTTTAAGACTGTAACTCCCTTCGGAATAATTTTGTCGTTTAGAAAGTATTTTATTCTTAATCAAATTAGTTAACGATATATGATTAATAAACTAGTTTTATAGGTACAGTCATAGTCTTATCATTTTTACTTATAGATGTATCAGTCAGTACCTTTTGTGCAGGCGGTTGTATCGGTAGTACACAAAAGTTATTCGGAAATTAGCCGGTATACATTTAATAAAAACGTATTTTTACGGATTTAAGTGCGCGAATATATACAGATTTTTCTTCTAAATAGTGTTAGTGTTTTTTAAAACTGAAATATGTGAATATTGACAATGGCAGTTCAAAAAGTGATGGTTGAAAAGCAGATGATGACTGGCCAATCGGTGAGTTTATTTAATTTATTATTTTTTATTTATTTAAGAGAAAAAAGATCGTTTTAAGCCGGTTTTTGTTTGAAATAATGTGGAGTACATTTTCCGTTAGAAATTGAAGAAATTAATTCAAATTAATTTTCTAGATTTAAGAGTTGGAAAAATTAATGATTGCATAAACTATTCTTAATTATAAGTTACTGATTTACCGGTATAAAACAATTATTTTCAAATTAATATATTTGTATGGTTAAAAACCTTATTACTTAGAATATAACCATTCTTTTTTTTATTAGAGGTAAAAATTCCATAAAATGGATCCATATCGACTATTGTCTTTTTATAGTTGCACATTTCATTTATTAAACTCGTTTTAAAATAAATATATTATAAATTTCTTATTTGATAAGTAACGTATATGATACGTATTGAGCAAACTATGCATCTATCGCACATAGAGGGTTATTTCCTCAGCAGGTGGACTGGTCATATTTTGTTTGTTTAAAATATAGTAACTAATCTTATATATATTTTTATGCAATAATTATACAAAAAATTACAGTAAAATAATATAAGAGAGAGTTATATTCGTATACAGTATGATGCAAATGTATGGAATACATTTCAGAAACAGACGACTTTTAAAAAAATCTTAAAACATGTCAATTTTAATTTTTGAATGGCCATCAGCTGCTATAGATGTGTTGGACATTACGTCATTGGTGACGGTGTAATGACGCCATGGACAGCTCATTTGAAAGGTCTTCTTATCATCTTTGCAACAATGTAATTATTTGAATATTTATTTCTACAGGGTTAACCAAAACTGTTGGTTTATTAATACAATTAACTTAGAATAAATGTTTACTTAAATACAATTAAATTACAACAAATGTTCAAATTGCCGACTTTCAGCAATGATACAATGAGAAAGACGAGCAGTAAATTCTTTCCTAACGTTTTCGAGGACTTCAGGTGTTATTTGTGCAATTTCCGTTCGGATTCGCTCCTTCAACTCCTCTACATTATTCGGTCGATTTTGATTACTCTGCTCTTTAAATATCCCCTCAAAAAAAGTCTAACGGAGTCAATTCTGGATATCTTGGTGGCCATTCGATAGGCCCCCTTCTACCTATCCACCTTCCTGGGAAAACGTTATTAAGGTAATTTCGTACCTCAACGCCATAGTGTGGAGGAGCTCCATCCTGTTGGTACCATAAATCATTTCTATTTGGAAATAGATGATTCAGCTGTGGCAACAGATAATTTTAAAGAAATTCAAGATAACTAGCAGCAGTTAGGTTTTCCTCAAAAACATATGACCCTACCATTTGATTGTTTATAATGCCGGCACAAACATTCACCTTCTCCCAATATCGACATGTTTTTATGAGGATTTTCTTGAAACACCAGTACAACGTCCAGTTTTTTGGCTTAGGATATTGATATTCTACCACTTCTGGGAAGATCTTTAACATGGCCCGTTTCTCTAATTTTTTTTTCAATTTTACTTACTGTTGATTGAGTAATTGGATCGCGATTGGGGTATTTAGCATTAAATAAATTACGAACTTCTGCTTGAGTCCTCACTCTATCTCCATAACCAATCATGGTTAAAATCTCGATTCGTTCTGTTTCTGTTTCACTTTTGTAAATGCTGTTATTAACGTCGGCAAAAAACTTGACAGATTCACAGATCATTGACGAATAAAGACGAGTCAATGACAATACTGATTTAAATATTTTTGTAAAAATAATTCCGAGTAGCATTGTTTTTATCAATGTAGTTTTTTTTGAAACCAACAATAAACACTATTTTGTTTTATTCCCAGTGGCGGTCCTTAGTGTATTTTAGTTCAGTGAATGAATATTTATTGTAATTCCATGTTACTTAACAAAGTTCATAATTTTGTTTAACCCTGTAGAAATAAATATTTAAATGATTACATTGTGGCAAAGGCGATAAGGAGAACTTTCAAATAAGCTGTCACGTGACCTCCGTTTGTATTTAAAAAAATCGTCAATGACGTCATTACGCCATCACTAATGATGTAATGTCCAACTCATCTATAGCAGTTAATGGTCATTCAAAAATTAAAATTGTCGTGTTTTAGATCTTTTTAAAAGTCGTCCGTTTCTGAAATAATGAATTTATTCCATACATTTGCATCATACTGTATAAGTAGTTAAGATTTCAAGTTTTCCCTTTTTCTTTTAAGTTACATTTTCCCAGTCAAATAAATTTCTCGCCTTAGCGACATACAGAGTGATTATTGAAAAATGTTATATTATAAAATAATTTCTTTTTGTTACAAAACAAGGTTATCTCATCAAATAAATGTAATACCAACTTGTTTATTTTAAAAATGGTACCTACACTTTTTATATTTTAAAATTTTGCTAATTTTACTTTAAATATATCTCTGTTAAAAACCTTGCAAAACATACATTCCTGATATAATTTAGGACACCTTGTATATATTGAAACAAAATTATTATTATTATAAGTTTTAATTATCAGTTCCTATTTTTTACAGGTGAGTATTGCAAGCAAGTTTTTAATAGTAAAATAAATACGCTGTGGTCAAAAATAAACGAAATAATTTCCTATTTAAATCAGTTATTATCGGTTTTATAATATTTTAAAAATACTTTAGTTAGATTGATTTTATCCAAATTTAAACTGATACATTTTTATTAAGTAGCCCATTCAAAACATTTCAACCCACAGTTATTAAATTTGGAAAAAATAGTAAAATTATTTTTTTTAAAGTACCTCAAAACTAATACACAGCAATCTATAATAACAGTACTTAAATCTTAACTCGAATAAACTAATTATTTCTTTCTTTTGTTACAGGGTGAGTCTTTAAAAACACTTTCTATCTGTATCGATTTACGATGTACTTCAAGATCGTCATTAGAATTTGATTTTCAAAAGGTAGGTGCAATTAAATGGGAACTCAAATGATATAATTGACTTTCTGTTGTTATTTTTACTGCAATAATTTTGTACATTTCCGTATATTAATAGTTGGCAGGCTGTAAAAAACAGTTTAAAAATGCGGTGAAAGTTTTTTTTTATAAACAGAAATTTTGGATCAATTAAAAAATAAGACCTTTGGAAAAGGTTGATTGTTTACAAAGTAAATTTGTTTAAAAATAATTATTTTAAGGTAATTTATAAAGAAAATATGTTGTGCGTTTTCTAAAATTATTAGTTCACTTAAAGTATTTTTTAAATAGAGTAAAACTTACATTTTAGAAAAAATATTTTGAAATTTAATCTTTATTTAACGGATTAATAAAATTTTTGTTTTATTAATGAAATATTTTATCTTTATGTTTAATTTTTGAAGCATTTTAATAACCAATATTAAAAAAATTAGGTTTTATTTAAATGTTCTATATAATTTTGTGAATATAGCTAGATCAATATTAATTTTTACAATTCTGATATAGTAATAGCGCTATCAAATTATTCATGAAACGTTAGTATTTAAAAAAAATTTCTATCTGTATTGATTTACTTCGAGATCATCTCCAGAATTTGATTTTCGAAAGGTAAGTGCATTAAAATGGGAATTTTAATGATTATCTGTGATTATTTTTATTTAAAATGTTTTTTTATTGCGTAAATATGTTTAATATGAGTTAATTTATAAAAAAAAATTATTTTAGGGTTTTTTTATATTATTATTTTACTTGAGATATTTTTTTTAATAGAGTTAAAAGAATATTTTAGAAAGAATATTATGAAATTTAATTTTTACTTGGAGATTAATGAAGTTTTTTTTTAAATGATATATTTCATATTTAAATTCAAATTTTGAAACATTTTAATAATCTGTATAAAAAAGGATATTTTTATAAAATATATATACACCTTGTATACAAGGTGGAAACAATTAAAAAATAATGCCTTTGAAAATATTGTAAATTTCATTTTATAAAGAAAATCCATTATGGCTTTTTTAAAATTATTATTTATATAACGTATCTTTTATAACAAAATATTATACAAACACAACATTAAAAAACAATTTCCTTTATTGTTTTATATAATTTTTTAATTAATTTTTACATTTTTGATACAACAATAACGCTGTCAAATTATGAACAAAATTTTTAAAACTTGGAAATTTTTTACGAACATATTAATAATAATTGTTCATATTTTTTAATGTCAAACAAATTAGCAATAATGATAATACGGAAATAAAAAAATTGAAATAATCTATTACAAAATTTTTTGCAAACTATCAATGCTTTGGCAGCATAAATTCTTTTTCGTAATAGTTTCAATTTGATCATTAAAAAGTGTCCTCTAAATCTAAGTAGCACATCACCATTATCTCTTACGACAATATCACTTGGTCGACCATCATCAGCATTAATTTTTTCCTAAGAAAAACTCACCCTTTCAAACTGAAAATCTATTCTCACCCGAACTGCAGGATTATTCCTCATAAAACTCATTTCCTCCGCCTCTTAAGATGAACCCAATCTGCAAGTTATCCATACTTCTTCTGGTAGAATCTGAATTATTCCCAGTCTCATTTCTTCTACTGGTTTACTGTCATATACAGTTGGAATATAATTCAGTAAACTAGAAGCATCTCTTTAATTTAAAGATTCAGTAAACTTGAACAGCTTGTAAACTTTAAGCTCTCGTATGCACGAGCATTTTTAACTGGATCATCTCTACAGCTTGGGCAGTTCATCCCTCCACTCGTGATCTTCCATAGGGGCGGTCGACTTTTTCTACACAGAAATACGACAGGTACCACATTGTGGGAGAAGTACTATAACTTAAGGTGTCTGTTAGTCTGGCTTACAAACCCAGCAGTCACCCATTGAGTTGAGTACGTATAGTATTTTCTGTTTCTGGGAAATTGTCGCCTGATGGCTATTAAAGAACCGCCTGTGGCTTCTTCTTATAATCTTTATTTTATCCTTTATTTTACCCTTTATTTTACATACAAAGTATATTTAGTCTACAAAAACCTTGGGTTACCATACATCAAAATCTATTCCCTAAAAATATCAAAACTTAACTTCATTTTACCCCACAACATCTTCCAAACAATATTCTTCTGGTAGAATCTGAACATCATTTGGAGACTTGTTTTGCAAAAGGTAATAAACAAAGACTTTTCTGGGTGATAATCTAAAGTGAAAAAATGTTTGCAGATTATGAAAGCAAGAAAGAAAATTGGAGATTCTGTTATATCCTGCGAAAAGAAAATTGGATTGGGACTAAGACATCGAAAACAACATGAGGCAGAATCATTGAGTAATATTCCTGCTAGGTATCATAGGAGTGCTGTTGGGACAATGCTTCAGGTAATATCAAGTTAAAAATTACATTTTTTATTGATCTTATATATTAATTTGTAAAACAGCTTTCTAGAATTTTACAGGAACGTCTTTGATTGGATATATCCAGACATGTGACTCTGGTCTACTTCATCGTCTGGTGATTTCTTTAATTTTTAAAACATTGTAAGTTATTAGGTATCAAGAAATTTAGGTTTTAAAAGAAGAATGATTGTTCTATAAAAGGTAACTTTTTTTATTGTAGGTTTTTACATTTTTATATGATGATAAGACATTGCAAATAATTGTTTTGATTTATTAATTACAGGTCTATTATAAAGAACATGAAAGATATTTTTAGGTATCAAGAACATAAGTCTATATGAAAAAATCTTTATATTTCTATACAAGGTAACAAATCTAAAGGTTTCACCAAATAAAATGGAAAGATATTAAATTATTTTTGTTGTTTTTATCAGTTGCAGATATAAATATGGAAGATATTCAGATGAAACTAAGTACAAGATAAATGCAGACCATTTTTTACAAATGTACCACAGAAACCAACATTTTTGAAATTGAATACACATCGCCATTCTATAAGTACTTGTTAACAAATTTATATTTATTTCAGATATAAAGGAAGTATATCTTTATAAAAAACACTTTTATCGTTTTATACAAGGTAATTTTTTTTAAACGCACGTTTTTCTGCTTTGATAAGTTTAAAAATGGTGTTGTGGAGCTTGGAGTGATGCGGGAATGTTATGGTGGGTACTAATCTGGATTGGGAAAATATATAATTGAGGAAGCATGTACTTATGTAGCATTGGGATAGTATTTCTAATACTTTGTATATATATTATTTGTTGCAATATTTATGTAATCGCAATATTTTTCATTATTATAAACTTTTGAGTTATTACAGGCACTGTTAAGAAACTAATTCTTAAGACTGTTTTTCAGGAAATTGTTTGGTTTGTTATGAAAAAATTAAACGAGAATAATTTGAAAGATTATTTCAGGTTAAACAGTTGGCAGATACTTACTAAATGATTGATAGATTTGACAAACAATTGAAAATTCGAAGAAAATAGTGAAGAAAAGACAGCCCGATATTTCTGATGTTTGTTTTTGAGGCAGATGATTTCAGTGTAGCTAAAGGGCGGTTCAAAACGGCCACTTGGTCAGTGCTTGCACTGACTAACGTCGTTTATTATCAGGGTGAGTACAAAATTAATTTTTGTCCAATTAAAATTCCGGTTAAATGTATATTTATGAAAAATGGATATTTTTTTCAAAATCTTCATGTTCTCACCAGTATATTGACAATAAAAGAATATAAAGAAATAGGGGACCTTGTCCTTTCCCCCTCAACACTGTTTTCAACCCCCATATGCCGTATCTCGAGGGTTACAAGAGCTGTGATATAGGGGGCCCCAAAATAGTATTTCGGAATTTTTCAGGAAAGTTGAGTTTTCTAGGTTATTATTAAACTTTTCTTAAAAATAATAATAATATTTTGGCATTTTTTAGACCCGATAAATATATTATGCATAATTTTTTGAGTTACTTTATTATGGTCCCAGTATTTGTAAATCTGGCTCAATTTCGTCTAAGTCTAAGGTTCCTTATGGTATAAAAGGGGCGGTCGACTTTTTCTACACAGAAATACGACAGGTACCACAATGTGGGAGAAGTACTATAACTTAAGGTGTCTGTTAGTCTGGCTTACAAACCCAGCTGTCACCCATTGAGTTGAGTACGTATAGTATTTTCTGTTTCTGGGAAATTGTCGCCTGATGGCTATTAAAGAACCGCCTGTGGCCTCTTCTTATAATCTTTATTTTATCCTCAATTTTACATATATTTTAATCACAAGTTATGGTAATAGCTACAATATTGATTTAAGATATTGTGGCCTGCATCGTTCTTCTGGTGGAACCATTCCTTGCGATTTTTTCCTGTGGCCTCTTAACGTGTTGAAATTCGATTTCTGCAAGTGATGTCAATTATATGAAAGATAATCAGTAGCCTTCCGGTATGAAGTAAATTATATCTTCTTCCTATTTGATACAGAGACCTTTCAGAACTTCACGTACTATATATAATTTTATGTAAATCGAAGCACAAATAATTGTAATTAGGAGGTCTTTTGATGTAACGCTGAAAAAGCAGTCCTAGGTACAACTGGTGGAAGAGGAGGTGTTTTTAGCAGGTAGGTCACTGGAATTGAGGCCGGCGGTGCTCGATGTCTTCCCTAAAGGGGGATAACGAGTGCCGCCGGTCTTACTCTGGTGGAATCCTGCACACCTGGGATACGCTCCCAGATGTCTTACGAAGATTTTCACCTCAGGAAAAAAAAGGAGGCCTTTTGATATCTCTTCACTATATGCAACTAGTTATATAAATAGCAATTTTGGTTGGAAACATGGTAACCTAAAAAGGGTTTTTTAAAGCTTTATTTTGTAATTTATATATACAATTTATATTATTTTTTGTTGTAGATAACCAAGCTGATAATAAATATATTAAATTACTTTGAATGTGTGCATAGTATATTAAATACGCAGTTTTTTAGATAAATCTCCCATTCTTTTAATGGCCCTAATTAGAGAGGATATTTTTGAAGAAACGTTACATATTGAATATGGGTATACCAATTTAAATTGTTATCAATGAAAAGCGCTATTGACAATGCAGATGTACAAAGTATAAGACTGTCACTTAATGGTGAATTTTGGCCCAATGAAAGAATGCAATTGGATTTTAGTAAAACTGACTACAATGAAGCATATTTTAACTATATTGAATTCTATCCCAACTACGCGAACTCCACACAGAAGCGCCCCTGCTGGATTATTCCTCTTTCAAGAAACGGGCATTGTTTGTTATCGATTGTTCCAAACAGGAAGAAAGCATGAAGGCGTCCACAGTCGATGTGAAACTTGATATTGAAGCAAACATAGGCTTTCCCGAAAATACCAAAGTCTATTGCATCATAATTCATGATTGTGTAATGGAATACTTCCCCCTCACCGAAATTGTTAAAAGTTTAAACTAGACGTTGATTAGAGTTAGTGTTCGAGCAGACGTCAACATGAGAATAGCTTTTGTAGACATTCAAGGCTTTGTCGTAGATGGATTTTTCGTTGTCAAAGAACTAACGATAGAAATTGGTTTCAAAAGTTCACATTACATGTTTTTACCACCTCAACCATTTTCTACATTAAGTAATGAGGACAAAAAGACTGCAACCTACTTGGAAAGAAATGTGCACGGAATTCGATACTCTTCAGGAGATGTAGAATATTCTAAAGTTAATGAAATATTGGAAAGCAAGCTATTGTATGCTGCAGACTACATTTACGTTCGTGGTCAACAAAAAGCCAAGTTTCTGCAAAATAAATGTAACATTTTCAACGTTTTTCCTCACATTTGCGAAGTCGGCAAGTTCGATGGTACACCGTGTGCAACAGTAAACTTTGCCAAGGATCCAAACCCCTGTCACACCTCTGGACTATATTCGTGCACCGAACGAAACGTACAACGTCTCCGCCACTGGTTTTTGAATACTGTATTACCATAAAATAAATAAACCTTAACCACAAATGAGTTTTTATTTTATACACCACTACTTAGAAATAAAACAAGTTGTTTATTCATCAACTTTTATATTACACGAAGATTCAAATTTACGTTTAACAATTTTTAAAATAATTTTTAAAATTAAAACAAAGACAGATGCTAAAATTATACATGACATGGCAAAAACATTATTAATTTCATTTTTTATGCTCTCTTCTTCTTCAGTTCTATTAAACATGGTTGAATACGTCTTAACGGATAAGTAGTTTTCGGTAATTTACGACAATCCCAGTTTAGACTGCTCCACGTTGTTCTTGCTTCCCTAGTTTGTTTCATAACCTTACTCTTATCTTCATAAAAAGCAATGTCTTCAATTCCATGACTGTGCTCTTCTGAAGACATAATGTAACTGGTCGTTGTCGATCGCATGACCCTTGTAAAATATGTGTGATGACGTCATAGCATCGAATAATTGGTACCCTTTTGACAATCGTTGTGTCACAACTTTACATCCTAATTCATTCCCGTATAAAGAGAGAATTACTGTTCGATCAGAAAATGGAGAACCGTCATACCCCCCACGTATATAAACATTTTTATTTGCCACGTAACCGTTTCCGTATTAAGAATGATCATAATCCGATATTTCGACAAACCCTGTATATCCCGTATGAAAAATTGACATCTCCCTTACGAATGATCTTCGCGATATACCCTGTACACTCGAAATTATCTTTTACCCACATCATAATATACGAATGATCGAATTGACATTTTTAATTAACGACCATATACCGACATTTTTGCCATTTTTGCGTATTAAGAATGATCATAATTCGATATTTCGACGATCTAATTCGCGACAAACCCTGTATATATCCCGTATCTAACCCGTACCATATCATCAAATTGATATTTTAAATACAAAAACTCTAAGTTGTTTAGTATCCCGACATACCCTGTATATGATTAGATTACAAGCACAGACCAAATTCGATGAAAACGATCAAAATACGCGACGCGAGTTTAAATACCCATTCTTAACATATATAATCCTTCGTTAGCAGCCCAGTGGGTAAGGGCGCTTAAATTATAAATTTCATCCGACGGGACGTAGGTTCGAGTCCCACCAGCGGCTAACTTTTTTTCAAACCAGCAGGCAACCCGCAATACAACACAAACTCGTACACTTCTTTAATAATTCCAATAAAATTCGTTCCAGTCGCTCAATTATACAATCATTATAATATAACACAACTATTCCAAATAAACAACTGGTCCACAATTCAGAACCACAGTTCAGAACCGTTCCAGAACTCCTATGCTGTATATACGGAGGTACCCCCACTCCTTCACTGAGTTAGAACTCTCATAGTACATCTACTTTAAACAATTTGAGATATGTTTCTTTTCTTTTATTGGGCAGCAAGTAATATAGTACAGGAAAAACTGGACCCTTCTCTTCATGCGTATCTTTTCTTGCCATAATAACATATATTTGAGCAAAAAGTGGAGGACACAATAAGAATGTGCCGTCAACAAATAACTCTTGGATCTACCTGATTTCTTCCGGATTCTGCCAGCAAAAAATTCTCAAATTGAGTAGGGCTGTAGTAATTCTGTGAGTACACTTCTGGGATGATAATTTCACTAAGAATTTCTGGATTGGCCGGTGCTTTGGAAATGGTTACTCTTACTCTTTAAATGTATCTCCTCATAACACTGGAACTTGGAAGCATTCCTTTAATCGTAACTGGGACATTCTCCAAAACTCGTCCTCTGATTTGGGCAGTGGTATTCATTTTTTGCAGAACAACACAACACAACACAACATTTGCTGCATTTCATGACAAAACAAAGACTGGCGTAAAATAGTAAATCTGTTTTATTTATTTTAAAGTATAAAACAATTCTGTGATAAACATAATTACAAATGTATGTAGATAATCTTTCACAATGCAAATTTAATATTACTTAAAGAAAATAAACACCATTGACAACGCCGCTTAACCTATAAGCAGATCACAGAACTGTAATAATTGATGATTTTATCTCCATAGAGCGTCTAGACAGATATAGTATGTATTTATAACCTCAAAGTGTCAATTGAAAATAATTATGTTTAAGATTATTTCTGAAAAATGGCAAAATTTGAGTATTTTCTTCCGGTTTTTTGGGTGAAACAGACTTGCATTTAATTTAAAACAATAATCTTTATAGTTTAAAGTGGTTGTTAAAGTATGTGTATGCTATCAAACAAATTTAAAATTATGAAATTCCATGTGTACAACGGAGCCTATGTATTTCAATTACATTAAAGATTTATGTCACCGGTACCTAATAATTTAATGTGTAAATACGTATGAATACATAATAGATTAATTTCGTAATTAGTATATAAATTTATTATTATTTACTAATAAACCACTAAACGTTTGAACTAAAACTTCCACCTTTTATTTATAAAATAGATTTTTAAATATTATGACAGCTGTATTGCAGTAGTATTAAGGCTAGACCAAGTATGAAATAATAAGACATAAAAATATTAAAGCCTGGATGTTATTATACCTAAGGGATTATCCTGGATGTATTTTCCTCTAAAATCATTATAACTGTACGTAATGATATAGAAAAACCAGCAAAAAATTATATCATCTAATTTTATACATTTAATCCTACATGTTCTTATATTTATTGTTTTATTTTTTATCTGTTGGTTCGTTTGAAAATGTTGTAATTGTGGTCTTTATATTTATATTAATTTTTACACTAAGCCTGATGATGGCCTCAATGTTAGTGGAAACTGGTTGCTATTAGTGTTTTCCATCAACGTAAAGAATAGAATTCTGTGACATAGACTTTGGGTTTTTTATTTGGTTTCCCATTAGTCACATTTAAGATATGGATGGTTTACTTCGTTTATATCATCTGATCTTTACAATAAGTTAATATACAGGGTGTCCTACGACGAGTGCCACCTAGAAGTTTATGGGGAAGGAAAAACGCGAGATTAATGAAATTTGGTATACAGAGGTTTTTGATACTTCTGAGTTTAACTAAAATATTTTCAATTTGATCGCACTTCCGGTTATACCGGAAACCGACACCAACTTCACTATTTTAAATGCAACACCCTGTTTATTTTCTTATTTTTTGGTTAGTTCGTTAAATTTAAGTGTTAGTTTATGTAAGGTATTTTGTATCTAAAATTAACCGTTTAGGAGAAATTTAATTTTTTTTTTGAAATGTTTCATTTTCTCTATTTCCTTTTCAAAACAAAATTGATTTTAATCGAAGACTAAACAACAATAATGAAACAAAGCCAATGAAAGTTGCATTGTAACCGAAAATCGTAAAGTATCTAATATCTCAAAAACTATTAGGAATTGATATAGGGAAGTAAATATGAACTTACCGTATTTTTTTATAAGGAATTAAATTAAAATAAAAAAAATATGGGTTGATATTTGAAATAAAGAAGATACCTTCGTTTTTTTTAATTTAAAATTTAACTCAATAGTGTGATCACCCTGTATAATATTTTTTAAATACACTTTATTTACTTACAATTAAAGATCTTAATAATCATCATTTTATTAAGCGTGATTTCTGTCAAAATTTTCGAAAAACATTAAATTTCTCCTAAACGGTTAATTTTATGTACAAAGTACCTTTCATAAATTAACACTTAAATTTAACGAACTAACCAAAAATAAGAAAATAAACAGGGTGTTGCATTTAAAATAGTGAAGTTGGTGTCGGTTTCCGGTATAACCAGAAGTGCGATCAAATTGAAAATATTTTAGTTAAACTCAGAAGTATCAAAAACCCCTGTATACCAAATTTCATTAATCTCGCGTTTTTCCTTCCCCATAAACTTCTAGGTGGCACTCGTCGTAGGACACCCTGTATTTGTGTTACCATTACGTCCTATTTATGTATAAATATATAAATATATATAAATCAAAGTAAACAGTTTAATAGAGCAAAACTTCCAAGATTTATTTGCTGTATATATAGGTCAAACATAAAAAAATTTTAAATTAAGATTAAATGTACACTTAAGAGCATATAGATTGAAACAACCAGATAAGTCAAACTACGCAATACACCCACTTGAAAATCCCGACTCACTCATACACAACAATGACATACAAATACTACAAATCTGTCACAAAAACAAAATGAGATGTCCTTGAAGAACTAGAAATAAATAGACATCTAGTAGATCAACAATTTAAAGTTGTAAATGAACAAATATGACAATTCGGCTTGGCGAGCAAATTCAAAACGGACCATTGAGATTGCTGGACAATATATGACATTTTATTTTCCCCTTCTGATACCAAACAAAGCGCATTTGGACGCTGTCTCTCCATCAGTATACTTGCTCGAAGGTTCAACTCCACATTTTGTCTGTTAAAAATGTAGTTCATTAAAGTAAAAAGATTCTTTGTAACTGTAGGTGGTAGACAGGGTTTTTTTGAATTTTTAATTTTTGAACACAGTTTTTTATATTGCTCTAATACCTTTAATTTTAAACTCTTGAAACATGTTTTTTATAAGGTTTTTTTCTATTTTTACCATTATTTATTAAATATTTTTTATTTCTAAGTAGGGGACACTGGGGCTTATTCTAACAGGAAAAATTGTTAACAAGCTATTAACAAGTGGGATAAACAATTAATTAATACTTATACCCTCTCAAATGAATGCAAAAAGACTACCAAATAATTTTACTGTTCTTTTAATTTGTAAACTTAATATATTTTATTTTAATACTTACCCCAAATGTGGGGTAAGTACTTTTACTTAAACAATTAATGCACAATTAATACGTAATACTTTTTATCAGAAATTCTAGAGAAATAGTTAACTTTTCAATGAAAAAAAATTATAATTTTAATCGTTCTTTATTAAACAAAAAGTAAATTCATCTGGTACAACATGCTCTGAGTTTCGTTAACTGTCACGAAATCATTACAGTCCTGTATCCTAAATTAAGGTTAGCAAAATTAAGCTCCAACTGAACTTACACCTCATTAGGTCCATTATGGTATTTTTGGGTTTTTGAGCCATTCGTCCAAACTACTGATTTGAAGTAGTCTACAACGACTTGAGTGTAGTATCTCCTATGTTGGCCATTGTTTCCCAGTATTTGTTAAAAAAGGTTTTTCTTTTTGATGAGAGAACCAAGCTAGTCAACGGTTTCTTCTTCCTATGAAGTTTAGATCCATGCGATAATTTAAAAAAAAAAATCCCAAAGTAAAATTCTCTACCTTTTCTTTTTTGTAAAGAGGATAATTTCATTACAGTCCTAAGTCAGATGAAATTTTCAAGGAAAAACAAATAAATCCAAAAATAAAAAAAATGATAATCCTGAAAATTCTATAAATCAAATGAACTCTTCACTTTTTTACACATACCCTGTACAATAATTAATGTAAACAAAGAAGCGAAAGCTTAAGGATTTTAACCTTAATTAAGTAAATGGAGGTCTAAATGAGAAACGTATTGGAAATTGGAGTATAATGTAGCAGAAGTAGGTGTAACGTAATGTAGGTCCCTAAAGCAATTGAATTCCACTCAGGTCTACTATATATGTGTGTGTGTATTTTTTAAGAGGAGTAAATGATATATTGGAACTGTTTTTTTTTTCGTTTTGATGCTTAGAATATATGGCTTTGATGCAGGATTTTATTCACGTACAACTATATAAATGAGAGAATACACCAATGGAGTTTTATGGTACTAACCCTTACTGTGTGAAAGTTCATCTTATTCAGAACAATAAACAACTAAAAGGTTAAGTTAACTTTCACTATTTATTCTTTAAATGCAATGACAGCCGTTTCGCTATCGAAATAGCATCGTCAGATTGACATATTGAAGTTACATTTTGTTTGTTTGTAACTAGGTACTTGATGTTGATAAGTAGTTAAGGCTAGACCAAGTAAGGAAGTAATAAGACATAACAATATTAAAGCCTAGATGTTATTAGCCCTAAGGGATTATCCTGGATGTATTTCCCTCTAAGATCAGTATAACTGTGCAATGATATAGAAAAACCAGGAAAAAACTATATCCTGCTGATCTTTACAACAACTTAATATATTTGTGTTATAATTACGTCTTATCTATATATAAAATGAAGACTCAATCAAAGTAAACAGTTTAATAGTGGTGAACTTCCAAGATTTATTTGTTCATTAACTACTTTATATTGTTGATCTGCTAGATGTCTTTTGATTTCAAGTTCTTCGAGGAAATCTAAATTTTGTTTTTTATCACAGGTGTGTAATATTTGAATGCCATTGGTGTGTATGAGTGAGTGTGGATGTTCAAGAACGTGTTTGGCATAGTTTGACTTATCTGGTTGTTGTAATCTATATGCTCTTAAATGTTCATTGAATCTTATTTCAAAATTTCTTTGTGTTTGACCTATATATACAGCATTACATTTTGGACAATTAATTTTGTAAACACCAGATTTTTTTAATTTAGGTAATTTTGTTTTTACATTTAACAATTTTGTAACAACATTATTGTGTGATTTGAAATTGGAATTGAAAATGCTCTATGTATCATAGAATTATAAGCTGCTAATTTATGTGGTATAGGATGATTTGAATGATATGGTATGGTTACATATGTTTGTGTTGGTTTTCTGTATATTGAATAGTTTAATGAATTATTAACTTTTTCAATTCTCAAATCTAGAAAATTAATTGAATTATTTTCTTCAGCTTCTAAAGTAAAATTAATTTTAGGATGCAAGGTATTTATATAATTAAAAAATATATCTAGCTGTCGTTCGCTACCTACAAATCCTGCTAACACATCATCAACATATCTATACCAAAATACAATATTGTTTTTATAACTAGAATTAAAGATTTTGCTTTCTAAATTATCCATAAAAATATTTGCTAAAATTGCTTCATTTTGAATATATACTTTCTCATCAAAAGTAAAATAATTTTGGCTAATGCATACATTAAATAGGTCAATTATATCTGATATTATACCTGGATGGATATTTCTTTCATCTAATAGCTTTTTAACTAGAACTATACATTCTTTAGGAGGTATTTTAGAGAACATATTAGTTACATCAAACGATACTAATTTAGTATTATTTTGTAAATTACATTTATTTATCAAGTCTAATGAATTTTGTACTGAATATTTAGATGTGTAACCATAATTGTTTAGAATAGTATTTAATTTTTTAGCTACCTTAGTATTAGGAGTGTTAACATACGAAACTACAGGTCTAATCGGGTTTGACTCTTTATGTAATTTAATAGTTCCATATAATTCTGGACATTGAGGATTTTTATTGCATTTAAAGAATAAATAGTGAAAGTTAACTCAACCTTTTAGTTGTTTATTGTTCTGAACACCAATAGAGGTTCAATATTGAACAAAATATAAGATATGTATTGAGTCTTTGATTATTAAATGATATAAATTACTCATTTATGCATACAACTATGACCATTAGCATGGTACAATAGATTGCTAAATTACATTGCGATTTTGTAGTATATTCTGTATTAGCTGGTCGACGATTTTATATTAGTCCCCAGTACACGGACCTCTAATTTTTTTGACACATACAAATTTCATACTTTGTGAGTGCTTTCTTCACGTCGAGTCCGACAAACTTTTCCTCTGCGAAAACTTTCTGCGCTCCTGCGTTTTTGAATGCCCGATTCTCGAAATTGTCGATATTACGTCACTATGACTTCCCGTACATACATATTTGATTTTTTAAAAATTGTGTATTAAAATTATATTAAAAATTGTGGTTAACTTGTCCGACAAAAATCATGCTTCGTATGGGGTGTCCACCACCCTCAAAATGTCGATGTGACGTCATTATGACTCCCCGTACATATAAGTTTGATTTTTTAAAATTGTTTCATGAAATTACGTTAAAAATTGTGGTCAACTTGTCCGACAAAAATCATGCAGCGTATAGAGTGTCCACCGCTCCGAAAATGTCGATATGCCCTTTAAATAATGTGAGAAATGTCGTTTCTGCAAAACGCAAAAAACCTATACACTAGAATCTTTAGACATTTGTGAAGTAAATATACTTAATTATACTTTGATTTGTAATTATTCCCTATACTATTTGGATTACTTATCAAAACGTAGGAAATGTTTCCTGGAAGAGTTAGTCAGGACTCTTCCAAGAGCCTTAAAAGTATGTACCATTAATGTAACGGGGTGTAGATGTACTTCATTGCCGAACGACACCATATAACCAACTTTACCGAACTAAGGGATGTTCGGAATACATCCACTCGTCCAATATACCCTCCTTCGACTTATTTAATGTCTAAGAGAACTATCCAAACTTATTTGCATTACAAAAGTTTTGTTCTCGTAGAGCTTTCAATGTTCTTGACTTTAAGTGTACATCTTTACAGAAAGAAATTGTCCCCAAACTAGGTTACACAAATGAACGTTGTAAATTATTACTGTTAAATATGTGGATGTTGTTTATTTGTTTGAAAGTAAGGAATGCTTCGTTGCATTTAATTTGTGTTTGTAGAGTAGAAATTGTAATTGGATTTAGTAAAACACAGACAATATAAAAACTCAAGGGGATATTTTATACGATCAAAAACAACTTTTATTTTAATAAAAGCATTAAAAATAAAACTTTTTAAACAAAACTTACAGTATTTATTCAAAAAATTACTTTTTTTAACTCAATGAAAGCTGTTTCTATTTTTAATATTCTTAGTAAGATGGACTACACAAAGTAAAGGTTACTACAATCAATTTTTTTAACTTTTGTTTTATTCTTTTTAAAATGTTTTTATTTTGTCCAGTTGGCTAATAAATTAAATTTTTTAAGTGTAATATTAAAACAAAATTAAGAAACTGTTGTTTATTCTGTATTCTGTAATTCTTTTTTAAAAATTGACCACCGGGAACCCTCGTAAAACTTTTTTCCAACTTTTAACGGTATGTTGTGTGTCCGATTTATAGCATTTGCTCTCAAATATTACCCAATTTTCAACAGTACACAACTGATTTAATAAAATATCCAAAAGCAACCGTGTTGAAACGATTCTCGTAAAAATTCTCCACGTTACTACACAATGAGGAAATGGTACTTTTATTACTGCAAAATGAGATTTTGTTTTTCACCTCATTTTTTTTATTTAAAAAGCAAGTTAGCTTCAGTAGGTCGCTATCTATAATCAAATTACACACTAATTGAATTCGTTCAACATTCACAAATAATTCGAACACACATGACGTTCATATTTAGTCAATTCAATATTCGATTTAGCTAATTAGAGCCGACAAATTCGATGATTAACGGCCCTCTAACACCTATATTTTGCTTTAACACGCCCGCATAAAAGGTACAAATCAAAGGATTCACTCACCTTCCATCACAATAAATCAAAACTAACTATAAACTACTTTACGCTATTCCTTTCTCAAGCCTCAACAAGCGCAACACGTCATTCTAGCTCAATGGTTGCTATTTTTAATGTATAACGTGTTATCTAATTATAAATAAAGCCATCGAATTAATTAAATTCGATTTGGTTTTACATTTATTAGAATTTTTCATAATTTTTATTTTTATTAAGTAGCTGGAGAAAAAATTACTACCAGAAGTAGACCATAAGCTGGAGCAGTCACAGAGCGGATTCAGGAAGGGAAGAAGCATCCATGACCATATTTTTACACTCAAGCAACTAATACAAAATACAAGAAATACAATACAAGCCTTCATAGACCTCGAAAAAGCATTTGATAGAACCCCGCGGATTCAAATAGACAAAAGCCTAAGGAATAGAGGAATAGACACCAAACTCAGAAAGGCTATTGTGAGCCTATATAAGGACACAAGAAACAGAGTAAGAACAGATAATATGGTATCAGATGAGTTTAGAGTCAATGACGGCTTACGACTAGGCCCCATCCTATTCAATATTGTACTAGATGGTATTATGAAGGAAACTAGAAAAGAAACATCAAGAATATTTGTTGAAAATAGAAACCTGGAGACGATACAGATAGCGGAGTGCGCATTTGCAGATGACCTTGTTGTATTTGGAAAAAACGAGGACGCTCTTGAGAGAAACCTCCAAATATGGAATGATAAACTTGAAAAACGTAATCTGAGAATTAATGAAAGTAAAACCAAAATTATGGTATGTGAGAAAACAAACCAACGTACAAACATTAAAATCAATAACAATACTTTAGAACAAGTCGAAACTTACAAATACATGGGCGTTCAACAAGAGGCACGCAGGAAACAGATATAAACACTAGAATAGCAAACGCTTCCCGAATATACCACGCAATTAAGAACACATTCCTATCGGAAAAAGAAATATCCCAAAAAGCCAAGATAGCCATCTACAACACAGTTTTTGTACCTATCTTAACATTTGGATATGAAAGCTGGACGCTCACCACCAGACTAAAAAGTAAACTGCAAACCATCGCAATGATGTATCTAAGAAAAGTACTAGGTTTGACCAAAATGGACAGGATGAACGAGGAAATAAGGGAACGTCTCAAGGTCCAATCAATAGAAAAGAAAGTAGAAGAAGCCCAGCTGAGATGGTACGGCCACATAGTAAGGATGGACAAAGACAGATCAGTGAAGCAAGTGTGGGAACCGAGAAGAAGCTTGAAAAGACCGAGGGGAAGACCCTTGAAGACATGGGACGACGAAATTGCCGGCATCCTAGATAAGAGAGGAGTCACCAGAGACCAAGCGAAGAACATGGCTAGAAACAAGAAGTAGTAGCTCCTAAGATGTAAATATATTTCGTTAATTGAGTGAAAATATAATATGTAGCTACACTACAACAGACAAATGGAACTTTCTATCAAGGCTAAATTATGGGGTAATCCCTTAGAACATAAAATAGTAAGGAAGGAGTTTATGTTATATCTACAATGTTAAAATCTGGCCACGGAAGTCGGCCATTTTGGATAACCATTTATGACTCATAGTTTGGTTATAAGCTATAGTATATAACTGGTTTTATCCCCTTACTATTTTTTCCCTCTACTTTTCTTATTAAAATGGTTATTTTAATACATAATGATTAGTGTCATACTGAATAATAGGTATGTTTCAATAAGGAAATTATTTTTCTATTAATAAAAATATAGGACGCCTCTGTTAAAAAGTAACTTTCGGTAGCCATCTTGGATAACCATCCCGGTCAACTGTCCTTGAACGAGCAATACTTCCTTACTATTTTATGTTCTAAGGGTAGTCCTTAGCAATATTTAATCTTAATGTGATTTTTAATACCAAAAACTAAAAAAAAATACACAAAATCCAAGCATGGTTTTGATTTTATTTTTGTTTAAGTTGTAATGTGATATCTAACCTTTATTTATTTAGTATTTTTTAAAAACTTTGGCCAGTGTAGAAACGAAAGAGATTATGGCTACAGGCTTTTATGTTCAGTTTAAAATATATAAACATCTTAGTGAGAGAGAAATTTACCCATTTGGCATTTGGTTTTTCAGAATGGTACATTTAGACATTTCTGGCAAGAAACCAATAAATGAAGTGTGACAAAAACTAAAGTTCATCATAAGCGTTATTTTGTTCTACATAGTGGCAATATAAATGGAGAATAATGAAAAACTCTTCGTTTTACCAAAACTTCCAATATTTATTAAAAAATTGCTTTTTTAAACTATAATGACAGCCGTTTAAAAAAGCAATTTTTTAATAAATATTGGAAGTTTTGGTAAAACGAAGAGTTTTTCATTATTCTTAATAAGATTGACTTTCAAAAAGTAAGGGTTAGTACAATCAATTTAATATAAATGGATATAAATCTTCTAAGGACAAAACTGAGGACTAGCATGGACAAATAAATAAAGATAAAAAATGGAAATCATAGACTTGAAAACCAATTAGTAGTGTCAGAGCCTTATATAATTGTTGAGGACAATTCATCTTATGGTAGTACATTAATAATAAAACACACTAAAAACAAGAAGAAAAAAGGCTTTATCAGACAAAATTAGTTTATAAAAATAAAATGTTAAAGACCCTCATACGCTCTTCACCCATTCATACTTTTTGCCATCAGAACAGTCTCTCTCTTCCCATTCTTGTGTAGATACCCCACTCTTGACCCATGCCCAGTGAGCACTTGGGTCAAAAAGTACTCACTCCTACTCCCAATCGTCCTATTTAATGCACCTTCATATTCTTCCCACTTTCTCACCATTTCCTCCTCCATCCAATCCTAAGCATCCTCTTTTGTGGTACCCTTCCACCGCTGCCTCTTTGCCCTAGCCATCAGGTCCAAAGGGTTTGACCTTGATAGCACAGCTGCTGCTAATTGTCCTGTACCCCTGTACCACTCTCAACAAAATCCCCATTTCTCCTTACGTCTTCCTCAATCCTTACCTTTATTATTCCTTCCATCACCTCACTCATACCACTCAGCAGACTGATGGGCCTGTAGTTTCCTGTCCGCTTTCCTTCCCTACCCGCCTTCCTTACAAGTATAACTTTGGCCACCTTCCATACCTCCGGAAATTCTTCCTCCCTCAGAAAGCTGATGACCTGGCTGCAAAAATGGGTCACAATAAATTGCGTCTTCCTCAGAACCACTGCATAGTCAAAAAAGAGCTATTTTGATAGATATGGTTTACTAAAATGTTACCATGACAATGAAAATAGTGGTAGTAAAGAGGAACTTGACCTGATTGATCAATAATCATAATGGCATCAGGTAGATTCTTGTAATAATTGGTTGGTTAATGACATAACCCATAATTAAAAAAAAACTAAAAATAATTTAATAAATTCATTTTTTACGAAATATATGCAGAATTCTATCAATTAGCCTTTTATTCCGTTTTAAAAATTTCGATAAAATTACTCAAAAATTTAAAAACCTTCACACAGTAAGAATGGGTTAAGTGTTTAAAATCCTTCTGGTTTTATTAATACAAACTTCCGTACCTCAAAGGCTTAAAAAAGTTGTACCAGGTGTTTAATTTTATACGTGTGAAACGGTTTTTAAGATGAGAATTCTCTAGTACGAAACACCTGCAGTGTAGAATTATTTGTAGGTTGCAGGATTTTAGATAATGGTCGTTCTTTTAATTGTATACGAGCCCACTAATACTTGTTGTTTTTGTAGTATTTCGAGCAATGAAATAGAAAATAAAAAAGAAATTCTAACTATAATTTTTTAGATTATTTTGTTATAAAACGGGTTTTACTTAAAAGATAATTGGATTTATATATCTTTCCCTCCTAAATCTAAGTAAAATAAAATCATAAATTAAAATATATTTCAACACAAATATAAGAAACCGCGCGCTATGTGCGATATTTTTAACTCCTCGGTACCTCATTATTTTTCATGATGGCACATAAAATAAATTTTATGTATATGAGTTAAGAGAGTTTTTAGAGGAAATGGGCATTTTCTAACATATATAAGTGCTGTCATCTATAACAACTTAAGTAAAGTTAATAGTGTGAAATTATTAACAACATCCTAAATTGTAAGTACAAAAAAATGATGTTCTTAGCTCACTTTTCTAAAGTAGTAAGTGTCATTATTTAATAGATAAATATATTTATCAACAATCATAGCATAATACAAA
The DNA here is from genome assembly GCA_035357415.1 of Ophraella communa. Taxonomy (NCBI): domain Eukaryota; kingdom Metazoa; phylum Arthropoda; class Insecta; order Coleoptera; family Chrysomelidae; genus Ophraella; species Ophraella communa. The sequence goes on along the minus strand of CM068990.1, from coordinate 38,617,632 downwards.
CTTTATTGATGTGAAAACCCCATTGTAAATTTTCATTTTACCCATCGATAACCTAAAGAAGAGCTTTGATTGGTTCTCAGCGATGGGTAAAATTGACAGGAACTTTTATACACTGGAGTGAGGACCGGACATATTGGGATTTTTATATTTTTTCCATTATTAAGTTGGCAACAGGTTATAGTGGCTACGGTGACATAACCAAAAATTCAAACAAACAAAATCACGCAAATGACAGCAAAAACGTGAAATTCGTGGGTTTTAAGGTAGTTTTTGTGACTGTGACTGAAGAAAATGTCGACAGAAGAGAACGAGATGTCCTGTACGCCACCTAACATTCGCAATATTGCAACGACTGCAATGGATAATCTTCTTCCACAAAAATCACGGCACAAGTACGAATTCTGTGGTGCTGAAAGAAAAATATTCATCTTCTCTTTGGAGATATTATTCGATGCTTAGGAGTACTTTAATTATTCATCACGATATAAATATTGAGAATTATAAAATAATTCAAGCATTTTTGAAACGAAAATAAGTTTAACCTCTGAACAAATAAAGAAGTTTATCGAGAAAGCACCCAATGAAAAATATCTTGTAACGAAGGTAAGAAACACAGATTGCCAAAACAGTTAATAAATATCTAAATTTCTTTAAAGTTGCTGTAATAATGGGTATAATGGGTGCCTGCCGATCCCAAGAATTGCAAAGTTCCTGAAGCTAAAACCAAAATTTGTCGGAGTTTCACAGTAACTAGATAATTTAACGATATTTGCAAAAAATATATATTATGTCTTCGCCCAACCAAAGCTTTTTTCTTAAATCTTTAAAATAATAAGTGCACATCGCAAAAAATTGGTATCAACAAACTAGCTGCTATGCCAAAAAGTGTTGCCAATTTTTTAAATCTTGAAAATCCTGAGTTATACACCGGACATTGCCTACGTAGATCATCTGCAACACTTTTGGTTGACGGAGGTGGTGATATCACTAAGCTTAAACGACACGGGGCCTGGAAATCAACAAGTGTGGCTGAAACATATATAGATAACAGCTTAAACAATAAACTTCAAATAGGTAATACAATTTTAAAAGAAATTAACAGACCATGTACAAACACATCTCTAATTAATGTTAAACATATAACTACAGAAGTTGATAGTACTACCTCCACTATAACAAATAATAATAATTATTCTGATATCAATTTTGATGCACATCATTCTTTTAGTTTTAGTAATTGTTCAAACTTTATTATTAATATTTATAATAAAAATGACAATGTAAATTAAGTTTAATAGTTTCATGTTTAAAAATAAATGATAACGAACTAATATATTTTTTTATATACTTGATCTTAGATAAAGTATAGTATTATACTCGAAGCAAAGGTTTTTATTCACTCAAATGATTATATTGCCTGGCGGCTCGTGTTCGCAAACTTCTTCACTCGTGGTGGGAAAAGTATCACTTTGGGCACTTGTTGTACAAACTACTATTATACTTTAACAAAACCTAAGATTGCTAAAATTAGCTGAAATTTTAACGGCTACAAAAGTATTTTTAAGAATCCTAAAATTTTAGAGGCCTCTAAAATTCAACCGAAATGCAGAATACACTATCCTCCTTAAACCAATATATTGTAATGATTGAAAAAATAAATTAAATTATCTTACCTTAATTATTAGAATAATCCATGTATTATTAAGGAAAGGATAAATGATAAGAATAATAGTCTTCTGTAAAATGAATTTAAAAGCTTCTTTTATTCTGAATTATACACATAAACTAAGTACACTGAATAAACTTGAGTCCAACAATCATATGAGTTTGAAAACACTATAATTCAGTAGTCTGTTTGAATCATCTTTGTCTTGGTTGTCGAAACATGCATCAAGTTCAAGTTACCTAGAAATCAATTAAAAAGTAAACGCATTAGGTCCAATACATTGTATTTAAGTATCATTAGTAAAATTAGTGTTATCAGAAATATAAAATAGAAATAATAAGTTAAGATTAATATTGATAAAACAAAAAAAAAAAATTGTTATTACAAAAGTATGAGTAGGTTATAAATTTTGATGTAGATTTAATGTTTTAAACAAACAATAATATCAAAAGGAAACTAGTAATAAATAATCCATACAAACGAAGTAAATCACAACTAAATTTGTAATAAAATAATGAAAATACTTACAGATAAAATGGTCTATGATTTCAACATCCATAATAGTAGGTATAGCATTGAGAATTCCAATAGTTGAATATACCTAAATCATTCAGTTTATTAAATAACAACTTATGTAATGTGAACAAATAAACAAAAATGTGATTTAGAAACTGGGAGTGATAGGGTGAAGCCATGTTAGAACAGTGAAAGTGCACCCAAATATCTAAAGTGAGAGGACACTAAAAATCAAACTATTGGATATTAGAACTATATTAAAACAAATAATGAGAGTGATAAGACACTAAAAGTAAACAATAACTATTAGATGTACAGTATGGACTGTGAAATTATAATGTGAGAGGACACTAGAGACAATTGTTGCGAAATACCATAATAGTATAGAATTTGTAGTTATTATTATTGGTAGAGATTATTAATATGTTTTACACTAATATTTTATATGTTATCGCTTAGAAATGTTTGTGAATTATGTAATTTTAGTTTAATTTTGTATAAAATTCCCTGATTAAACAAAAGAAATGCAGTTAAATGTCAATTTCAGGAAAAAGGTAAATACCGTGGATTTATTTGTTTTTGAGGTCAGTTCCATTTGATTCAAAACAAAAGAAATCTATAAAAATTTAATGACCGCCTAGTTAAAAATTGTTACCCCCACTTGTTCAACTGTTTATATTGAATGTACAAGTTTATAACATCAAATAGTGGAGCAATTCACAATAAATTAGAATATCTAGTAAATGGAAGTGTATTAAATAACCACCTACCTTAAAATTTTACGTTCCTGGATCTGAAAATCACAAAAGCCATCAAGAGGCATCAAGCGTTGTGTATTCAAGGGAGCAGTCGACGCCATATTAGGATACATGGTTGTCTAGAACACCATTTCCGACGGGTTGACGTGTGAAGTGTAAACGCCGCTGCCAACATCAATAGAACAATTTTCACGGTATGTGTTTTAAAAACAAATTTATATTGGTATAAACATTGTTGATCTTTCTATTATTATTACAAATCACATATCTTAACTATTTGATTGTGAAATAAACTGAATGATTTATTTAAATTGTTCAAAAAGTAAAATCGAATGATTAGAAGATAGATGTATAATGGATTATTGATTTATTCAGTAAAATCGAATTTTTAGAATTTAAACAAATAATTTCAGATCAAATTATAGACAGGGCTGTATTGTTAATTTTAATATCACATATACAAGTCAATTTAGGTCTGAACAAACAATTTTGAACCGACTACTGAGTAGAAAACAACAAGAAAAATATTAAATTTAAAACAGGTAATAATATAGATAGTCCCACAAATTTTAAACTTAATAGGACGTAGGACGAATGGTATTTTCTTTAAACAAATCAGTTGAGTTTAAAAATTGAAGACAGACTTTTAAGGTAAATTCCATAACGAGTGGTATTTTGTGAACTAAGTATATCACGAACAAAGTAATTGGCCAATACAGTTACAATAATGTATTTAACAGATGTCAAATTTTGTTTTGTTATCGGTATTGATAATGTCGTTGGAAACACCGAACTTCACGGACCAATCAGAATTGAAAGCGATACCAGCTTGAAGATCACTAAGAACATTGAATTGGTTAAAAAAATTAAACAGATCTTTTTAAATTATCGATATTTAACAAACTTTTATTAATTTTCCTAATAACAATCATTTACGCCAGCATCATTTGGCGCATATAGATATAGTTTGCGCGAAAGGAACAATCATAAAATAAATAGCGGCCAGTTAATTACACTATTAAATTTTTCGAGTATAAACGATCGGTAAAAAATAAACTTTCAGCAACAAAAAGTGTTATCAAAAAACATCTTATCATTTCTTGTCATACGTCATATTTAGGCACCTGAAGGAAGAAGAAAACATTGGTTTAGTCAGGTACCTTTTTATTTTTTTATTCTACAAATAGCGTTAAATAATCCGTTAATAACTTATTCACGGCGAAAACAAGTTAAATACATAATTATTATTAACTAAAAATGTATTGTGTTTATTTAAGATATTTAATTAAATTTTAAATGAACTTTGGGGGTCAAATTTTCGATGGAACACCGTGTAGGTATAATAATTTCACGTCGTAGTCAATAGTGAATGCAATTACTCTACGCTCGTTACCCAAACACGTTTTTCACAAAACAACTATTATATCTAAATTTTAGACATCCTACGTTCCGATTGATGATTGGAGGTTATATAGAGACTGACTAAATGCGAGATTCGGAGAAACACATGCCTCCAAACTGAAAGGAAAGTAAATAAGATCTGTTTGCATTAAGATATGCTGCGTTTATCGTAAGAACTTTCAGTTTATGTTCGACTAAGTCAGATTTTCAAAGATGAAAGGAGCCCTTTAGTCTCCTTTAGTCACATTTACTTCGTGATTAAACGACCGAAAAAAATCTAACTGTCGAAAATCTTTTGGAAAAGAGAGGATTTTTGCCGATAGCTTTAGCTCTAATTGAATGGGAATCCCGAGAGGTGATTTGATTTAACTAAAAGGTAACCGATAAAAACTTAGCTTAGGGTTAGCTTGAAAGAAAGACGAAAAAAATAGGATGAATTATTTAAGAAAATTGTTGGTTATTAATTAGAATTTCGGGGTTACGTATCTCTGAATACCCTTGGTTTCATCGTCGAGCATATACAAATTTTTGGGGAGAACAATAGGTTACGGATGAAAATGAAAAAGCCTAAAAAGAGTAAACATTACAAAAATTTAAGGGTTATTGTTCGGTGTATTGTATTCAGTTCCTCCTTTGTTTTTTTTTTAATTAATACTTACAATACTTTTAAAACATTAAAAAAATTATAATAATTTTCAAGGATGGCATTTATAAAGAACTTTTCTTTATTTAGGTCAGCAGAAAATATTGAGCTTAAAACCGAAATATTTATTTCATCAACAAAAATAGATGGGTATTAAATTTAAGTAAAAGAGAATGCTGAAATAGACTATAGGAAAATTAACAATAAATAAGATTCAATAGGTAATTATATAGACCAAAAGAGGATAGTTTTTGCAATTTTTTCAGGAAAATGCATACCAACTGATGCAGATTCCGCTGAGTACTAAAATTATTATATTAATATAATTAACATTACTACTACTGATCCTAGTAACAAAAAAAAAATACTAACTGCTTTTAAAAATAAAACCCAACCCAACAAGTAGATGAAATAATATTCCAGTCAATCTAAGGCGTCCATCGGTATTTTGCAAATCAGTAACTATTAATTTTAATCTTAGTATTAAGATCCCAAGATCTGGAAATCAGTTAGGGCTGGTTCTAGGTACTGTAACAATGGAAATAAAATGGCATTTGTTGACAATTATTTCAAAGTGACAGTTGTTGATAATTATTTTCATTATTTTGGAGTGAATTCTGATGCCTACACGGGCCATTGTTTTCGGAGAACATCAGCCACACTCTTTGCTAAAACGGGGGCCGATATATGTGTTCTGAAGTGACATGGAGGTTCGAAATCTTCGACTGTGGCCAAAGGATACGTGGAAGATTCTATCAACAATAAAATCAAATAGAATTGTAGACTGTGAAATTTCAGTGCTGTCACCTAAACGGCAGTGGATAGTCTTCCAAATCCCAAAACTAAGATATCACGGGCTGAATCTGACTTATCTAATAATAAAAACTGAATTATATCCCGTAGATTCAATAAATCTTGTTTTGCAGTGTGGAAAAGACCAGGGTACCTAAAGATCCTTTCCTGGAACACAGTGGGGATTAGATCAAACGTAAATGTTCTCGAGGAACTTAGTGGATCAGCCAGTCACAGCAAATCACTGAAGGTAACACCAGAGAGAAGGAAATAAACATGAAGAGCTAGCTATACAACAACATGCAGACCTTGATATGAGAGTACAGTGGACGCTATACTCTGACCACAAGAAGAAGAAAAAACTAATACCATCTCACCAAGGACCAAAATGTATTATCTTCATCAATAAGAAAAAGGGAGAATACTCCTCCAAACTTTAGAGCAGGTATGCCAGCTTAACCAGCACAAGGACGACAACTTAGTTTTTGAAGAGTTTGTTGAAAATGCTATTAAAGAATTGAAGAAGGAAAAAAAGTACGGGTTAATCGAAATTATCTACGAGAACAGCCCATAAGTCCGATTTTGTGTTGAACCTAATGTTAAAGAAGGTTCCAGAGAAGGTCTTTGTATTTCTTACTGCGACCATCAACATAATTCCGATGTAAAGCAGTTTTTGTAGTTTTTGTTGATCTACCATTAACAAGACATTGTTGATTTTTGTTTATTATGCATTAATGACAATTTTTTTCACATCCTTATATAAGCTACCAAATTACTGCGCTTATAACTTAATTTTCTGATATAATAAGCAGAATATTTATTTTTATTGATTATAATGACAGTATTCACCAAAATGGATACATTATTATGTAAATTCCATACTGGATTATCGACAAGGTTCAATTTATTGATTTAATTTTGCATCAAAGACGAAAAATCATGGTTTTAGAAGTTTTACTACAAAAGATTTAGCTACATTTTGGCTGTTTTACGATATTATTAATCCATCCAATTTTGAGTAAACTGACATATTACTATAAAATTTCATCGTTACATTACACTAAGATTAGAATTTAAGCTACAATTTAGTTGTTTCAATACCTTTGTGTAAAATATTGTGTAAAGTTTGACCATAAAGTAAAGACCGAAGTAATTGCATTGTTTTTTTGGAAATTTATGTAACCCCTTTGGAATACTTTTGTTTATAGAAAACAGTTACATTTGAAGCAAAATCAAATCGATATTAATCAAACGAGCGTTTCAGCGTTTTCAGTATTCGTCCCCGAAGTAACTTTAATTAAACAAGCTGCTCTTATTTGCATTAAAATCTTCGACATTAGTATTTAATGTTATAGCAATAGAGAACAGTTCGTACCGCATTATATTTATATCCAAATATATACAAAGTTCGAATACGAAATTAGAGAATAAATGCACTTTAATGAATTTAAGCCATTTTCTATGCAACGCTAACCGTAAAGGTTAATACTGAAATTAAATGTATTAGTGATGTTTAGTGCCTGTACAACTAGGTTTTCGCAAAAATGCGAAAAAAACTATGTATTAATGAAAGATGTAAATTTCTGAAAACCTCAGTTTACCATATAAGCTTAAAAAATGCTATTTATATTTCCAAAATAACAAATAATACTGTTTTTAAATAAAAAACGGCCTTATCGTTCTTCACAATATTTTCCTGTATCCTGTTTTTATAAAAGTATTTCTGTATAGGTTGGGTTAGATTCTATGTGAGTGGTCCTTACATCCACTGCCACCTGAAAGATTTATTGTGGATCACCGCTAGGTTATAGTCGTTCTATCAGCCCTATGCCTCTTCTGAAGCTCATCAGGGTCATTGGGTTAGAATTGGTGCAGACCAAATTTATTGATCCTTAGTCTCTCAAGCTTTCGGAAGTTTCACAAGACATGCTCGCTGTTTCATTCCACTGCCCACTAAGGGGACAGTGTCATAATTCGTCTGCTCTTATTCAGCAGTTCTTGAGGTCTCTTTCTAGAGATATTTCTTACAAATGCCTTTTAGTGTCTTAGACTCTCTAGCTCGAACCAGTGAGAAATTCTCCTCCGATGTACCCAGTTCTATATTGTAACCCTAGCTACGCTATTCTCTAGCCTAGTAAAAGCTCTGGGTCTATAAATATTCCGTTAGCACCTTCTTCATTAGAAGGCCCTGTTTCGTTCTTCTCAATGCCTAGTTGCTCAAAGTAAGCCATCACCCCCCTTTCCAACCAGATGTGAAGTGGGGAAGACCTATTAATATTTCGATGGCAGTGGTTGGAGCGGTAGATATAGCTTCCGTTATGATTAGACATACCTGTCGTTAAAGCTTGTTCAGCTCCTAACTTGTGGTCTTCTGCTGATATTTATGCAATATATTTGTTTGGGTTTCATTTCCACAACTTAGAGCATATTATACGTCATGTCCAAAGGAAAAGCTTTACTTTATTGCCAATTCTTTTCAAATAAGCGTTTCATATAATTATTTTATCCAACGCAATTCTTTCATTCGCTTTTTTAATAGGTTCTCCATAGAGGGCGGGCATTTGGAGTTTATCCAGTTTTCGTCTTCTGGTGAAACTGACCACTGTTGCTTTAGTAGGGTTGATTCAAAGTTTTTCTGTGTTACATAACCTAGTAAAAATGTTAGGTGCTCATTGAGTCACTTTAGAGATGACCTCTTTATGCTTTTCACTTACGAATATCACCAGATCGTCTGCGCAGGCTTGTCGCTCTATCCCATTGTTGTCGAGGTCAAAGAGCAGTCATCCACCAGTAGCAACCACAGGAAAGGGGAAAGTACCCTGTGGGCGGCCCCTAGCAATATTTGCTCTCATCTCCTCGCCTTCCAGTCAACCTATTCCCTATAATCCGGTTACATATTGTATAGGATATCCCTTTAGATGCAGCTGCATTCTAGAGAGAATTAGGTAATGCATTATTTAATACTCCTTCTATATAAAAAAGGTGGTAAGAGTAATCTCTCTGTTAATGTGATTGATCTTATGGACCACTTCGTCTAGCGCCGTTTCTGATATTCTTATTCTTAGTCCTTATCTCCTGCAATGTTCGATTAAGTTTCGTACCTTATTTTGAACTGATTCATTTTACATAAATCCCTATATAAAGCGTTAGTATTAATAAATAATATTTAAAAAATATATAACACGCTTTTACTACTAACTGAACTAAAAAAAAAAAATTGATTGTACTAATCCTTACTTTTTGGAAATCCATTTTATTAAGAATCTGACGATGCTAGTTGTCTAGCGAAACAGCTGTCATTGAGTTTAAAAAAGCAGTTTTTTAAGTAAATAGTGGAATTTTGTTAAAACGAAGAGTTTTTTTATTATTGTTAAAAAAAATAACTTTTTATTACTAAGAATAACAAACAACAAATCCTTTGAACTTAACTTCCACGTTTAATTAAAAAAAACAGGATAGCACATATTGTCATAAAATTAGTGTCAACTTAAATGTTTTGTATCACATAAACCATTTTCTGTAGGAAGAAGTTTTAACAGTTGCAGTATTGACCCTGTAAGAAATATATTCAATAATCTATCTATCAGTTCCAAATTCCAGTTAATTTTCAATCATTTCCAATGTACAGTTTTCTCTGCATCCTGCATCTTGCGTTAAAATCGTGGTCATCCCCAAGTCAAAATTGTCCATTCTTTCCTTACCGTATGGGGTCTCCGTTCGTGTTAAAGAATTTCCACGATCTGTATATCCTTCATCGCTATCTCATATATATAGTTCTCGAAAAAGTATATATTATTATGAAATTCAAAAAAGCCAAGATAATGAGCAGTTAAATAGTTAATTCTCAGGATACAAAGTTGTATCGTGATTTAATCCAATTCACAGGTTGAAAATAGTGGAATGTTCTTGTTTGTGTATAGAATTCCCATTGGTCGCTTAAACCCACCTAAAAAAGACAACCAATCAAATTTATTCCATTTATTCATCATTTTTGCCAAACATTCTTTACCTGTCAGTTTTTTGAACTAGGGAATAAAAATTATAAGAAAAACCAATCTTGATCCTAATCTGCAGGTTACTATTATCTCAAGGATACTTAAATAGCGGATAAACTCTGCAATTGATTAACCGGCCCTGAATTTTACAGTTATTCTATTGGTAACTATCTATCCGAAGGTTATGAAATACAGGGTGTTTCTTAAGTAATCTAAAATATTATATGGGGCGCTTCGTTACTCAATTTTAAGACGAAAAGTTCATATAAACATGTGTGATAGGTGTTGTCGTTTATGAGATACAGGGTGTTGAATTTATTGTAATAAGTCAGTTCTGATTGTACGTGAAATTAATTTTTCCCGGTGACGCTACTGGTTTTTAGAAGTAATACGCAAAAACATGCTTATTCTAAGTGGCCTTTGAAATAATGTTGACAAGTGTCAAATTTGGAAACCAACGCAAAAATCGTACATTTTTATTTGATTGACTCTGTGTTTAGTTAATAACTATGCCAGTGTTTACTAATGTTGAAATGGCTAATATGCATTTTTTGTACGGATGATTAGCGAATGGTAATGCCTTAGAAGCTAGACGTACGTATGCCCAGCGTTATCCAAATAATCGTTTACTATGTTCAGATACGTTTACTAAGTTACATATTCGTTTACAAGAAACTGGAACTTTTGCTAAATCGAAGAATATTATTGGAAGACCCAGAACTGTGAGAAATCCCCAATTTATTGGAAAACCAGATTCTTCAAATTATTGACCAACATCCAGAAACGAGTACAAGAAAAGTTGCAGATGAAGTAAATGTTAGTAACAAAACTGTTTGGAATATTCTAAAAGATAATTTATTGTATCCATATCACGTTCAACGTGTTCAACATTTGTTACCTACTGACTATCCATTACGCATACAGTATTGTCAATGGATTTTACGTGAAATCGCGAACAATCCGAATTTTGTGGCCAATATTCTATTTACGGATGAAGCCAACTTTTCTAGACATGGGATTATGAATTTTCATAATGACCACATATGGGCAGATGTAAATCCACATACCATAAGTGTAAAACGATTTCAACAAACATTTTCGGTCAATGTTTGGCTTGGCATCATCGATGATTATTTAATTGGACCATTTTTCCTTTCTGTACGGTTAACCGGTGAGACATACCAACATTTTCTAGAAAATGAACTTTCACTTCTTTTGGAAGATGTACCTATTATTATTAGAAGGCGCATGTGGTTCATGCATCACGGAGCTCCTCCACATTTTTCAGTGATTGTACGCGAGTTTTTAAATAATGTTTTTCCAGGTCATTGGATCGGACGAGGATCTCCACACCCGTGGCCCCCTAGATCACCTGGACACAATCCTCTGGATTTTTGTGTGTGGGGATATTTGAAATCGCTTGTTTACACAACACTGATATTAAACATACAAGATCTTCAAAATCGTATCATAGACGGCTGTAATGTTATCCATTAGACATCGAGCGTTTTCTTGCATTTTAGCTGGAGGTGGACATTTTGAACATTTGCTCTGAAATGTAATATTTTTTCTTTATGTTTAACACATGTTGCTTGTAATAAAATAATAAAAAAATATAAATCAGTAGCGTCAGCAAGAAAAATTAATTTCACGTACAACACCCTGTATCTCATAAACGACAACACCTATCACACATGTTTATATGAACTTTTCGTCTTAAAATTGAGTAACGAAGCGCCCCATATAATATTTTAGATTACTTAAGAAAAACCCTGTATAGTAAAATGCACTGCACGCGTTTTACTTGGAATTGAATTATTTTTTTAATAACTTTTTATTTTATTATAATTTTATTTTGGGGGGATTTATTATAAATGACTGTTCGACCTACTACTACTACTTTAATATAAACTCTTTGTAATTAAAAATTATTAATAAAAGCGTGTTTTTTAAATATTATTTATTTTTCATTTCTTAGTTCGACTGACATGTGGTATTTCTTACGAATCATTTCGCAATCTTATCATTTCATTTTAAAGCTTCACTATTGCATGAGATTTGTCCTGTTAATTTAAACCAATCAAGTTCTTTATTGTACAATATTTAAATTAAACATTTCTCACTGAAAATGTATCAATCCTGGCGGTTCTAATAAGGATAATGGAAAATTATTATTAATGCATTGTTTCGCATAGAAAGTTTCAAATGAATCAGACTTCTAGAAACCGGTGAAAATTAAACTTAAACATTCCCTTACATACATAGTTACAACCCAAGCTCATATAAAAGCGAGCTAAAATGATATATTTTATAGTACAGATTATTTGTATTATATATTTAACAGGCACGCGTTCTTATTTCTTTACTGATGTTTTATTTCAGTGAATATTGTAACTAATACAAATATCGATTTGTTTAATTTTTATAGAGTGGGAAAAATTTCTTAGCTAAGTTATTTCTCCTTTCTTTCTTAGTCAGACTTCAAGTTTCAAAAGCTGATTGTAGCTACGGGGCAATTATTAAAAAATAATAATATGTTTAATTGAATCATCACAAACCCATTTTATGCTCATATTATATTAAAAAATAAATAAGAATATTTCAGTCGTTATTGGTATTTGTATATTTTTTTGCTCTCTACTAACGAACATTGTAGAAGAGAAACATTTTCCTTTTCTTAAGGGTATTTATTAATTTTATAACAATAGTTTTATTTGGTTTAGATTATTTTAAAACTAAAAAAGTAGAAAATTGTTTCTACCTGCACCCAAGGTAAAGAAACTTAACAGTTTCTATACAAAGCTTGACCGTTTTCTATAAAAAAACAACTACTTCCTGGGTTATATGCCTTAACGGACATGAATTATGTATATTCCAATAGAAAACGTGATGGCGACCGACTTCGTCGATACTTAAAACCATCTCTATCGGTTTGCAAATCAACGGGAAGAACACTATATTATTGTGTCTCATCAGTACGAGGTAAGTAGTTCTTCTCATCCCGCAGAGCAGGATGCAGAATGATTCTTTTACGCCAATACATAACCGTGAATTCACGATTCCGCGAAAACGACTTGATGGGGCATATAGCCCAGGAAGTAGTTATTTTTTCATAGAAAACGGTCAAGCTTGGTATAGAAACTGTTAAGTTTCTTTACCTTGGGTAAACAATGTCCTACTTTTTCAGTTTTATTATTGACTGCGCACCTTATTGAAATTATTACATATGTATTGTTTAGATTATTTTGATTGAAGTTTTCATTTTTTATGAAATATAGAATATAATTTTGATGATATGGCAGTAAGCCAAAACCATTCAATCACAAAGTCTTTAGTCGTTTTATATATTTAAAACTCGCCTCTTATTAAAAGTAGTTGAAAAATTTACTTACATAAAACATGAAGTACTATCTGCTCTGAGACGTCTTCACCGACTCCATTATTAGCGGTGCACTGGTAAATTCCGGCTTGATGGCGGTCGACCCTGTCGAGGCTGAGAACGGGGGTCACAGCCGTTTGAATACCGTCCGGTAAAAGGTTGTTTTTTCGCGACCATGTCACTTTAGGGGGCGGATTTCCCGATGCTTTGCACTCAAGTTTCACGGACGAACCTTTTTTCACTTCGACGCGACCGTTCGAGGTAACGTAGTGTATCCGAGGCGGAACTGAAACAAAAACGGAACATGTTAATTAATTTCGGTACAGGAGATTTAATCATCGAGCTTTGAAACGAATACAAAGATACGGCTTGAAAATCTAAAAGTAGTCAATGGATCAAATGATATCCGAGTCAGAAAATATTTTTTTAAAAAAGTACCTACCGAAATGAACAAAAAAAATGAAAAATGTGTTGTTTTACTTTATTAACATTTGGAATTTATAAATAAACATATTTTTAATGTCTATGTATTCTTTATATTAGTCGCGTTCGGAATAAACCTCTCAGATGCGACCAGATTTTTATCACGTGACATCCGACGGATCTAAGCGATCTGAAATAACCGAACGGTTCCGATTTTTTCACATAACCTCACACTCACATTATTTATTTTCTACGAATAAAGAATAGAAAGGAAGGAACTTTGTCATATTTTAATCTAGCAAATAATCACAACGGAAGTCGGCCATATTGAAGAACCAAATATGACTCATTCGAATCGTGACATTTGACATGTATAGTTTTTTCATGCTGTTTTATATATTATTTTCTGATTTAAGTAGTTAACCCAACTCTTGAATGGGAATTACTTTTCATCTGTAGGGTTCTATTTATCTGAATTATTAAAAATTAACAAAATATTTTAATGACAACCACATTGTTATCATAGACGTTGCTTTATTTTTCATATTGACCAACTAAGTCAACTATTTATAATTACTACTTAGAAGTTTTTAATCTAAATTTATATTCCTACAACCTTATGAAAATGTATATTACTGTACAGATAATTACAAGCGGAAAACAGTTATTTTTTTTTTAACAATTAATACGAGGCATAAGTATATAATACCCTGTGTGAGACCACTGGTAAAACGGTTACTAACCTCGCAAACACTTTTAAACTATTTAAATTTAAATGACTTAATCTATGACAGATTAATCGCTTTTGTCGATCCAAATATATCGAGCAAAAAGATCGCCGTCCGATCGCTCAGATTTTCTTGCCGAACGATCTCGATTTACCTCCGACACATCTCGATGACATAAACGAACGATATGGAGCAATCGTAGAAGTCTGATTGCGATTCCGAACGCTATAATTAAAGTAAAGAGATCATCTAAATTTGGTTTATAATCAACAAAGTTAATAAAAAAAATACTAAGTTACACATAAAGGTTATATTTGAAAATTATAATCCATACAATAGCTACCACTACGTATTTATGTTCAAAGGATAGCTAAATCACTACATAGACTAATGCAAGGTCATGCCCCAATAAACTAGAGGCAAGGTAACAACCAGAGAAAGTTTTATCAGGGCATAAAAGCACCCCGTGTTTAAATATAAATGTATTAAACATTTTCAAGCAAGTAAGGTAAATAAGAAGACTGGATAACCAATTAGTCCATCGGAGGAGCACACTCTCTTTGGTACATGGTGTAACATGATATGTTAACTAAAAACGTAGTATTTTTAAATTAATTATATGGCTAACACCAACACCATCTATTGTATAGAGTTCTTAACATGTTAATTATTATAAACGATTCCTGTCAGTAATTCCAACTTTATACACGATCTTTAATGTGGCATAGTCCAATACCTTAAACCACGATTCATTCTCTTATTGTCATTGGTGTTATACACAGCATTGAAATATAAAATACCAAAGACATTACAAATTTCAATTTCAAAGACAATCTCAAGTTCAAAGACATTACTGGGTTACTACCGAATTACCGCTGATTGGTTCTACATTGGTAGACTGTTCATCAAGCCAACCCTTTACTGGACCAGCCCTCTCCTGGATCAAACAATGGATCAGATGTAAAAAAAGATAAGTCGACCAACGTAAATAAATGCATTTATAATAGTATACAGCTGTCTCGTTTTTCTTTATTTCTTAAACGTAATATCAAAATCATTTTCGTATCGTCAATTGTATTAGAATAAGTTTTTGTAAAGAACTGTTTGCGGATTATTTTTTTTGTAACGTATTCTCAATTTCATTCATTTTAGCACCAAGGAAATTTATTTTTCTTTTATCTGTTTGTACATTTTCATATCATTTTTTTTATCTTCATAGACAGTTTTTTCTGACATCTTTCTGTTATCTAATGATACTTATTTAAATAACTCAGCTTAAAACAACTTTCTTCGTTAGTATCATAAAAAAATAAAAAGATTTCAGTGACGCCCGTATAATTTCTTAAAGAAACAAATATTGTACTATAGTCAGAGCTAATGAACTTACTCACCCATAGCCGAGGTATTTAACTATCATAATTTTTGCTGTGATAAACATTTATAAATTTTGTTAATTATTGAAGTATCTTTTACAACTAATTAAAGAAGAAATTAAGATTAATGGTTGTTTTATTGTAAATTACATTTTTTCTTTTGGTATATTGTTATTTTTTCAAAAAAGTTAACTAAATATTTTTATAAATTCACTATCAACAGGTAAATCATATTACAAATTGACGTCCAACGTAATAATATGGTTACAAATTGTCGCCCAACGACCAACTAATATTACAAATTGGCGCCCAACGACCAGTTAATATTACAATGGATAGCTCCAGAACCGAATTTGGTGTAGAAGTACGCGAGTATATTTCAAGCATAAATTTCTGCAATAAAATATAGCACTATTAAAATGGTAAAGAACGAGTCTATCGTATTCAAATCTGATATTTAAGCGAATCTAAAGACGTTTAGTTTCATACAGGTCAATTCAAAGTTTGTATGCAGCTGTATAAGTACCCTGCAGTAAGCAATAACTTGCCTTTGTACCGGTTCACAAATAAATTGGAAGCAATCAGAATCTATCCTTAAAATCCTTAATACACTTAAAAAAGCATGGTCAAAGGTTAAAATAATCCATTTTCACAAAAAAGGTGACACTGCATATCCCAATACCGCAGCATAGCCCTCCTCAACCATAAAACTAAACTTTTTACCCAACTTATTAACAATAGATTACGGAATTTTGTTGAGATCAATGATCTGCTTCCCGAATGCCAAGCTGGCTTTCGAAAGACTCGTAATTGTAAAGACAACGTGCTTGTCTTGTATGCCCTGATCCACAACTACCTACGCCTTCCCTCACGAAAACTCTATACAATGTTCGTGGATTTCAGAAAAGCATTCGACTCGATAGATCATGGAATGCTTTGGGAGAAGCTATTTGCATTGGGAATAAGTGGCAAAATCTTAAGAATTTTAAAGTTAATGTATAATTCAGCTTCATTATTTATTGAGCAAGACGGATGTACTTCCGAAACTGTACCAATCACTAAAGGAGTTCTACAAGGGGATCCCCTTAGCTCTTTACTTTTTGCTCCATTTATTTCCGACATTGATTCCTATTTTTAGGAACATGGCAGTGAGGGAGTATCCCTGGACGAAGGGGATAATATAAGAACATTATTATATCAATAAAACACCAAGTCTAACCACAACAAATTTAATGGTGAAATTATCAAATAAGCGACTAGTTTCGGTCTTGATAATTTCACCATTAAATTTGTTGTGGTTAGACTTGGTGTTTTATTGATATTTTATATTAGCCACATTTGAGTTATGGATCATTCCTTCAATTTAAGAACATTATTATTTGCAGATGATCTTGCAGTGCTAGTTGAATCCGAAATACAAATGAAAAGATCTTTTAACATTTTAGAATTGTATTGCTGTAAATTTAAACTACAAGTCCATAACGACAAAACAACATATTCCGCAAAATTCCTAACATCAGGTAGCAGCCACAGTTTATTTACCAAAAAGAAGTTATAGAAGTCACTAACACTTACGAATATTTAGAAGTCGTCTTTACATTTCATGGTTTATTTCTAAACAACTTAAAATCTCGGGAACGAAAAGCCAGAATCACTCAAGGAACCATTCTACAAACAATTAATTCATTAAAAATAATAAAAAAACTCTTCTTTTTAACAAAATTTTCACCATTTGTTTAAAAAAGCAATTTTTTAAATAAATAGTGGAAGTTTTGATAAAACGAAGGTTTTTTTATTATTCTTAATAAGATGGACTTCCAAAAAGTAAGGGTTAGTACAATCAATTTAATTATTAATGCATTAAAACTTTCGTCAATTCTCTCTATTAAAAATCTTTATAATAGTGTAGCAATACCTACTTTTAACTATGCTAGTAGTATTTGGGGATTGCGCTACCAATACCAAACTGAAAAAAAACAATCTAGTTTCTGGAAAAATCTTCTCTTCCTACAGCGAACAACTGCTTTTTACATAATAAGACTCGAAATAAACTTGTGCAAATTGGAATATTACACGATAAAACAAGCTATAGATCTAATAATTAAAATAAGCAACCAAGATAATACAAGATACCTTCACGACTTAAAAAACTTCAAACATCTAGATGTGGTAGTCTTAAATATAATTGGCTTGAACAGTTCACCTCTATTGTCACCCAACCCATAAGTTTTTACTTGAATGTAACTACATCTGCGGATCATCTCCTTTGCATGTTAAACGCTTAATTGCCCAGGTTCGCACAACAAATAATAAAACAATATACCTGTATGTCAATAACATCTCACACAAAATAAAACTTAACGAAAGATGTACAATCTGCAATAGACAATCTATGGAAACACTGAAACACATATTTCTGGATTGCCCAATGTACAACAGTTTAAGACCAACAATTCTAGAAAATCAAAATCATTCAGACGCGCTGGATACCTTACTTTCAACAACAAACACTAGAGCTCTCCAACTAATTTATAACTTTATAGGGGGTGATATGGGAATAAGATCATTTATTTTCAACGAATAAAATGCACAAGGCTTTTGTACCCACGTACAACTTCTAATAATACTTAATGGTTATCTTCTTAAAAAGTCATCCAATGTTATTTGTTCGCCACTTGTTTTTATGTTTGATTTGTTTATATAAAATTTTTATTTTTTATTTTTTGTGTCTAGTTTGTAATGTGTGTTAAAATTGTAGGTGGCAAGCTCCCGTTATGATTAAGCATGCTTGCAGTAGAAGCTTATTCAGCTTTCTCTGGCATTTCTATTTATATTATTCTTGTAGCTCAGAACATAATAATAATATTGATTTTATTGACAATAATTTGGTTAAAAATAGAGTACACAAGGGACATTTGCGTCAAAAGGCAGAGTTCAGAATCCACTCTATTTCTAGAGAGGATACTGCTCTTCCACTCAACCTATTACGTACATTATAAACAGTAACAATACATATAAATAATATGAATAAAAATATAAATATAAATATGAATAAAAAATAGTATAATTAGAATAATATCATAACAATATCGACAATTATAAATAATAAAATAAAATACATCAATCTAGTAGTTAATCTCAAGAACATACATCTCGTAATGTTATTTTTATTTCTTCAAGAGTAAATGAAAAATATAAAGCCGGTAACCTATTTAAGAGCCATGTCATATTGTAAGAAAAGGATCCCTGAAATAAAGTAGTTTTGTGAGATGGTGGGGTAAGTTTGTATTTGAAACGAATGTTTAAATTGTGAACATCAGTGCGAAAAGTAATCTTATTGTACAAATAGGGTGGGCATTTATCAACAATAATCTTAAAATATAAATAGCAAGCATGCAAGGCCCTACGAACTTCCATATTAAGCCAACCTAAACTCTTAAGGTGGGCACTAACACGATTTCTTCTCTTCAAACCGCATATAAATCTAATACAGCTATTTTGGACACGCTGGATTCTAGCTTTATCAGTATGTGATAAACAAGGACCATATACTACATCTGCATGGTTAAATTGCGACAAAACTAGAGAATCACAAAGAGTAAGTCTCGTTTTACGATTAAACAATTTTCTGTTAGAGTAAAGAAATTTAGGACCACAATAAGCTTTTTGAAGAATTAAAGTAATATGTGGTGTATATCTCATGGCACTGTCAATGAGCAATCCAAGGTTCTTTACTTTCTCGTCCATAGTTAATGGAGAATTATTTAATTTTATATTAATTTGACTTTCAATCCTTTTTTTGGTAACTGATCTTCCAAATAATTGAAATTTAGATTTTTTAGGATTAATATTTAAACAGTATTTATTAGATACTGAGATAATTGTAGCTAAGTCACTATTTATTTGATCGCAAGATGTTTTAACCTGCTTCTCAGAGAAAAAAAAATATAGTTGAGTATCATCGGCATATGTGTGCATAGTACAATATTGAGTTGAAAGGTGAAATTGTGATGTGTAAATAATAAACAGTAATGGGCCAAGAATAGATCCTTGAGGAACACCCGTGTAAGTATTTGCAAATGTAGAGAGATTGCTGTTTAAAATTACGGCTTGTGACCTATCAGACAGGTTGCAATTAAGAAGGGCGACTGAGTTATTAGAGAATCCCAAATAATGCATTAATGCCAGTAACAGTTCATGATTAATTAGATCAAAAGCCTTGGAATAGTCAAGCAATATTAAAACGGTGAGAAGATTTTGGTCGGTAGCTCTGAGAATATCATCAGTCACCTTTAGTAAGGCAGTAGAACAACTAAATCCCGATCTAAATCCAGACTGAACAGGAGAGAGGAGGGCAAAGCTGTTTAGATATTGACGAATTTGAGAGTTGGCCAGTTTTTCAAAAACTTTAGATAAACAACATAAGATGCTTATGGGACGTAAATCGGAATAACTTTCAGGTGATTGAGCTTTAGGGAAGGGAATCACTATTGATTTTTTCCATGAAGATGGATATGTGTTATTGTCAATTATAAAATTGAAAAGGTGAGTTAAATATTTCACAATTAATGGACAGCAGTATAAAAGCATAGTTCCACTTATATTGTCCACTTCTACAGCCTGAGATTTTATATGTAAAAGATTTGAGTAGATGTCATCATCAGTTACTCTTAAGAACGAGAAACTTCCAGTACCTTCCTTAACGGTGTTGCGAAAATAATTCAATAAGGCATCGTCCGGATCTTTGTTGGCAGTAGTGATTTGAGTAAAAAATGCATTTATTTCATTTACAAGTAGATATACTAGAAGAGTTCTAACCCACTAGAGGAGGGGGGGTAACTCCGTATATACAGCATAGGAGTTCTGGAACGGTTATGAACTGTGGTTCTGAATTGTGGACCAGTTGTTTATTTGGAATAGTTGTGTTATATTATGATGATTAAATAATCGGAACGAATTTTATTGGAATTATTAAAGAATTAAACGAGTTTGTGTTGTATTGCGGGTTGCCTGCTGGTTTGAAAAAAAGGGGCTGCGTGGCGGCCGCTGGTGGGATTTGAACCACGGACCGTCGTTAGAATTTTTACAATTTAAGCGCCCTTACCCACTGGGCTGCTAACGAAGGAATATATAATGTTATGAATGGGTATTTAAACTTGATCGTTTTCATGGAATTTGGTCTGTGATAGATATCTTGTAATCATATACAGGGTATGTCGGGATACTAAACAACTTTTTTGTATTTAAAATATCAATTTGATGATATGGTACGGGTTAGATACGGGATATATACAGGGTTTGTCGCGAATTAGATCGTCGAAATATCGAATTATGATCATTCTTAATACGAAAAAATGGTACGGGGGTATGGTCGTTAATTAAAAATGTCAATTCGATCATTCGTATATTATGATGTGGGTAAAAGATAATTTTGAGTGTACAGGGTATATCGCGAATATCATTCGTAAGGGAGATGTCAATTTTTCATACGGGATATACAGGGTTTGTCGAAATATCGGATTATGATCATTCTTAATACGGAAACGGTTACGTGGCAAATAAAAATGTTTATATACGTGGGGGGTATGACGGTTCTCCATTTTCTGATCGAACAGTAATTCTCTCTTTATACGGGAATGAATTAGGATGTAAAGTTGTGACACAACGATTGTCAAAAGGGTACCAATTATTCGATGCTATGACGTCATCACACATATTTTACAAGGGTCATGCGATCGACAACGACCAGTTACATTATGTCTTTAGAAGAGCACAGTCATGGAATTGAAGACATTGCTTTTTATGAAGATAAGAGTAAGGTTATGAAACAAACTAGGGAAGCAAGAACAACGTGGAGCAGTCTAAACTGGGATTGTCGTAAATTACCGAAAACTACTTATCCGTTAAGACGTATTCAACCATGTTTAATAGAACTGAAGAAGAAGAGAGCATAAAAAATGAAATTAATAATGTTTTTGCCATGTCATGTATAATTTTAGCATCTGTCTTTGTTTTAATTTTAAAAATTATTTTAAAAATTGTTAAACGTAAATTTGAATCTTCGTATAATATAAAAGTTGATGAATAAACAACTTGTTTTATTTCTAAGTAGTGGTGTATAAAATAAAAACTCATTTGTGGTTAAGGTTTATTTATTTTATGGTAATACAGTATTCAAAAACCAGTGGCGGAGACGTTGTACGTTTCGTTCGGTGCACGAATATAGTCCAGAGGTGTGACAGGGGTTTGGATCCTTGGCAAAGTTTACTGTTGCACACGGTGTACCATCGAACTTACCGACTTCGCAAATGTGAGGAAAAACGTTGAAAATGTTACATTTATTTTGCAGAAACTTGGCTTTTTGTTGACCACGAACGTAAATGTAGTCTGCAGCATACAATAGCTTGCTTTCCAATATTTCATTAACTTTAGAATATTCTACATCTCCTGATGTAGAGTATCGAATTCCGTGCACATTTTTTTCCAAGTAGGTTGCAGTCTTTTTGTCCTCATTACTTAATGTAGAAAACGGTTGAGGTGGTAAAAACATGTAATGTGAACTTTTGAAACCAATTTCTATCGTTAGTTCTTTGACAACGAAAAATCCATCTACGACAACCCAGCTGACAGCATGACGTACTTTATACGTAATTTTTTAGTCACCCGTTACGTCGTTTTGACTTCTTGGATGACGTCAAATCTACTAAAATATTACGTGAAAATGTCACAGCCCAAAGACGTCACCCAGTCACGTTAAATTACGTCACCCCATGACGTATAATAGACATGTTTTATCGACGAAATTGTAACATATGATTACGTTATTTCACGACGTAGTTTTTTCTACGTATTTATGACGTATGGATTGGTTTTGGGACAGAATAAAAACCGAAAATATTGATAGACAATTTTATTTGCATAAACTATTACATTAAATTTCAATTTTACATACAAATATTAAAATTTACTTCAAATATATAAAATATTTAACGATATTATTCAAATAATATAAAATGTTGTACATTACATAGCACTAGTTAGGTACCTTGAATTTAACAACGTAGTTTGTGTGCGAAGTATAGTTTAAATGTGAAGCAACTATTTAAAATCAATTCTGATTCATACAATGTATCGAAGAGATATTCATCAATTATTGATACAACTTAATTTGAATATTACAAGTTAATACACAGTACACAGCAAGTCACTAACAGTTATTATATTCTATTCAAAAAAATTAAATAGGTAATTATTGTGAAATTTACCTTGTTCGAAGTAAACTTTTCTTACACTGTAGGATGTCCAGCTTTTGTCTCGAGAAACGCCAAATTATAATGCTTTCTGGTACTTTGTAAATGGCGAAAAACATTCTGATTTCTCTGGTGTTAGCCATTTACAATGAATAGGTGCTAAACGAGTTTGGTAGAATTGGATGCATACGAAGTAACGCCGCTATATTTAGACAAAAATTACATCAGTATACGAGTACTATACAATAATCATTATTTAAATGCAATGCTTTAACTATTTACCTATCAAAATAGCAATACTTTGTTACATATTAAACTGGTTAATAATAATAATAATAATATATTTACATTTTCTAAATCATCGTTGGTAGCCATTTACGCCAATTAAGAATACCTGCAAATAAAAATATTATAAACCGTTTATTTAGTTGTAAATACTTGAATGTAAGGAAATACCAAAATTTTTCTTACCTACCTAAATTTATCTGCAACGAATACTGTTATAAACATACACAAAAACATTTCAATCCTTGGCCATAAAGTGCTAATGTGCTAGCTAATGCTGTCGGCTTACATTACAGACGCCAACAACGAAAGAGGAAAGGCGTGGCAAACACGATCTGCCCGACAAGCCTCCGAGTTGTAACGAGCGTTTGGCGCGAATATTAAAATTTATCATTTTTCACAAGTTGATAGATCACTCTGAATGGCAAAGGTGGGTGTATTAAGTATTTAGTAATAAGCGAATAAATACGTAAGGTGTACAATACTATTGATAATGATTACCACTTAGGTAGAAATATTTTCAACTGCATGTATCATATATATTGAAATGACATATTTACCTAGCTGCTAAGTATCAGAAAATGAGAAAAAGCTACGAAATAAAATTTTTATTTACACCATGCAAATGTGCATGTTTTATAGTTAAATATTATTGCATCACTTTAGGTCGACGTAGAGTCGACATAGTCAAAATGACGTATATGGTTGATCTAGCTTGTCACGTCGTAGAGACGTAGATGTAAGGTCGTCGACGTCATTTACCAATAATTACCTAATATCGACGTTTATATGACGTGACCCTGTCAGCTGGGAAAGCCTTGAATGTCTACAAAAGCTATTCTCATGTTGACGTCTGCTCGAACACTAACTCTAATCAACGTCT
The DNA here is from genome assembly GCA_035357415.1 of Ophraella communa. Taxonomy (NCBI): domain Eukaryota; kingdom Metazoa; phylum Arthropoda; class Insecta; order Coleoptera; family Chrysomelidae; genus Ophraella; species Ophraella communa. The sequence goes on along the minus strand of CM068990.1, from coordinate 38,593,540 downwards.
AGTTTAAACTTTTAACAATTTCGGTGAGGGGGAAGTATTCCATTACACAATCATGAATTATGATGCAATAGACTTTGGTATTTTCGGGAAAGCCTATGTTTGCTTCAATATCAAGTTTCACATCGACTGTGGACGCCTTCATGCTTTCTTCCTGTTTGGAACAATCGATAACAAACAATGCCCGTTTCTTGAAAGAGGAATAATCCAGCAGGGGGCGCTTCTGTGTGGAGTTCGCGTAGTTGGGATAGAATTCAGTATAGTTAAAATATGCTTCATTGTAGTCAGTTTTACTAAAATCCAATTGCATTCTTTCATTGGGCCAAAATTCACCATTAAGTGACAGTCTTATACTTTGTACATCTGCATTGTCAAATAAAGTAGGATCGGCTGTGCTCACGTTACGTTTGTCAGTTTGAAAGAAAACAATAACAAAACGGGGTCTTTCAACTGAAGTGGATGTTTTAACAGCCCAAACCTCACGTCTTGCACCTTTAGTAATTGAGGGCAATTCGTGTAACTCCCACTTTCTAAATGGAATAACTATAGGCTGATCTTTTTGAATGGATTTCATGAGATTTATCTTTATAACATCATTGGGAAAGATATGTTTAACTTTTAATTCAACACTTGTAATGTTAATTTTAGCAGTTGTACTGGAGACCGTACCGGACTTGTCGGTAATATAGATGCAATCATTATCATTTCGTGCTCGAACTAATCGTATTGTTTGTCGTCCACATGTAATCATAGAATAATCGTTAAAAATGTTGAAAATATGTTTGAGAGGTATTTGAAGGTTGAATGACTTGTCGCTGACATTTAGAATAGGATCTTTCGGGTAATTCCAGCCAGCTATAGCCATATGATTGGAATCTTCTTGGTTATAACAAGTCATAGCACGTACGGCACTTACAATTCCAGGATCTCGAACTGTTTCCATTTCCCTAGCACTTTCACTGTACGTACATGAATCGAAAAGAAAGGCTCCAAAATTATTTGCTAATTTTACGTCTCCTGCTCCGTGTGTTTCGAGGGAACCTTTAATGCACAACAAAGTTTCGCTCATTGCAAAGAACGAATCAACCTGATTAATGCTAAACTCCACAATGTCACTGCAATTGAATGATTTGATAAATGGAGCATAGGTTCTGTATTCAGCCTTTCGAATGGAATCATCAAAGACCGGCTTACGGTAGATATCAAACATCGAAGGCATATTGTCATTTTGACGAAGTCGTTTTCCATACATGGTTGTCATTTCAATCTAAAACCCAGCGATTGCAGCACCAATTTGTTTGCCAACGTGAGTTGTTTCACCGGCGGCTGCTTAGCTAATGAAGTTGGAAAATGTGTAAACTGTCTTTTATGATGATGATTGATTATTAGTCCCATCTGTTTCGCGCTCTAAGCTCCAATATCAATGTACTCGATTCACCTCTAAAGTTTACAGGTTGACCGTCTTGATCTAAGGCAATGACAGTGATGTTAGTTATTTCACGTTGTGGTATAACGGGTAAGTAGATCAAATTATGAGGAATTTTGTCAATGGAATATCCTGGATCTACTTGTATGACGAATTCGTAGATTGTATGGGCAGGTCTGTTCGCATCAAAGGCTCCAGTGGTAATGTTACAATCGAAGCGAATACTGGATACTTTAATGATTTTGACGGGGAGATCTGAAGAGTGCATTTCGTTGACGTCGAGTATTTTCGGTGAAAACCCCAATATTCTTCCAAGACTATCAGCTTGCATAAAGGAAATTTTATATTTACTGAAAATTTCACATTTCAACGTATTGTGATTAGGTTTTAGTGAAAATATATCCTTCGGTGGTGTTATTGAATTGCTTGCGTCCATTTTATCACTGATAAACGCTTCAAGATCAGCAATTTCATAACATCCTGTAGGAATATTAAAACATTGAAAATTGTACGTTTTTATAACCCAACATGTCGTCTATACACTTAAATAAAAAAATCATCAGTTGGTAAATTGTATAAGAATTCTTCATATTAAAAATGCGTATCCAGCAGCGAAGAATATGAAGACCGTACCGAATTCGCTCCCGAATTTCCAAACAAAAACAAAACCGAAGATGAAACATAAAAACGATATGATTCGCCACACTCCGCTGCCAGTTTTCATGGTTACAACTTTTATTTATTGAGGACTTTCGCACACCTAATTTTAATAATGCATCTACCTGTGTCGGTTCGATGTTAAACAAGCTTCTTTATCACGTGCATTATTTTCGATGGTTTTTTTTATACGGGGTGAAGCATAAGAGAGGATAAAATATATAATATACTATTGTTCAACAATTGTAGAAATCAGAAAACATTGATGTTGGGTCAAAGTTTGAAGTAAATAATAGTCAAATATGTTAAGCCATGTTAGGCAGTTAAAATAATATTTTAGAATGATCATCTTCAGAGGAAAGAGATATGCCATCAACTTCCAGAACTACAGAGCCAGGTGCAATAGGAGAACAACAGTTATTGTCAGGGCCTTCTACTTTAAAAATAACAGGTAGAATAAATTGGAATTTTGAGTAATTTTACTTTCCTTCAATACAAACATCTTTTAAATATCAGTTTTTAAATTTTTAGATGATTTGTTTATTGAAAATGCAGCAACAGAAAATAGTCACCCATCATCAACATTGATACATCATTTGCATGGCTCAAAGAGAGATATAAATTTGGATTAAAAATAATCAGGGTCGAGCTACTTGTAAAATACAATTTTACATTTGGCTGTGCAGTACTACTTTTAAAATATGCTGATATGTTTGAAAATTTAATGAAAAAGTGTATTTTCATTTTTCTTTTAAATATTTATTTTATATCGTTAACTGTTGTGAATTCTAACAATTTGTGTTTGTAGAACCTTATTTAATTTTGTTTTTCAGAAATAAGGTTATGCTACATAACAGTTTTTCTGAATTTATCTTATTCTTTTAAGACTGTAACTCCCTTCGGAATAATTTTGTCGTTTAGAAAGTATTTTATTCTTAATCAAATTAGTTAACGATATATGATTAATAAACTAGTTTTATAGGTACAGTCATAGTCTTATCATTTTTACTTATAGATGTATCAGTCAGTACCTTTTGTGCAGGCGGTTGTATCGGTAGTACACAAAAGTTATTCGGAAATTAGCCGGTATACATTTAATAAAAACGTATTTTTACGGATTTAAGTGCGCGTATATATACAGATTTTTCTTCTAAATAGTGTTAGTGTTTTTAAAACTGAAATATGTGAATGTTGACAATGGCAGTTCAAAAAGTGATGGTTGAAAAGCAGATGATGACTGGCCAATCGGTGAGTTTATTTAATTTATTATTTTTTATTTATTTAAGAGAAAAAAGATCGTTTTATAAGCCGGTTTTTGTTTGAAATAATGTGGAGTACATTTTCCGTTAGAAATTGAAGAAATTAATTCAAAATAATTTTCTAGATTTAAGAGTTGGAAAAATTAATGATTGCATAAACTATTCTTAATTATAAGTTACTGATTTACCGGTATAAAACAATTATTTTCAAATTAATATATTTGTATGGTTAAAAACCTTATTACTTAGAATATAACCATTCTTTTTTTTATTAGAGGTAAAAATTCCATAAAATGTATTAAAAAACCTTCAATATCGACTATTGTCTTTTTATAGTTGCACATTTCATTTATTAAACTCGTTTTAAAATAAATATATTATAAATTTCTTATTTGATAAGTAACGTATATGATACGTATTGAGCAAACTATGCATCTATCGCACATAGAGGGTTATTTCCTCAGCAGGTGGACTGGTCATATATTTTGTTTTTTTAAAATATAGTAACTAATCTTATATATTTTTTTCTGCAATAATTATACATAAAATTACAGTAAAATAATATAAGAGTGAGTTATCTTCGTATACAGTATGATGCAAATGTATGGAATACATTTCAGAAACAGACGACTTTTAAAAAAATCTTAAAACATGTCAATTTTAATTTTTGAATGGCCATCAGCTGCTATAGATGTGTTGGACATTACGTCATTGGTGACGGTGTAATGACGCCATGGACAGCTCATTTGAAAGGTCTCCTTATCATCTTTGCAACAATGTAATTATTTGAATATTTATTTCTACAGGGTTAACCAAAACTGTTGGTTTATTAATACAATTAACTTAGAATAAATGTTTACTTAAATACAATTAAATTACAACAAATGTTCAAATTGCCGACTTTCAGCAATGATACAATGAGAAAGACGAGCAGTAAATTCTTTCCTAACGTTTTCGAGGACTTCAGGTGTTATTTGTGCAATTTCCGTTCGGATTCGCTCCTTCAACTCCTCTACATTATTCGGTCGATTTTGATTACTCTGCTCTTTAAATATCCCCTCAAAAAAGTCTAACGGAGTCAATTCTGGATATCTTGGTGGCCATTCGATAGGCCCCCTTCTACCTATCCACCTTCCTGGGAAAACGTTATTAAGGTAATTTCGTACCTCAACGCCATAGTGTGGAGGAGCTCCATCCTGTTGGTACCATAAATCATTTCTATTTGGAAATAGATGATTCAGCTGTGGCAACAGATAATTTTAAAGAAATTCAAGATAACTAGCAGCAGTTAGTTTTTCCTCAGAAAATATGACCCTACCATTTGATTGTTTATAATGCCGGCACAAACATTCACCTTCTCCCAATATCGACATGTTTGTATGAGGATTCTCTTGAAACGCCAGTACAACGTCCAGTTTTTGGCCTCGGATATTGATGTTCTACCACTTCTGGGAAGATCTTTAACATGGCCCGTTTCTCTAATTTTTTTTTCAATTTTACTTACTGTTGATTGAGTAATTGGATCGCGATTGGGGTATTTAGCATTAAATAAATTACGAACTTCTGCTTGAGTCCTCACTCTATCTCCATAACCAATCATGGTTAAAATCTCGATTCGTTCTGTTTCTGTTTCATTTTTGTAAATGCTGTTATTAACGTCGGCAAAAAACTTGACAGATTCACAGATCATTGACGAATAAAGACGAGTCAATGACAATACTGATTTAAATATTTTTGTAAAAATAATTCCGAGTAGCATTGTTTTTATCAATGTAGTTTTTTTTTGAAACCAACAATAAACACTATTTTGTTTTATTCCCAGTGGCGGTCCTTAGTGTATTTTAGTTCAGTGAATGAATATTTATTGTAATTCCATGTTACTTAACAAAGTTCATAATTTTGTTTAACCCTGTAGAAATAAATATTTAAATGATTACATTGTGGCAAAGGCGATAAGGAGAACTTTCAAATAAGCTGTCACGTGACCTCCGTTTGTATTTAAAAAATCGTCAATGACGTCATTACGCCATCACTAATGATGTAATGTCCAACTCATCTATAGCAGTTGATGGCCATTCAAAAATTAAAATTGTCGTGTTTTAGATCTTTTTAAAAGTCGTCCGTTTCTGAAATAATGAATTTATTCCATACATTTGCATCATACTGTATAAGTAGTTAAGATTTCAAGTTTTCCCTTTTTCTTTTAAGTTACATTTTCCCAGTCAAATAAATTTCTCGCCTTAGCGACATACAGAGTGATTATTGAAAAATGTTATATTATAAAATAATTTCTTTTTGTTACAAAACAAGGTTATCTCATCAAATAAATGTAATACCAACTTGTTTATTTTAAAAATGGTACCTACACTTTTTATATTTTAAAATTTTGCTCATTTTACTTTAAATATATCTTTGTTAAAAACCTTGCAAAACATACATTCCTGATATAATTTAGGACACCTTGTATATATTGAAACAAAATTATTATTATTATAAGTTTTAATTATCAGTTCCTATTTTTTACAGGTGAGTATTGAAGAAACTTTCGTCAGATCTTCAAAGGGCGTTCTCCACGATCATCAGTTGGGCTTATTTTTAATAATAAAAGGGGTAAGTGACATAAATATATATTTTATAAATGAGATACACTGTTAAAATTATAACCAGCAAGTTTTTAATAGTAAAATAAATACGCTGTGGTCAAAAATAAACGAAATAATTTCCTATTTAAATCAGTTATTATCGGTTTTATAATATTTTAAAAATACTTTAGTTAGATTGATTTTATCCAAATTTAAACTGATACATTTTTATTAAGTAGCCCATTCAAAACATTTCAACCCACAGTTATTAAATTTGGAAAAAATAGTAAAATTATTTTTTTAAAGTACCTCAAAACTAATTCACAACAATCTATAATAACAGTACTTAAATCTTAACTCGAATAAACTAATTATTTCTTTCTTTTGTTACAGGGTGAGTCTTTAAAAACACTTTCTATCTGTATCGATTTACGATGTACTTCAAGATCGTCATTAGAATTTGATTTTCAAAAAGGTAGGTGCAATTAAATGGGAACTCAAATGATATAATTGACTTTCTGTTGTTATTTTTACTGCAATAATTTTGTACATTTCCGTATATTAATAGTTGACAGGCTGTAAAAAACAGTTTAAAAATGCGGTGAAAGTTTTTTTATAAACAGAAATTTTGGATCAATTAAAAAATAAGACCTTTGGAAAAAGGTTGATTGTTTACAAAGTAAATTTGTTTAAAAATAATTATTTTAAGGTAATTTATAAAGAAAATATGTTGTGCGTTTTCTAAAATTATTAGTTCACTTAAAGTATTTTTTAAATAGAGTAAAACTTACATTTTAGAAAAAAATATTTTGAAATTTAATCTTTATTTAACGGATTAATAAAATTTTTGTTTTATTAATGAAATATTTTATCTTTATGTTTAATTTTTGAAGCATTTTAATAACCAATATTAAAAAAATTACGTTTTATTTAATGTTCTATATAATTTTGTGAATATAGCTAGATCAATATTAATTTTTACAATTCTGATATAGTAATAGCGCTATCAAATTATTCATGAAACGTTAGTATTTAAAAAAAAATTTCTATCTGTATTGATTTACTTCGAGATCATCTCCAGAATTTGATTTTCGAAAGGTAAGTGCATTAAAATGGGAATTTTAATGATTATCTGTGATTATTTTTATTTAAAATGTTTTTTATTGCGTAAATATGTTTAATATGAGTTAATTTATAAAAAAAATTATTTTAGGGTTTTTTTATATTATTATTTTACTTGAGATATTTTTTTTAATAAAGTTAAAAAGAATATTTTAGAAAAAATATTATGAAATTTAATTTTTACTTGGAGATTAATGAAGTTTTTTATAAATGATATATTTCATATTTAAATTCAAATTTTGAAACATTTTAATAATCTGTATAAAAAAGGATATTTTTATAAAATATATATACACCTTGTATACAAGGTGGAAACAATTAAAAAATAATGCCTTTGAAAATGTTGTAAATTTCATTTTATAAAGAAAATCCATTATGGCTTTTTTAAAATTATTATTTATATAACGTATCTTTTATAACAAAATATTATACAAACACAACATTAAAAAACAATTTCCTTTATTGTTTTATATAATTTTTTAATTAATTTTTACATTTTTGATACAACAATAACGCTGTCAAATTATGAACAAAATTTTTAAAACTTGGAAATTTTTTTACGAACATATTAATAATAATTGTTCATATTTTTTAATGTCAAACAAATTAGCAATAATGATAATACGGAAATAAAAAAATTGAAATAATCTATTACAAAATTTTTTGCAAACTATCAATGCTTTGGCAGCATAAATTCTTTTTCGTAATAGTTTCAATTTGATCATTAAAAAGTGTCCTCTAAATCTAAGTAGCACATCACCATTATCTCTTACGACAATATCACTTGGTCGACCATCATCAGCATTAATTTTGTCCTAAGAAAAACTCACCCTTTCAAACTGAAAATCTATTCTCACCCGAACTGCAGGATTATTTCTCATAAAACTCATTTCCTCCGCCTCTTAAGATGAACCCAATCTGCAAGTTATCCATACTTCTTCTGGTAGAATCTGAATTATTCCCAGTCTCATTTCTTCTACTGGTTTACTGTCATATACAGTTGGAATATAATTCAGTAAACTAGAAGCATCTCTTTAATTTAAAGATTCAGTAAACTTGAACAGCTTGTAAACTTTAAGCTCTCGTATGCACGAGCATTTTTAACTGGATCATCTCTACAGCTTGGGCAGTTCATCCCTCCACTCGTGATCTTCCATAGGGGCGGTCGACTTTTTCTACACAGAAATACGACAGGTACCACATTGTGGGAGAAGTACTATAACTTAAGGTGTCTGTTAGTCTGGCTTACAAACCCAGCAGTCACCCATTGAGTTGAGTACGTATAGTATTTTCTGTTTCTGGGAAATTGTCGCCTGATGGCTATTAAAGAACCGCCTGTGGCTTCTTCTTATAATCTTTATTTTATCCTTTATTTTACCCTTTATTTTATATACAAAGTATATTTAGTCTACAAAAACCTTAGGTTACCATACATCAAAATCTATTCCCTAAAAATATCAAAACTTAACTTCATTTTACCCCACAACATCTTCCAAACAATATTCTTCTGGTAGAATCTGAACATCATTTGGAGACTTGTTTTGCAAAAGGTAATAAACAAAGACTTTTCTGGGTGATAATCTAAAGTGAAAAAATGTTTGCAGATTATGAAAGCAAGAAAGAAAATTGGAGATTTTGTTATATCCTGCGAAAAGAAAATTGGATTGGGACTAAGACATCGAAAACAACATGAGGCAGAATCATTGAGTAATATTCCTGCTAGGTATCATAGAAGTGCTGTTGGGACAATGCTTCAGGTAATATCAAGTTAAAAATTACATTTTTTATTGATCTTATATATTAATTTGTAAAACAGCTTTCTAGAATTTTACAGGAACGTCTTTGATTGGATATATCCAGACATGTGACTCTGGTCTACTTCATCGTCTGGTGATTTCTTTAATTTTTAAAACATTGTAAGTTATTAGGTATCAAGAAATTTAGGTTTTAAAAGAAGAATGATTGTTCTATAAAAGGTAACTTTTTTTATTGTAGGTTTTTACATTTTTATATGATGATAAGACATTGCAAATAATTGTTTTGATTTATTAATTACAGGTCTATTATAAAGAACATGAAAGATATTTTTAGGTATCAAGAACATAAGTCTATATGAAAAAATCTTTATATTTCTATACAAGGTAACAAATATAAAGGTTTCACCAAATAAAATGGAAAGATATTAAATTATTTTTGTTGTTTTTATCAGTTGCAGATATAAATATGGAAGATATTCAGATGAAACTAAGTACAAGATAAATGCAGACCATTTTTTACAAATGTACCACAGAAACCAACATTTTTGAAATTGAATACACATCGCCATTCTATAAGTACTTGTTAACAAATTTATATTTATTTCAGATATAAAGGAAGTATATCTTTATAAAAAACACTTTTATCGTTTTATACAAGGTAATTTTTTTTAAACGAATGTTTTTCTGCTTTGATAAGTTTAAAAATGGTGTTGTGGAGCTTGGAGTGATGCGGGAATGTTATGGTGGGTACTAATCTGGATTGGGAAAATATATAATTGAGGAAGCATGTACTTATGTAGCATTGGGATAGTATTTCTAATACTTTGTATATATATTATTTGTTGCAATATTTATGTAATCGCAATATTTTTCATTATTATAAACTTTTGAGTTATTACAGGCACTGTTAAGAAACTAATTCTTAAGACTGTTTTTCAGGAGGTAACTGCTTTACATTTTAGTATACACATATATATTGTTTGCAGAAGTTTTAAATCCAAAGTATACAACTCTTTGAAGGTTACATACAGAAATTGTTTGGTTTGTTATGAAAAAATTAAACGAGAATAATTTGAAAGATTATTTCAGGTTAAACAGTTGGCAGATACTTACTAAATGATTGATAGATTTGACAAACAATTGAAAATTCGAAGAAAATAGTGAAGAAAAGACAGCCCGATATTTCTGATGTTTGTTTTTGAGGCAGATGATTTCAGTGTAGCTAAAGGGCGGTTCAAAACGGCCACTTGGTCAGTGCTTGCACTGACTAACGTCGTTTATTATCAGGGTGAGTACAAAATTAATTTTTGTCCAATTAAAATTCCGGTTAAATGTATATTTATGAAAAATGGATATTTTTTTCAAAATCTTCATGTTCTCACCAGTATATTGACAATAAAAGAATATAAAGAAATAGGGGACCTTGTCCTTTCCCCCTCAACACTGTTTTCAACCCCCATATGCCGTATCTCGAGGGTTACAAGAGCTGTGATATAGGGGGCCCCAAAATAGTATTTCGGAATTTTTCAGGAAAGTTGAGTTTTCTAGGTTATTATTAAACTTTTCTTAAAAATAATAATAATATTTTGGCATTTTTTAGACCCGATAAATATATTATGCATAATTTTTTGAGTTACTTCATTATGGTCCCAGTATTTGTAAATCTGGCTCAATTTCGTCCAAGTCTAAGGTTCCTTATGGTATAAAAGGGGCGGTCGACTTTTTCTACACAGAAATACGACAGGTACCACAATGTGGGAGAAGTACTATAACTTAAGGTCTCTGTTAGTCTGGCTTACAAACCCAGCTGTCACCCATTGAGTTGAGTACGTATAGTATTTTCTGTTTCTGGGAAATTGTCGCCTGATGGCTATTAAAGAACCGCCTGTGGCCTCTTCTTATAATCTTTATTTTATCCTCAATTTTACATATATTTTAATCACAAGTTATGGTAATAGCTACAATAATGATTTAAGATATTGTGGCCTGTACCGTTCTTCTGGTGGAACCATTCCTTGCGATTTTTTCCTGTGGCCTCTTAACGTGTTGAAATTCGATTTTTGCAAGTGATGTCAATTATATGAAAGATAATCAGTAGCCTTCCGGTCTGAAGTAAATTATATCTTCTTCCTATTTGATACAGAGACCTTTCAGAACTTCACGTACTATATATAATTTTATGTAAATCGAAGCACAAATAATTGTAATTAGGAGGTATTTTGATGTAACGCTGAAAAAGCAGTCCTAGGTACAACTGGTGGAAGAGGAGGTGTTTTTAGCAGGTAGGTCACTGGAATTGAGGCCGGCGGTGCTCGATGTCTTCCCTAAAGGGGGATAACGAGTGCCGCCGGTCTTACTCTGGTGGAATCCTCCACACCTGGGATACGCTCCCAGATGTCTTACGAAGATTTTCACCTCAGGAAAAAAAAAAAGGAGGCCTTTTGATATCTCTTCACTATATGCAACTAGTTATATAAATAGCAATTTTGGTTGGAAACATGGTAACCTAAAAAGGGTTTTTTAAAGCTTTATTTTGTAATTTATATATACAATTTATATTATTTTTTGTTGTAGAGAACCAAGCTGATAATAAATATATTAAATTACTTTGAATGTGTGCATAGTATATTAAATACGCAGTTTTTTAGATAAATCTCCCATTATTTTAATGGCCCTAATTAGAGAGGATATTTTTGAAGAAACGTTACCTATTGAATATGGGTATACCAATTTAAATTGTTATCAATGAAAAGCGCTATTGACAATGCAGATGTACAAAGTATAAGACTGTCACTTAATGGTGAATTTTGGCCCAATGAAAGAATGCAATTGGATTTTAGTAAAACTGACTACAATGAAGCATATTTTAACTATATTGAATTCTATCCCAACTACGCGAACTCCACACAGAAGCGCCCGCTGCTGGATTATTCCTCTTTCAAGGTACGGGCATTGTTTGTTATCGATTGTTCCAAACAGGAAGAAAGCATGAAGGCGTCCACAGTCGATGTGAAACTTGATATTGAAGCAAACATAGGCTTTCCCGAAAATACCAAAGTCTATTGCATCATAATTCATGATTGTTTAATGGAATACCTCCCCCTCACCGAAATTGTTAAAAGTTTAAACTAGACGTTGATTAGAGTTAGTGTTCGAGCAGACGTCAACATGAGAATAGCTTTTGTAGACATTCAAGGCTTTGTCGTAGATGGATTTTTCGTTGTCAAAGAACTAACGATAGAAATTGGTTTCAAAAGTTCACATTACATGTTTTTACCACCTCAACCGTTTTCTACATTAAGTAATGAGGACAAAAAGACTGCAACCTACTTGGAAAAAAATGTGCACGGAATTCGATACTCTTCAGGAGAAGTAGAATATTCTAAAGTTAATGAAATATTGGAAAGCAAGCTATTGTATGCTGCAGACTACATTTACGTTCGTGGTCAACAAAAAGCCAAGTTTCTGCAAAATAAATGTAACATTTTCAACGTTTTTCCTCACATTTGCGAAGTCGGCAAGTTCGATGGTACACCGTGTGCAACAGTAAACTTTGCCAAGGATCCAAACCCCTGTCACACCTCTGGACTATATTCGTGCACCGAACGAAACGTACAACGTCTCCGCCACTGGTTTTTGAATACTGTATTACCATAAAATAAATAAACCTTAACCACAAATGAGTTTTTATTTTATACACCACTACTTAGAAATAAAACAAGTTGTTTATTTATCAACTTTTATATTATACGAAGATTCAAATTTACGTTTAACAATTTTTAAAATAATTTT